>JAAGVU020000041.1:14607584-14618469 GCA_011763525.2 Mormyrus iriodes | reverse complement strand
AAGACAAGGGGAGAGAGACAGACAGATACAAGGAGAGCGTGAGGAGAGAGAGAGACAGGAGAGGAAAGGAAGACAGAGAGAGAATGACGTGAAAGAGAGGGAGACAAAAGCACATTTGACTTTGAAGAATAGCTTCAATCTATAACCTTCTTGACAGAATCCATATTTCTATTAGTCTTTCAAAGCATTTCTGCTCAACTGTGGAGAAACTAACCCTTTACAGTGTCAAAGATCTCAGCGATAGAGATACTCACATTTAGCAGCACTCCGATAGGGTGACGCCCACATATAGTGTTGTGGTACTTCTTCAAGTAGTTAGTAAATGATATAGGATCCAGCTGTTCTATGATGCCCATTCCCTGGTAAAGAGGAAAGGGACTATGAACGGTGTTGGGGAAATAACTCCTGTATGAAGCTCCTTATCATCAGTGTTTACTTTCATTCCTTTTTTTGCCCAGACATCGCTACTGAAGAAGCCCTTCAAGGCCTTGGATTGTGACAGTACAGTTTAGATTAGCACCTCGTCCAAAACAGAGGCTAATCAGAGAACTCAGTACCTCAAGCGGGTACCTGCAGTAAAAATGACAGTGGATTGTCATGAGCCAGAAAGTCAGCCTGGCAGCAGTTATCCACAAGCTCCACTGTTAGTGTAGGAAGATCAGCAGTGCTATTCTCCAGAATGCTAACCTCCCAGCTGAATAAACTCACAACTCTGTTCCAATAGATATATCAAACATCCCCCATTAAATTACAATGGACTGGTAATGTACAGAACAAGCTTTGTGCATTTTCAGTCCGTGCCATTCCTCATGTAGACGGCTGGAGATGATGGATGTGTCACAGGCCTCAGTTCCAATGGATGGGAACCAGCAAACTCAGACATTCTCCTCCAGCCCACTGAGATACAGCCAGAACGCTTTACAGTAGGAAAGCTTTAGCAGTCATCATCTCTGCAAAGGGCCAAGCATTATCTGCAGCTTACGAAGGCCTAATGCCAAACTGAAACAGACAGGCGTATTCAAAGTGGCAACTCTGAAGTAGCGAACACACTTAAGGGGAAGCGAAGTGTGCCTGACTCATGGCTGTACCATATGTGGAAGCAGACCGCTGACATTCAGTCATGATATGAGCTAAAGGCACGCTAGCCGCGCCAGTTTGAGTGAAATCTTTAATGTTGCTTCTTCCATGTAAAGAAGCCAATCTTGTTACTGTGCAGCTGTACAAACCCAGTGCTAGTTTGCATCTGCCTTCTGGAAAAACAGCTGGCAGGAAAAATGAAGCGTGACCATCCGGCATTCCCATAGGACCGTACACGTGTGCGGCAGGGAGGGCAGCTCACCATTTTGTCAAGGTGCTCGATGGATCTGTAGATCTCACCCTGGGACTCGTCATAATACGTGTAGCGGAACCGCTGCCCTTTAAGAAGGAACAGGAACGGAGAGAAAAGGTGCGTTCATGACGGACTGCACCCACAAAGACTATATGCATTTGCAGAATATCACCTTTACAGCTCATTGCCACTTCATTTATGTGAAATATAACAGTCCTCAGAAAATTTGTATAACAGACCTGAAGATCTGCATGCTGTTCATGCGAGACACTAACAAATAACCTTTTGAAAGCGAAAGATAATTGACGAAGCTGCTTTACAAATCAAGCTCCATCTTTATTTCTGATCTTATCAAGGCATGTCAAACAAGGTCAGGGTGGCGCACAGTCTGGGACCTTTCAGGATCTCCGCAAGGTGGCTGCAATGTCAAAACTCACCCCAGTGACAGAAATCCGATGAGATCACAAAGAGGTTGGACGGGTCAGCCAGGTATTTACTGAGTAGCTTTCCATACTCCTGCTCCTTAGACTCGCTAAGGGCACCCACGAGGACAGGGACGATGGCAAACTCGTCTTTGTGGCTGCAGTAAACAAAAAAATATGATAGAATAAAATGGACAAAAGCAAACGGGAGGTGGGGGTAGGCACGGCTGAGCAACCCATGCCAGAGGAAGCACTGTTGGCCGAATGTGGTCTCACTGGAGACGGGGGGAGGTGGGGTTTCCAGCTCGCACACTGGCACCTGCAGCGGTCTGCAAATCTATCTATCGCAGGGACTTATTAGGCTGGTCTCAGCATAAAGTGAGTGGAACTGGTGTCAGATTGAAGAATGGCACCATTTTTTGAATAATATGCAACCGTGGAGCACTTCAGCTCAGAACTTTGGAAAGTCTCAGGTAATTACTCCACGTGCAAGGCATGTGACCTGAAAGACAGCGACAAGAAACAAATGCTGTGGTTACATCGGAGACCAGGGGAACCTTTAAGGCAATGGTGGGGGGGAGGGGGTGGGTCATCATGACACAGAGCCACAGATGTTCTCTAAAATTCTAATGGAATGTGAGCCCTGCTGATTTTCCAGTCTACCTTTACCTGTGAGGCAGATGTGAAGCCTCCAGCCAATCAGAATCAGTAATTATTAAACTAACTACCTAGGAGAACTGAAAACAAGGCCTGGGTATGGAATCGAGGGCCAGATTTGAAGAGCCCTGTTCTAATGTGTCTGGAAAGATCAACCACACCCCTGTCATCAAAATACTCACCTCTCCATGGCTTTCGCGGTATAAGGCAGGTGCATCTCGATGCTGTGCTCGTCCTCGTCCGTTTGCAGACTCATCCGCTCGAACATCCCTGTTTTCCAGAGGTCGGCATAAACTGCAAGGGAGGGGGAATGGGGGAGAGAGAAGGCATGCGGCCAGCGGCCATAATGCGGGAAGAGGTTCATGTGTCGAGCCCATTAGGCAGGCGAGAACACACAGTGCTGCAGGCCTAGATAAAGCTGTGATTCATCTCCAGCACAGGGAGTCCGGCACTCTCGCGTTCCCTTAAACCTGAACCTGCTGTCATTTACAGGCCCTGCAATCCCTCCTGAATCTGTTTAGACTTAAAACATTTCTGATGCGATTCATTTTCATTAAGCTTTCTGCGTTTATAAATGTGTCCATATGAGCTGTTATGAATCCACTGTAGTCTGAGTGCTACCTTTCTGATCAATCTTCAGGTCGTACAGCGGTGTCCTGTAGATCTCAGCAGGCGACAGTGCACATCGGGACAGGGGAACGTGGTGTGAGGGTCCCAGAATGAACACCCTCCGGCTGCAGGGGGACGGCACAGTGTCAGTCTGCTCATGAAGCTTCTTGGGGGATAAGTGGACTCCTGAGCAGGAGTTCATTCTCCTAATCTTACGAGTTACAAGTTGATTAAGAGAGGTACTCTAAGTGAGGGGCTACCATACCTAGGGATTAAAACACCCAATGCTGAGAGGCCACTGCCAAGCACTGTATGTCTTAAATGGATACAGGTGAATTGTGCAGGAGAATTAGGCAATGAAAAGAAAAGGCAACTCTAACATCTGGAGATATCAGCAGGGGATAATGGAGCACTCACATTATGAAATCAAATCAGCGGCGAAATAACCACTTATTTTTATGCTCTATAAACCAGTAAAAGGATCGTTTTTCATTCAGTTGTACTCTGGGGTTTTTAAATGGAGTTTATTTTCTCTGGCTATCAGGAGGTTAGTGAACACTGACATTTGATTAGGACATAAGCTGTACCTGAGGCACACAGCATTGCGATTTTGCAAGAGAGGAAAACAAAATAACAGCTACAAGCAAATCCTTCCACAATAACGGGGGAAGGCAGACAGGACCGCATGCTGAGTTCATTTACAGCATCTCTGGCTGGGAATGCATTTCACTAAAAATCAAAATCAGTCCTTTACACAATAAAAGAGATGTATTATATATAAAATGCTCCTGACTGAAATAAAACGTAAAATTCATTGTTTTAAGTTGGTAAAAAAAAGAACCTTAAGAACATGAGGCTTAATATAAGCCAGAGAGGACTCACGTGACAGAGGGATCCACCTGTTTGTAGGCATAGGCTGCACAAGACCCACAATAGGTATAACCAGCATGACTGTAAGACAAAAGCACCCAGATTCAGCATTTGTGTCAACACAGAAGACATTGACCAATGGCTGCCATAAACCAAATGTGACATCCAACAAGTCCTACATAAAATTATCAGTTTGTCTTTATTATTGATAAGTGCCGAGTTCAGCATAACTCTGGGAAGTTCTTGCCCTGAATTATAAAGTCTGATCGTTTGTCATTCCAGAGGTGTACAGGGCTGGCATCACGGCTATAAGGTTGTGCCTTACGGTGCAATGATTGCTCTGGCGGGCTTTATCGTGGATTGCACTTGAGAAAGCCAGCCTTCTAGTTGTGCATTCAGCTGGGACCCTGAGGAGACAGAGGCAAGCCATTAAACAGAGAAAACAGACTGTATGAGACTGTATTTTTAAGTACATCAGGCCAAAGGCTGATTACATTACCATTTTCTTTAAACAGACTGCTGTCTAAAGGGGGTGGGGGGGGCTTAAAAGGATAATAATAGAGCGCCCTACAGTTCCACTTAGCTACATCAATAGGACAAGATCTTGAGCGATTACAGTCTTATCAGCAGCAGTCTACTTGCCTGTTACCTGACATATGGTTCATAATGTTACAAGGAATGAATCCTAATCTGAACTGGAAGACCAGTAGTCTGACCTTGACTGAAAGTGTTAAAAACAAAATTTAACCAGACATGGCTTGATTTAACAGGGCACAGCAGTAGATCTGCCACCTTCCTCTTACATGAGGTTTTGAAGGGCAGTCCGTCAGTGTCAGAGACACCCTCTGCCTCCCCCCAGCTACTGTTAAAATGATGACTGAGCCGGATGATACAGTGAACCTGGCCCCAGGACGTATCTCTCTGTCATTCACACTTCAGAACAAATATTAATTTGTGCTCATTGTGGATAATCTCATGTTCTGGACACACCACAAGCGAGAGAGAGAGAGAGAGAGAGAGAGAGAGAGAGAGAGGGGGAAAAAAAACTGCTCGTCTGCAGGGGCAGACTGATTAAACAGATAATGCCCCAGTGTAATTCTGATATCACAGCTACAAATGTTAAAATAAATTCAACAACCTGAGTGGCAGTCTACAGCTTTAAGACCTGGCAGCTATTCATACCAAGTCATGCGGCTCCAGTCAGACACAGCACCTGCGCTGAACACTCAGAACACAGTTAAAAAAGGACTGGCCACATGAGGCCAAAGGACTTTGCATTCAACCACATTCTTACAGCGGTAGCATATTACAGAGAGACAGAAATAGGTTAAAAATAAAACGGCATGATATTGTGACCCCCCCCCCACAGTATGCCATGAATTATTTCTTCTGTCTTCCTTCGCCTGCTCCAACAAAAATAATCCAAACATAAGCATCTCATCAGGCAGACGCCAAGAGACCTCAGTGCGCAGAGGACCCCACCCCCAAGTCCTTATTCTTTCAGCTCAGCTGGAGGGCAGTCATTTCACAGGGGGAACACATGGAACACTTAGAGGCTTCAAATAAACGGCCTGGGTCGGCTTCCGCATCGATACGCCACAGGAAAACACAATAACTCAAGCTGTCATTATACGAGCAGAAACCGCAAGCTGGGCGACTGACCGTGGGTTTATTGCTCTCAATAATTAAGAGCTCTGTCAAGGTGCCTCGTGGAAAGCTTAAGGGGATTTGAAAATACTGCATTTCCCTGTTTGTCCTGACATTCCGGTTTAACGCAAACACAGGCGTGCATGCGCCCATGTACACACGCACATACAAAGGCAAGGCTCTAATTTCTGTATAGAAAAATAAGCCAGAATATACATACTAAATTGCGCCTATGCACAACAATAAACCACAATCACATAATCTTTACAACTGATTTTCTGAAGCCTACAGTGTCTTGTGTTCTGGGTGTTACCTAATTTTACCTAGATTTAATTTAGAATTTCTCGCTTTCTACTTACGGCTGAATACAGAACTCTTTCTTTGACAGTTACCACTGAACTCAAGAGAGTGACCCCAACTCAAAAACCCATTAATCCAGATCTGAAAGCCCTTGTATGAAAGTAGGCATTTTTATACAAGCTTGTCGATTTCCTTAACAACTGACATTTGTATAACGTCAGGATTTCAAACAGACAAACAACTTTACTGAGGCACTTCATAAATATAGATAATAAGGCTTGTAAAACAAAACCGATCCTTAATAGGAAAATATTAAAATAGCAAGCGTGGGAACTAAGCTCCTTTCAGAGGAAATGACATATACATTTATATCTTTTTTATGTATATGACTACTAAATTTTTCAGTTTCCAAAGGTTTATGGAGCCATTTTAATAGCATTCACCTTAAAACACACTGCCCAGCTAAATAAGAATACCCTGACTTCACATTAAAGACAAACCTAGATGTTTATGAACGTTTTTGCATGCTTGGTGGTAGCCTGCAGAGTGGGTCTGAGCCGTGACCCAGTCCCGGCGGTACAGGCAGCCCTTTCCTATTTAATCCCCGCACTCAGTCAGCACCGCGGGCTTGGACCGGACTCCGCAGCAGCGTGACACTGAGATCCGGTCCAATTACACGCCGCCCAGCCCTGCATACGGGAGGGAAGCTGGGGGTGGGCGATCGTCTTTTGTTGTAACTTAAGTCTTTCAGTTAGCTGAGCGAAAAAGAAAAGTGCTGAATCAGCTCGGGGGTGGTTAAAAAACGAATAAGACGGTTTGACACCGTTAGTGCGCCGCGTTAGCACGTTAGCATTCTAGCGCGCAGACGGCCGCCCCGCTCGCACAATTCCGTTAGCTGCTAGCACTGTCGGCTAACACTTCCGAGCCGGCTAGCTAGCCCAAATGGGCTATAATGGTGAACAAAACACACATAATACAAGGGACACCAGGCTTGGCGAACCCAAAGGGCAGCCAGCCGACGGGTAAAATGTTCCCCCAACTCAGCCGAAAGTCCTCTGGTGGGAGTTTTAATATTTTGTACTAAATGACCGGCCATCGAGTAGCAAGTCGTAGCCGGGAGCGGCTACCTAGCTGCTCCCACAAAAGAAGAGGGGCGGCCTGTCAGGAAGAAAAACGAGCGACAAATACTGGCTTTAAAAGGGAAAGATAACCCGTGACAGTACGGCGGCTCCGACCCAAAGACCCTGAAGTAAGTTCGGTCGTCATTCAAAGTCATTTAACGCCCTACGGTGACCCTCCAAAAGCACGCCGTGGTGCCAGCGCCGGACACACGGCCCCGGCCAGCTCCCTGTCAGCCCCCCAAACCCTTCCCGTGTTTACAAACCCCCCACCCTACCGGAAGCAGGGCCATCCCACCGAAAAGTGAACGGAACCCCCCCGCGAGCGATGCCCGGGCAGCCCTTTACCTGCGGCGGTGTACCAGCTGCCGGCGTGACTCGCTTCTCTGCACACCGCTCGGTTCGACATCTTAGCGCCCGAGCCGCCTATCTTGGTCCAGTTAGCGCCTTGTCATTAAAAAAGGAGAGAAAAGGAGTACCACAACAGAAAAGACGGGGAGACACTAGTTCATCGGACACTAACAAGTAGTTAAAAGGGAGTGTGCCGCAAACGGTGCTGTTTAGAGTGAAATGAAGATCAAGAGAGCGATATATAAAACTAAAACTCACGGAGCAACTATATTATCAAAAAAATAATGTACAAGAAACGAAAAAAGCACCCCGCAGATTAAGTAGACAGACGGCAAAGCTGACAGTTCGCAAAAGAACAAAAGCCAGCATCGGTCTGATCGCTCTCCCCAGTAATGTAGCAGGCTGCTGACTGGACGTAGTTTGGCATAATTCGGCTGCCGTCGTCATTTTGGAAGAGATGTCATTGGTCAATAATCTATCGTAGGGCTTCTATTGGCTGCAGGCTTTAGGCAGGTAGGGCGTGACTTCGAGCTGTGCAATGAATTACGTAAGGCTTATGTGATTGGAGGACTGAAGCAATTTCTGATTATTTGGTTTGCGGAGAATTTGACAAGTGTATGCTTCGGACGTATTAGGCAGGAGCAAAAAACAGAAATTGCTGGGATAGGTGGACGTATGCCCGTTTACTCTTTTATTAACTTAAGAGTAAAAAGTATTGGATGGAGTATATTTTCGCAATGTTTTCTACTTTCGTCGTTTTGCAGAATCTGTTGGTGTAGAGTTTTGATATTTAAGAAATATGCATTCTTGTTTTTGCATTTGTTTTTGCGTACCGGCATGCGGTTTTACATAATGTTATTACAATACTTAGTCGTGTTTGTAATACAACAAAAATTCTTAACGTAATATTGTACAATACTATAAGCCAATCTACTGTGCACCATTTCACTGCACATTGTACTGTCTGATTGTGTCTGACACATCCAGTTTACTCTAACGTGCATAACAGGTGAGCTAGGTATCAGCTGTAGTTCCTATACTAAGTTTGTTATGTATTTGGTCTGCGAAGAACTGAGATGCAGTCTGTGGTATTCTCCTGCCTTATACTGCCTAAGATACGATCAGAAACTGTGTGTAGTGTATTGTGGAACAAACACGAGGTCACTGATACATCTTAATTTCATAAAATCACTTTCACCTCTACATCTTGAGTTGCCTGTAATATAGAGGCAGAACATTCACAACTGCAATATGAATGAGAAATCACTTAGTTGCACACTATTTGAAGTACTAATACATTCTTTTGATATAGGTGTTTTGGTCTGGATTTGTACTGTCTGGACCTGAACTTTCCATATCTGCTAGGTTTCTCCTACAGCATCGCCCAGGGCTGTCTAAAGGTTTTGCCTGCGTTGCTGATTTGGTTTTCACATATCACGACCTGGGTGGATGGATTGGCTCTGCCAATAGTTGTTCAGAGCTACAGGTCAGTATGTCATTGTGCTGCGATCTGCACATAAATTGTTATAGAAATAGAGAATCAAGCAGATCAACCCCACTACTTTGCAGTCTACAGTGAGTGCAGGAGCTGCCACTAGATACAAGATGAATAGCTGTATTTTATATATTACTTGTTCAATTTGGTATCTTGAAACTGAATCTAAAATTACTTTATAAAATGGCCTTGATTCCCTTCTCCTGTTCCTGCCCAGTCTTAAGGTGGTTTGATTACCTAATTAAATCTAAAGTACGCAACAGGAGGAGTATCCAAAACCTCTCCTTTGCAGATCAAATCTGACCCGACAACAAGGGCAACCAGACCACACATTCTGCTCGCTAATATATCGGGACAGGACAAGGGGAAAAAAATGTAATCTATTTCACAAATTGAACCACATCGCTGATCATTTCACAGAAGTTGCTATTGACAACATCTTACTGTATTGTAGCACTGGAGCATTTAAATATCCCAGCATGCTCACAAGCGCTTGTAAATAGCCCCTGTTTGTATGTCTTATAAGTAGTCGTATTTGTATAGTGTATATACTTGTTGTGCTCCCAATGGTCGCGTGCACCCTTACCTGTGTTGTATGTGTAATCCTAATATGTCTAGCCATTGTGTAATTATCCTATCGTGTGTAAGCCTTCTCGTTATTTGTGTAACCTTCCCGCATTCGCGCACTGTGAAATGTTTCTGTGTGTGGTTGCTTGAATACGGTATTTTTAAGGGCTTCATTAAAGAGCGGCTTGATTAAAGAGTAGCTTCGCGTTCAAAAAAAATAATAAAATAAAATGACCTTGAAAATGCTAAATAATATCACGCTGGAGATTTGTTTTCATAAATGGTTTTCTTATTGGGTCAGTTCATTGGTTTAAACCTTAAATTGTCTGGGGTTGGGGGGGGGTCAGCAGAGTGTTATATCTGACTGCCGCAGAAGCAGGCACAGGTTCGCAGACCTTCAGCGGCAGGGTGGGGCTGCTGTAGCTATCGATGCCACAACCTGCCCTGGTGCTGTGAGACCCATGACCCGTAGCACAGAAGCACATTCCCTGTCCATGAGGCATCCAGGCAGCGTGCACAATATCGCAGGTAACCAAAGTGTAGTCCAAAGCTATCAGCTCAGAGCCGGAAATTGCTAAATATGGATGAAATGCATGGCGTTAGGGTGGGGGAAGTCATTTCCAGTTTTATTTCCTATTAGAAGTGGCTGTTCAGGAGAGAAAAGTGAGGCATTCAGGGAGAGAAGCAGCATGTTGTTTTTAGAGCACAGTCATGAGATGACAACTTAGAACAACTGATTCACACTCACCCTTCTTTACTGAGCCTTGCGTGGGGGCATCTTAGTAATTATCTGAAGTTTATTAGGAGCAATTGGAAAGAGTCTAATTTATGATCTACTTGTGTCTTATTGCAAGATTTTCAGCCTGGATCCGTGTCCCAATGTAGGTAAAAAAAATCAGTTGCACAGGGTCTATTTTCATTTCAGGGGCCCCGGGATTAAGAAAAGTTGGAAACCCCTGTCTTATTGGAAATTAAGTTTCATTTTCAACAGTGCCTTATTTTTAAGGACTGGGAAAAGGAACCAGGAAAATAACTTATGCGGATATTTTCTTAATAACTGGAATCTTCTTCAGTTGTTGCTGCACTTTGACTTCTCTTTTTGTTTTCCTGCTGTATTATGGTTGCGCATCTTTTTGTTGTGTGTGGTTGCATTGATTTGGGGAAATGGCCTTCCTGGAGGATATTGGCTGCCTCTGTTAAAGGACTGGCTGATTTTGGCAGAACGAAAGAGAAGAAGTTTACATTTGTCTAATTGACAGATGTTATTGTCCCAAGTGACATACAAGTGTGGCAAGCTTGGGGTCAGACCCCTGGGCCAGCCAGCATCCCTGGAGCTGTGGGATTTAGGGGCCTTTGTAAGGGGCTCAACAATGATATAATTACCACAGGATTCAAACCGACATCCTTTTCACATAGTTATAGATCCCTAACTCACTGAGCTACACACCACTTTTGATGTAAGAAATGTTTTGCTGTGGGAATTCCTGGTGGCAGCCACTCACCCGGTTCATTACATACA
>JAAGVU020000041.1:14562168-14576608 GCA_011763525.2 Mormyrus iriodes | reverse complement strand
GAACCCGGGCGCAGACGTGAACCCTGATCCCAGAGGTGTGAGGCAACAGTGCTAACCACTGCACCACTGTGCCGCCCCCCCACTGTTTATATACTACACACAAATATATGTATCGTATATCATTGAGAAGTTTTATTTAACATGTAATACAGTTGTAAACACACTGTAATAATACATATTTTAACAAAAATAATTTTATATTTACTATAATATACAGTAATGCACTTGTTTTACTTACTTACCCAGTTATATTAGATATATTATAATTATTCCTTTAATATTAGTATCATATTTCCAAAATAGGAACACTGCAGTCATGCGTCATTTGCATTCTGGTGCTCTGATTGGGTAGCTTCTCAGCCATCCTCCAATAGCGTCCCGTGTATGAAATCAACAGAGCAAACCAATTGAGGAAGCATGTACCAGAAATAAAAAACACCCATTGTCCGCAGAAATCCGCGAACCAGCGGAAAATCCTTGACATATATTTAGATATACTTGCATATAAAATCCGCGATAAAATGAAGTCGCGAAAGTCGAAGCGCGATATAGCGAGGGATTACTGTAGATCAGTATTTAAGTTTGTGTTTAATTCTTACCTGTCACTTCCCGTTCAGTAACCTCAGTGTGTAGCAAACCTCTCTTCAGTGTCAGTGGTGCGCATTTTCCGTGCTGTAATTCCGAACACAGCGGGAAGTGTTTCTGAAGTTTTAGTCTGGCTACGAATGACCCGAAGTACCTCTCAGACTTAACTATTTATAGTAGCCTAAACCTGTGAACTGTGATAGATCTCTGAGCAATTAACATTTTTAAGCACCATCTACCACGATACGATGTTTGCATGGGCTGAAAACAGACTGAAACATTTGGTGGGCTACTGATGAAGTTCAGCTGATGCAGATACAGTGTAATCATGGACCGAGGGGCAGATGCTGTTCTATGCTACTTTCCTTTATGTCATTATTGAAACTCAAAACTTTGATTCTTGCGCATTAATAGTTGACTTTCGATGTCATCAAACTGCAGCCAACAAAATAAATTATTTATGAAAAATCCTTTTCCCTGCTCCCCAAATTTCTTGGTTGTGAAGAATGTTGAAAGCAGAACAAGGTTCACAAAAATGCATGGTGACCTCCAGACTGGTCAACCGGCAATATATAATGCATGTACTGAGGAGTGATGTGGTCATTTTTGAACCAGTCAGATTAAAGAACCAGTAACCGAAAGGACTTTGCATACTTGGTTTTCTTGTATCCGTTAGCACACCAGTAGAGATGTTGCATTGTTTTTTTTACTCATTCTTCTGGCTGTCAAAACATCCTGGCTCCAATGTGCATACTGGTTAATCTGTCTCAGGAAGAACAGGAAGGTATGCAGTGATGGGTGAGGGTTAATCCCCTTCATTTACATCTAGTCTAACAAGAAAGAGATGAACATTTAGTCCTTAACCCAATCCCCCCCGCAGAATGTATATTAGATGTCAGACATCAGCGTGGATTCACACTGATAGTGCTGAAAGCAACATCTGTCAGGCTGATCTGGGGATCAGGGGACAGCTACAGGAAGAACTCACTCTGTCACGTTTCATTTACGATCTTACTGTACTGTAACAAAGTGAGGAGCAGCTGGCTCTCTGAAGGGAGCACAAGCTGTCTCAGTCCTCCGGACAAGGTTTCAGTGATTGGGATATCTCCAAGGGTGGGCAGGTGCCCTGCATCTAGAAGAAGTCAGACTGGAAGATAGACAGCCATTAAGCCTCGGAGGGAGATCTCGAGTGAAACTCTACAGCTGTGAAAGTGGAGAATATGTCAGGGTAGTCCAATTGTAAGCTATGCTTGTATCCTGCAGGCTGTCTGTTGTGGTTTGGGAACAGTGTGGTTATACACGTTCTCTATAAGCAGACATGTCACCTCCAGTCCCCTGATCAAAGAGAAGTTCAAAGAGAATGAACACACCGTAACACTGTTTGAAGAAAGAGCTATTAACATATTTGCCATATTGAGTGAGAGCGCTTCGTGTTATATACCCCTTAATATTAATGCATTTTCAGAAGGGTTTTTCACACACACACACAGCATATAAAAATGCACTGCTGTCATAAAAAGCCAGAAGACAGTGGATGGGAGGAACAAACACCTCTTAGACTGGATTAGTCAGGTCAGGTCAGGTTGGGGAGCATGCACTGGTACAGCGTGTTGCTGCACTCGTCACATAACAAAACACCTTGGGATCCCGGTTGGCGACCCCTCCAGGCTGACATGCAGTCCAGTCCCACACTCCAGAAATGGCCATCTGTCTGCTGCAGTCAGGTGTTATATGGGCGTCCCCTTGGCCTGATCCAGTCTCTCAGGTCCTCAGCAATGAGCATCTGACGAGCTGGATCATCCTCGGGAAATCACACTACATGGCCGTAGTGCCATAACTAACGCTCCGTCAAATTGCAGGCAATGTGCCTCATTCGGGGCTCACTGAACAACTGCATTGGACACAAAGTCAAACCAGTGGTACCCAAGGATTCTCCAAAGAGACACAGTACCAAAGGAGTCTAGTCTTCATCTCAGCTCACTGGAGGGCATCCATGTCTCACAGTCATACAGCAAAACAGGGAGCACCAGGACTATAAAGACTTGGACCATTGTCCTCTTACAAAGATATTGTGAGAACCACACGCCCCTTTCCAGCAACCTCATGACCCCCCGTGCTCTCCCAATCTGTCAACTGACTTCATAGGAAGAGTCACCCGAGACATGAACGTCTCTGTCGAGGTAAGTGAATCCCTCGATGCAGTTGACATTCTCTCGCAGACTGGCACACTGCTGATGGCTGTGCCGAAGAAGTCATCAAAGGCCTGGATCTTGGTTTTTATCCAAGACACTCGCAATCCCAGACATTCAGACTCCTCGCTCAGTCTCTCGAGAGCCCCAATCACAGCCTCGATTGACTCCACAAAGATCACAGCGTCATCAGCAAAGTATATATTGGTGAATCTTTCCTCACCTCAAGATGCCCTACAGACACTGGACTCCATGACACTGCCTAACACCCAGTCCATGCACGCATTGAACAGAATAGGAGCAAGAACACACCCCTGATGAACCCCAGAATCAATTGAGCAGAGGTTCTCCCTCCACTCTGCACAGTACTCACAGTACCAGTGTACAGGCCAGCCATGACAACCAGTAACTTTGGGGGGGTTCCACAAAGTCTATGGATGTCCCACAGGGCAGCTCAATCAACTGGGTGGAACGCTTTATGAATGTCGACAAAGGCTGCAAAGATCCTCTGCCGATATTCATGTTTGTGCCCAATGAAAACCGTCAGTGCCAGAATACGGTCAATGGTAGACTTCTTAGGCATAAAACCTAAAACCTGCTCCAGTCGCTGGTATGCTAGTAAGTGATTACAGATCCTGATGAAGATGACCTTAGCAAGGACCTTACCCAGCACTGAGAACAGTGTTATCCTCCTGTAAGTGCTGCAATCCAAGCGATCACCCTTCCCTTTTCAGACACAACAAGTCCCATTTTCTAGTCGGCTGGGATGACGCCTTTCTCTGAATTTGAAGCAAAGATTGCTTGCAGCGTCAGGAGGACAGCCTTACCACCAGCTTGGAGAAGTTCACCCCGGATACCACTGATCCCTGTTGTGTTCATTTCAGGTTGTGTTGACAGCCAGAAGGATAAATAGCAAAACATTGTGATGTCTCTGTTGGGGAGCTAAATGTTACAGGAAAGCCCAGTATACAAAGTCCTTTTCAGTTACTGGCTCCTGAAGGCTTTCCCCCAACCCCTCCATGATGTGTGCAGCCTTCCTGTGATTGGCTGCAACAGAGCTATTCCCGCAGAAAGCTGAAAAGAGTCCTGTCTGCCGAGTGCCAATCACACCACCAACTCCCAAATTTTTTCCCTGCAAGTTGGAGGACCACTTGCAGGGCCGGCTGCAGTTTAACATCATACCCAGGACTAGAGGGTGAAAAATATCTGGTATACTGAGGTCGACTCGCTGCTCAACCCTCCAAGGGCTGTTAACTACATAGATTTAATCAATTGCCCAAATTTCAGCAAGTAAATACGTGAAATAGATGATGGGATATTATTCTACACAGGCTGTGACTTGATTTTCAGTCTCATTTTGTTTGATTATCTGAGTATCCACAGGAGTTTAAGACTCAACTCCAAACTCCAATGACTATGCAAATTATTCAGATCCATTTTGCCTTTGCAGACACTCCCATTGTTATTGCAATGCTTCATCACAGCATTAACTGTAGACCTTTGGCTGTGTCCTCTTTTGCCGGCCAAGATGAAGCACTGTCACATGATATCTACAGGCCCATGCTGGGGTAGACATCTCAGGTGTGCGTGTAGGGCTGCTGTGTGATTGGGGTTCTGCCTCCTGGCCCACCACTCATCACCGCATACCGCAATGTCCTATCATAATTTCCTATCAGTCATTTATTGTCACACATGAGCCCTTCTAAAAGGTAACATCTCACTTTGCCCTGGGGCTTTCATTAAACTTGTAGATGTTAGCTCGTACCCTAATAATATCTCATAAAACCGTTATGAACAAACTACTACAAATATTAATAGTCTATAGAGTTGTTTAAACTGTTTTTTTCTACTGTAGTTATACACAGTAATAAACGCTACATGTGTAATTATATAAAAAATTATACATATATAATGCAAACATGTAATACAAGTAGATATAGGATCTTCTGCATAAATAGCAAGCTGCATTGCTACCTTGCTCATGTTGCAACAATGACAACAATGACAAGTGACAATGGTAGTAGAATTATGGGACAGATTAAACAGTATAATTCATTTAATTTCATCTCCATGTTGGGGTATTCTCAAGGTCCATACACCAGAAGTACCTAACAAAGATTTAACAACAGCATTATTGATACAAATCAAAAACCATCTGATTAATAAAATTTAAAAGATAACATACATCCTCACCAACCTTCCAGCTCACTGGAAAGAGATAAATCCCAAAAATGGCATGCCGGTCTATTCCCGAAATGTATCAAATCTTCAATCACTCGGTGTTTTTGTCCCTGCAGACTGAATAGTAAGTTGAGGAGAACTTCAGATCTTCAGATCTTTTGAGGATTGTTTCAAGAGCATGTGTTTGACTCTTTAACGGATCGTGAAACTGGCTGGCTGGTTCTCACACAACTGAAATACCTGCTGCTATAGCATAAACGAAGACTCTCTTCAGTTCAGCCAAAGATGTCAACTAGAGGGATGCTTCTCAGGATCTAATGTCATCATTGTTGGCGTATGTCTGGCCTCTTGCAGACTTGACTCATTGAGAAGCACAAGAAACAATGGATTTTACTCATGTAAGGCTAAAGCTACACTAAATTGAACAATATTCAGGAGACCGGAGCACTGACAGCACGTTTCTCTCTGTTCAGGTTGGTGGCTTCTGCACCTTACTCTTCGGCTTGGCTAGCATCAACACACTAAAGGTCATCAGCGTGGTGAGATATATCATGGGGATGCCACCCACATCGCTTGCATCCTTGCCGAACAAGACCAATCCCATGATTCATGTTCCCTTTCCTATACTGCTTGACAATGCTGCTGGTAGGGTGCAATTAACCAGATAATCTGATTATTTAATGCTAAAACATTACAGTTTATTTCCATCTGTAGCCCACTACCTTAGCAACAGTACGATCTTCATCAGCCTGATCTTCATCTGGTTTGGAGCTGTCTCCTGGGCAGAAGTGCCCTTGCTTGGCTGGGGAAGCTACACAGGTCAGGAATCTAGCTGGGACACTGTCCTTTGTGCAATTTACCAACATGTCATTCTGTCTGGAGACACAGGGCCAGAGTCTTTGGAGGATTCCTTTGTAACTGACTGAAGCTGGAGAAACTTATTTTATCCAAAAACGTGAGTTCACCTCCCTCCTATCTCTACGTCAATATCCTGCGAAGGAAGCCAATGGTAATCAATCACTCACATTATCCCAAAAGTCAGGATCTTAGCTGTATACTCAATCCCTCAGCCTCAAGCTGAATATTTCCCCTTAGTGCAGCAAGAAAAAAGATCACATAGAAATTCAATTCAATTCAATTTATTTTTATATAGCGCCTTTCACAACAGAGTTGCCCCAAAGCGCTTTACATGATGTTTGAGAGAATACTAAGACAAAGAGTTTAACTAAAGAAAGAAGGAAGGCCAGATGAAAATGGAGGAGAGGAACCAAAAACTCCCAAGTAAGGAGAAAAAAACCTATGGGGGTCCAAGGTCAGCTGGCTGCCCAACCCCCCTGGGCATGCTAACATTATTGCACAGACAAGAGTGGGCTTGCTTGCTAAAAGCAAGCTGCAAGCTGTGATTATGGTCATGCCAAAGTCCAACAATGAGTTTGTTCTCCACACTGACCTGTGTAGGGTGGCAGACTGGAGGCTGCACCCACGATGTCACCCGTCCATGGGACCCAAACAGGAGTCCAGCTCAGATGTTGCCCTCCCTGGGCACCACCTAGATGTGGGAAGGCAGAGAACATGGATGATCAGAATGTGCATTGACACATTAATGGACAAGCATAGTAGATACTAATGGCATGTACAGCAGCACCAGCAGCCATAGTTATGGTTTGTTATAAGTTAAGTTGTAGGTAAGCTAAACTGAAATAATAGGTCTTCAGTCGAGATTTAAAGACTGAGACCGATTCGGCATCCCGAACAAAGCTTGGTAACCTATTCCACAATATAGGGGCCCTGTAGCAGAATTGTCACTTTTTTTATATGTGGAACGACAAGGAAACCTGCATTCTGTGATCTGAGTGGATGATGCAGCTTGTAAACGTTAGGTAACTCTGTCAGTATTGTTTGGAAAATAAAAATGAAATCTACTGTAAATGCTATATGTGGGTAACATATGTTAGTGCCATTTTCATTTTCCCTTAGATGGCAGGTATAGGACCTGTGAAGTGGACTGGGCCAAGGCTGTTTCCACAGTGAGCAAGTCCTACATTGTGTCCATCTCATATTCTGCCTCTTTCTGCCTGTGGGGGTGATGATCTTCTGCTACATATCCATTATCAACGCTATGAAGAAAAGCAACGTGATTTTGGCCCATGAGGCAGTGGAAGATGGAGAGGGACGTTACAATAGTGAATGTCAAGCTGCCCATTTCAAATCTTGTGAAGGAATAAATGGTGCAAGACATTATGAGACCTACTGGCTGATTTGTTGATAATTCAGTTTATATTTTTAAAAATGAATACATGCACAACATCATATACCTGGGCAGCCGACACCCCAACAAAACCCTCTTTGAAAACATACAGAAAACTTTGCCTGCAAAAATATTCCTTTTGTAATAGTGAATGCCATCAATAACAATAAGAATTTTTGTTTTCAGTTTTCTTTGTTGGCTCTCCTTTCAGTTAATGAAAGAAGTTGGTACAAGGCCAGGGTTGTGGACTAAAATAACTGGAAGGATTCATGACAACAAGGCTTGCTAGACCATTTGTAGCAAACTTGTTAGAACTTCCAAGAGCAGTCCATACTTTAGCAAAATGAGGTGGGCAGCCATACAATGATGCCAACAAAGCTAACAATGATGTCATCATAGTGAAGAAGACTTCTTTTCAAGCTACCATAAAAATATTTTGCTCAATAAACCTTAATTATTCAGAAATTATATTATAATTTACATTTTCAAAAAACAACACTTAAATATTGTACTGGATTTTATTTTAGGTAGTTTTATTTAGTAATACCAAGTTGATTTAGTATAAAAAATATAAAAGTATGCTTCCTTCTGGAAACTTAATTTCATTAATTTCTTAATTGGTTTGCAGTGTGCTTCACATGGTGGGACAGATGAGTAATTGAGATCACACCATCATAGTGTTGTTTTAAAATCATGGTCTGCTGAAGGTCTCCACTGTCACCTGTACTTTCAACCTGGCATGGTCGCCCTACACCGTGGTCTCCATGTGGTCAGCCTGGGGATTGCACCTGCCCAACATGACAGGTATTTTCACCCGGCTCTTTGCCAAGTCGACCAGCTTCTACAACCCACTCATCTACTTCAGCCTGAGCTCCAGGTTCTAGAGGGACATTGGGGCATTGATGTCGTGAGATTGTGTGTGTGCGAGAGCAAGGATGTGGTGGAGCTGAAGAGCTTCAGGCAGCTCGGTGTCGATCCTGACCTGACCCCTCCCAAGCCCCCACCCCCCTACATGGCAGGAATGAGGTGTACGTTGGCAGAATGCCCTATACCTTCAGATGTGGGAAGCCATCCACAGGCTCCTCTGCCTGTCAACCGAAAGGGCTCCTTCATTCCAACATCCCAGTGTCCTGAATCACCTGAATTTGAATGTACACAACACTAAAGTTTATTTTTGATGTTTTTATTTACTGTTCAAGATAGAAATTAATTCAGGAATACATGCAAAGGTTAAAAGTGTTGACCATTTTTATATGTGAAATGGAAATAATGATTTTTTCTGCAGTGTTATTTCTTAAAAGTGTGATTAAAGTTACTTATGTACTATATGTACATTTACATTTGTTCATTTAAAATATTTTTTTTCCAAAGTGTTGTACAAGCATGGCAGATAGTGGCATACACCATAGGTATAACTCTGGGATCACGACTTCCTCAATGATGACACGTCGTCCTGGTCCTTGAACAGGTCCTCGGACAAGGATAATGATGCTCCCTCCGCAACGCTGGAACACAATACAAAAATTATTCAGGTAGTCATTAAAAAGTTAAGATGACGAGTGGGAATTTTTATTTGCACATTAGTTAGCTGGTAGGATTTTTAAGATGAAAAGGTTTCTCCGAGATACTGATTCATGAATGTCAATGCATATATTTTTCATAATTTGCTATTTGTCTGTTTATTTTGGCCTATCCTTTAAAAAATATTAAATACACCAAAAAATAATCATTACCATAATGCGTAACACCCGCGACATATTTCAGGATAAGCGATTGGAGGATGGATTTTTGGAACGATAATGAATAACAACCATTAAACTGTAATGGAGTTGTCGTCTCGAGCTGGTGGGTCGGGCATAAGCTCGCGGATGCCTCGCGGTCTCCCCGTGCCCGGTATTTAGGGAGCGCCAACCCCGAAGGTTCGTTCGTTCGTGTTTTTTCGGCTGTTTTGATGTTTCTGGATTTTTCGACACAAATATTGCATCTTTGAAAGTAAGTCGGCATTACAGCTTTATTATTGGATGTTTTTCAGTGTTTAACACATTAAAGCGATCTAGCTAGGTATTCTGTACACTTTAATTTATTACTCATTCTGTAAGCGAAAAGTCCGGCGTAACTTAGGAGCTTTTATGCTGCTTCCTGTCGTTGAATTTATTTTGTCGGTTATTCAGTCAAAAAATAAAAGTCTGCAAAGTTACTAGCGATTTCTTCTTTGTTCGGTGGGTGCCCATTGATAAAATGTATATTATGTCACAGTCTCCCCCCCCATTGACCTTTTTGGGGAGCGTGCTTACAGAGGATTATGCTTACAGAGAAACCACACATAGCACAGCTTGTAAACTGGAAGACCGAAGAGTAAAGGTCGATAAAAAAAATAATAATAATTTACGAACCAACCAATTTTATAGTAACACTTTACTTGAGGGGGCACAAGTCACTTAGTAACTCGATACCACTCAAGGACAAATCGTGGAGTAATATAGTGACTGCATGAAATACATGATCCCTTGTAATTGATTAATGATCACGCGAATAATGGGATCAGCAGGATATAAATAATTAAATATTTCAATGCAGCTTTAAAGAGTACAAAAATTACATATGTGTGTGTGTGTGTGTGTGTAAACGCATGTTAATAATGATCTAGACAGACTTTTTAAGACTTTGTCCCATTGTTCTCCGGGAGGGTGAGAGCTCACCATTATTTTAAAAAACTATCCTTACAGCCTTTGGCCCCTGATGCATCCGTGCTCATTTGCCTGAGACATGTAAGGGCTTTCGACAGCCTGTGTTCTGGGTCTTCTCAAAGGGCATTATGTCTTCCTTAGCTGTGGATGCCGTTGCAAGTATCAAGTACAGTATAAACCAGCTCTTAGTTGTTCTTTTACCTTTTATTTTCATTATTTAATTTTTTTCAGTTAAGAAATGAGCATTGGTTATGTAATGAAGGCCTTGTTGCATTCTGTATATGAATGATTGGATGTGAAACTTTAAGTAAAGTAATTTTCATGTAATTCTGTGAATTTAACAAAACAATGGTTAATTAATTAAATTGAAATTATTTTAGCTCCCCCCCCCGTCTGCTTCCCCCTCGTCCACTTCTGTACAGTTTGATAATATGATTTATCAGCCTTTCAGCCATTTATCCAGTACAAGGTCCCGGCCGGGGGCTGGGGCCTTTCCGAGGCAGCATAGCCATACACCCATGCTCATTCCTGGCCCATTATATGAATGAAAATGTCATGTCTGCTCTCGGTCAGCTTCCCAGCTCTTCAGACAAGCTGGCCTGGCTCTGCTGGTTTTTGTTCTCTAATTCACTAGGCGAAGTGGCTTGATGCAAAAAAAAAGGAAAATTAAAAAACAGGTAAGAGTGAAGGAGCAGATGGGAACTGATAAAGAATAATACACTTCAATATCTGGCATGAGACCTGAAACCCCTTATTGTTTGGTTAAGAGGTGGGTGTTTGAGCTGCAGTGGGCTGGATGGCAGACAGAACCACACAGGAATAGGGATTTTATTTGATTTTATATTATGCATTTGGAGATGGGTCTCACAAAAGTTACAGGGAGCAATGAAAACCCGAGGCAGGCATTTTGGTATGAGCATGAGGAAAAACACAATAAAATGAGCTTTCCGGAAATGAGACTCAGGTGTGGACATATGTTGGTTTAAAGCTTTACTAAGGACTAACTGGAGGAAGGCTAGCAAAACATCCGGAAAGAGTTGGCAAGGTGAAACAGGGCCCTACTGATGTCTGGGTGTTTGTATCATGGTAAAGCAACCTTCTGATGCATGCTGTTAAGTATATATATAAAAAAATTTAATCACTTTTTTTTCAAGTGCATTTACATAATAATAAAACAGATAAAGTGCATGTTCTGACAGCCAGATACCCCAACCGCTCTATAGCTCTTGGACATCTGGCTGAAAGGTTAATCCGTATGTCACATACTTGCCAGCAGGTGTCTTTCCAGCATCATGCTGAAATGTCCTGAATTTGTAGTTCATATTATTATACCCTTAAAAGCTTGTTTCTCTTCTCTCAGCACCCATAACCAGAAAGGCCTTGTGGTGGACGTTTGGTGGAGCTGCTGGCCCAGGATTCCCGTCATGCACGGCCCACTGCTCACTTCACTTTTTGTGGGTATGTTTTAGCCTGTACGCTCCCAGCCCAGAGGGTGTTCATCATCTCAATATGGCAGAGTTGCCAACTCTCACACACCTGGTGTGACTCTCAGTTACATGAAAAGCATTGGGGTAGTTTGCAAACCCTACAGACTATTTACAAGGCAATAAAACTCTTACATACATGTAAATGCGTGTGCATGTGTGTGCAGACTTGTCCGGAATTGAAAATCTCACACCAGTCAGCTGACCATAGCTGGCAACCCTGGTGTGCTAAAGCTAATTCCACTAATGTTAACGTACCGACCCCAATCAGTCATGGAGCTGAAAGCAGAGACGCTAATGCTAATGGATGTTTACTAATCATTATCGGTGTTGGCGTATCCTTATGTTTGTTAAATTTGGTTAGCAGAGCGCACCATATACTACTGTACTGGTAAATCATGGAAGCGATAAGCACCGATGTGGCGGTGAAGAAAAGGACAGCTCAGCAGCCACAACTTCTTTTGAAAAAGCAGATATTGTTGATAAACAAGGTAAAAAGATGTGGGTAGTGTGGCGGTTTTTGCAGTTTAAATACCATCATGTTTATTAAACATAAGGATACTCCAAATTTGTACAGATTACTAAGTTCTGGGTGTGACAATATGCCCCTCATTAATGTTTTTGGCTCACTACTAATCAGCTTATCAAACTGGACATAAGTAAACGTCCATATGGTACTGAATAGCCAGTGTCCAGACAAATTTTTATGCCCGTTATCTAAAGCCCTGTAATCACATCACATTTGTCGGCACTGATTTGTGTCTGTTAACACAACTCGCGGCAACACCGCCTTCTTATTTGACACATTCTATTTATAGATAATAGACATACGAAAGTCAAATAGAAGTTCAGGAAGAACTGTGGGGATGGTGACGGTATTTGATTTGGATTTGTGACAGATTGATGGTAGTTTTCTTTCCAAATGATATATTTTCAGTGGTTTTATGGACTTACTGTAGGTGAACACCAAGTTATATAGTGTATTACAGTGCTGCTCTGTCCAGTGGACCTCATAATTTGCTCTTTTCTTGCAGCTATGTTTCTCTTGTGCCACAGTGAGACAAAGCACAGCCGTCAGAAAAACAAGAGGCCAAAGCAAGGTACACAGAGGTCGATGTGGCCAACAGGAAGCTGCTTCCCTTTTGGTTTGATTAGCATTTTGAAATGGATAATCTGTGCTGATCCACCTGTGTGCCTGGTCCTGACCGGCACTCCTCATTTCTGCACACAGCCGTGCCTCCGGTGGCGTGCGACATACGAGCCGGGAAGATCAGCCACACGGAATTCATCGCCAGGTGTCCCGCAAACTGCACGCAAACCAAGCAGCCAGTGTACGGCACAGACGTCTACGCTTCCATCTCCAGCGTCTGCAACGCAGCCATCCATGGGTGAGAGGAGACTTCAGTGACCCCTTTCGTGGGATCTGGATGACCATTTACCGCTCACATCTTCACTAATGATCTTTGAACCTGTTCCTGCTTCACACAAATTGCTGTGCTAAGCAGGTACACTGTTGCGCGTGAGTTTTTTTTGCGGGGATGATATTATGTCCTGCTTTTGCAAGTTTGAGTCTATCACGCATATAAAGATCAATAACGTTGCCATTTTTTTCTCTGTGTAATCACTAACTCTGGATCTCATTTTAGGAACGGGTGGTCCGTGAGCTCACTGTAGGACTTTACGAGCCTCTCTTAAGTTACACCAGGAAAACCTGTGCTCTGGTTTACAGCGGGGTCATCACGGACGCTGGGGGGAAGGTGATCGTCCGGAAGATGACAGGACAGGCCTTCTACAAGGGCAGCTTCTCCAACGGTGTGCGATCTCTATCCCTTCCCAAGTGGAGGGAGTCCTTTATTATTACAGGTCAGTCCTCTGTCAGTGCTATGTCCTGTATAATGGCCTAAAAAATTGGAACACAGCTTGTGCCATATATTATGTGCTGTCACAGCTGAATATGATGGCCAAACATATCTTGTTAATTAACAGCTACATGGTATGATTTTGTCACCCATCATATTGTTACTTTAAGGAGAAACACCTTGTTTTATTGTGTTTCTGTAAGAGCTGAAGCAGTGATTCGATGTCATATCTGTTGATGTTTTTCATAGGAGGGAAGTCAAAGAAAGGTGCCCTTTATCCACATACTCTACACTACATTCCAGCACATTCCACAGCAGTCAAAGCAGGTGAGTAGTGAGAAAATAGATTCCAACTGTGGTCACTAATGATTTATGACAGTGTTTTATACTGGTTCTACTGATTGTTTAAACTGTGAAACATATATCCCTGCATCGTCCAATAGGGGTGGGCGATCTGACACAAATATCCACAATCTTATCATGATTGTTTTCATGCTAGTTTTTAAGACTATTTTGCAAGTTATTGAACAGTAGAACCAAACTAATTCCCCTACTATTAATTACTACTAATTAATTACTATAATTCTAAGATGATCAGAGCATGACAAATTACAGGGTAATCAGAGGAGGGGAGTTTGTAGTTCTGTTAATGTGATTTTACTGAATAAGTAGAAGCTAAACGGGGTTAAAAAGGGACTTACTGTCCTTCCTACAGCTCAGGTATCAAAGAACCAACCAAAGGGTCATCATCTCACTGCCCAGCCGATGAGGATGTTAGCACTAAGCAGCACCGCATCTGAACCCAGCACCACTCCAACCGCAACCAACACCCCAAACTCCGAGCCTCGTCCCTTGGCCCACAGAAACAGGGTTGCAGGTAAGCCCCGCAGATCAGCCTTACGCAGCACGCTATTCTTGTTACAGATCTTCCATTTGCTCATTCCATGGGCAGCTTATTTTAAAGGTGTGATAGACACCTTCATAATGCATTATAGTGGCCGGTATAAAAATTAACAAAGCATTACAGCATCTTCTACTGACAGTCATAAGACATTATAATGTTGATTATAATACTTCATAATCTCCAAAGAATCTCCCATCTACAATGCACTATAGATTCGTCCATAATGCATTACACTCACCTAAAGGATTATTAGGAACACCTGTTCAATTTCTCATTAATGCAATTATCTAATCAACCAATCAC
>JAAGVU020000041.1:14530307-14549721 GCA_011763525.2 Mormyrus iriodes | reverse complement strand
ATAGGGATTTTGAGGGGATATATAGAATAGAATAGAATAGAATAGAAAGCCTGTATTGTCATTATACTGTAGCACAGATGCTACTTGTACAACAAAATTGCAGTGGTTACTTCTAAAGTGCAGACATATACAGACATTACGTTTACAATACAAACGGCATTTTACAGTAGACAGTAGTGCATCAGACAAAGTAGTAGATGCCATAACACATAGTGTTAAGTGTTGTATTATACTATATTCGTGTGTAGTATGTTATAATAAGTAATTTATTGCACATTTTCCTTATGTGGAGGTGGTGTGTGTTGTATGTGTGTGTTCAGTGCAGTGGTGGCTTGAAAAACTGTCTCTGAGCCTATTGGTCCTGGTCCTTATATATATACATACACACACATACACGCACAGGGCTCTGGTATGGTCTCGATGCTCCAGCCGCATCCATTTTCAAGGCTAGTTGATTCGGCAGGTAAGTTGTTACACACACCTTAGCAGATTCTGACTTCCAAGGCTGCCAGCATTGGCATCGGGCGCCTTAACCTGGCGTTTGGTTCATCCCGCAGCGCCAGTTTTGCTTACCAATAATGGCCCTACCAATAGTGACAAATTACAAGGTGGCTCGCATTCCACACCCGAGCTCCAAGCCAGCGAGCTGAGCTTCTTACCTAAAGTTTGAGAATAGGTTGAGATCGTTTTGCCTACAAGGCCTCTTGTCATTCGCTTCATCAGATTAAACTGCGACACTTAGGTTTTCTGAGCGACAGCTATCCTGAGGGAAACTTTGGAGGGAACCAGCTCCTAGATGGTTAGTTTGCTCTGGCTTCGCCCTGCCCAGGTATAGTTCACCATCTTTTGGGTACTATTGTGCATGTTCATGCTCCTCCTCCTTGACGGAGTGGGCGAGACGTGCTGGTGGCGCGCCTGGCCGCCATGGGGGATGGGCCGGGATCCCACCTCAGCCGGCACACACCGGGCCTCATCTTCATTGTGCCACAAGGTTTTGCGGGACCCTCTGACTGGTACGCACATTACACTCTTTGGTTCGTGTTCCAAGATGGGTCTGGTGGGTAGGCAACATCGCCACAGACCCCTGGTTCCGGTCTTGTGTCGTGGGCTGTGGGCTGTGATCCGCACACAGTCAGGCTGCACTAGGGACAGTCCCTTGCCCAGCAGCTGGGCACCCCCACCAGGGGGACCTGGAGAGCACAGAGGCAAGGCAAGGTGACATGTCATCTCTCTTGGCCCCAGGAAACGGTGAAGTGGTGGCAGGCGGGGACTGTAAGCCTCTTGATGGTTGCGGGCACTTAGGTCGCTGGAAAACCCTGTCGTGGACAGCTCAGAGGGAGCCCTGGGACTCCACCAGCAGCCGTGCCCCTGCGCGGGGATGGCAGACTGAGGCCATGGCTGAGGTCACTCGCACCCGGAGTAGAAACCCCCACCAACGGGACCGCCACATCATATAGCCTGACGCCGTCCGTGCCGGACATGTCTGCACCTAGGTGGACAAAGGGAAATGGGCGCTCCCTGTGACGCTCCAGACACGTCCTCGGTTCCGGAGAATGGGAATGGGAATGGGGATGTTGGAATGGCAGCACGACCCTCAGACAGACATAGCCAAATAGACATGGGGTTGCAAAGTGCATTTGAAGTGTTGACAAACACTGTGTCCTATAACTCACATTAGTTATCGCAGCTAGCTGCATTATTCATCGATACACAAGCCGGGTGATCCACCACTAAGAGTTTTTTTTCATCACCAGAATCTGTGACCATGATCCGTGTGAAGGCATTTGTGGGTATTGGCTGGGCGCTTGTGGTTGGGGTAGGGGGTAGCAGGCGCCAGCCATCCCGGGAGTCTTTGAACTGCCACACCCATCCGAAGACTGTTGTTTGGGCAGTACCTGGCCTGATTAGAGGGGATAAGGGATGGTCGCACACACGACCGCCCGCTCCCCTCATCTGCCCCACCGGGCGACTCCATCTGGGGGATGGGAGGAGGGTGGCAGGCCAGTTTCCGAAGGGGAGCAGAAGGGGTGGTGACCACGGAGGTAGGGAGTGAGGGGCAGGAGGGGGCCAGCAGGACTGACCACCCATCCAACATCGTGTTTCAATGCGGGCGCACCCTTTCCTGTCACCTCATCTGGTGGCCTACCCTGGCCGATCTTGGTCCACCAGCAGCCATTCCCATCGAGAGCGCTGGCAGTGTGGCGGGTTGGGGGATGGTGAGGGAGGCCTCCAACCCTGGGCCTCCGAGAGACACAACGCAAGGGTGGCAGCAGCAGGATAGGTGGGCACCCACCCGCAACCCGCACTGCCCCAGTCTGCTGTTAATATTCTTTCCGCAGGTTCACCTACAGAAACCTTGTCATGACTTGTACTTCCTCTAAATCATCAAGTTTGATCATCTCAGCGCTCAACCAGGGCTGTCGCCGACCCCGGCAAGGCCGATCTGAGGACCTCACTAAACCATGTAGTGACGGGTATTATGTACAAAGGGCAGGGACTTAATCAACGCGAGCTTATGACCTGCGCTTACTGGGAATTTCTCATTCATGGGAAATAATTGCACTCCTAAATCCCCAGCACTCATGGGGCTCAGAGTGTTACCCACGCCTCTGGGCAAAGGGTGCGCACACACTGCTCCACTCAGTATGGCACGTGTGCAGCCCTGGACATCTAAGGACATCGCAGATCTGTTATCTCGTGTGGCTGAACACCACTTGTCCCTCTAAGAAGTTGTATGGCGACCACACAGGGTCCCGTAACTAGTTAGCATGTCAGAGTCTGTTGTTATTGGAATTAACCAGACAAATTGCTCCACCAACTAAGAATGGCCATGCACCACCACCCACAGAATCGAGAGAGAGTCAGTCTGTCAATCCTTTCCGTGTCCGAGCCGGGTGAGGTTTCCCGTGTTGAGTCAAATTAAGCCGCAGGCTCCACTCCTGGTGGTGCCCTTCCGTCAATTCCTTTAAGTTTCAGCTTTGCAACCATACTCCCCCCGGGTTGGTTTCCCGGTCTCTGCCGGGCAGGTCATTGGAATAATGCCGCCCGATCGGCAGTCGGCATCGTTTATGGTCGGAACTATGACAGTATCTGATCGTCTTCGAACCCCTGACTTTCGTTCTTGATTAATGAAGACATTCTTGGAAAATGCTTGGCAACACTCTGATTTTCTCAAAGTAAACGCTTCGGACCCCGCAGGACACTCAGTTAAGAGCATCAAGGGGGTGCCGACCGGCAGATGCCGGGACAGGCGGCACCTCACCTCGCGTCGGACCACCGGCTCCATCCCAAGATCCAACAACAAGCTTTTTAAATATATTAGGGCTGTCAATATTGACGCATTAACGCTCGTGATTAATCTGGGAACCCTAACGTTATTTTATTTTTTTTTTATGCAAATTAACTCTATAGAGTCCATGATCCTGCCTGGAAATCTCAGATGAAACGAAAATCTCATGAACCATCTGAAAAACTCCATGAGTTTTTGTCTTGGACGCATAAAAAACACCACAAGAATCCCTGAATGGTCTACTTTTCAAATATATATAGGTAGAAACTAAACATATTTTTATAGCTTTGTAAGGAGTATAAAAAGATAAAGAGTCACTGACTCTGTCTGAGTCACGAGGCAGTCCTGACCGTCCACCCATTTGCAAACAGCGCTATTGACATGGTAACGATAGGATAATCCGACAGTCGCTATTGGATCAGGAAAACGCGTGAAAAGTCACATAAACGAGGAGCACGTGACTGGGTTCTGTTAACACTGACTGAGGAGCTGCAACCTTCAACTAAAAACACCTTCAATAACAAAACTAAAAGAATATGAGCAGAGTGGGCACGTTTCCCAAAAGCACAGCTGCTAATTACGTTAGCGACTTTGGAACTATGGACTATTGGGAACCATGCAACTGAATGGTTTCAACTATCAAAGGCAAGATGTTCTATTAAAAAAATCTGTGATTCCTCTTACCATTTTGTCATGCATTTCTTTGTTCAAAGATCACACATGTATTTGTTCCAAAAAAATACAAGCAAATTGCCTACTACCATTTAAAACTTGCAATTAATCAGGATTAATCACAGCCTGTTATTGTGATTACTGTGATTAATTGATCGACACCACTAATTATATATTTTAGCAGTGAGGCTGTAATGAGTGCCAGAAAGCCCTTTAGCCTGCTGTGGTACCTTTGAGCAAGATGCTGATTGGTCCAGTAAACATCCATTTGTTTAAAATTGTTTACTGTTGATCAAAGGTTCAGTTAAGCAGCTAAATGGTATGAAATCCAAACTGAGAAGATCCTGACCCTCTAGTGGCTGGGTCGGCACTTTGAGGTCATGGGTGTTGTATTAATCTCGTATTTCTTGCTCTTCAGTCTCATTTTGTCCATCTAAGCTCTGTTCATGACTGTAGTTGTCTGTAGTTGTCCCTTTCAACTATAAAATAACGTGCGAGGTCTGTATGTGTCTCAGTGTTTCCTCCACGTGGTCCACAGGAAAGGCTCTGTCCTACCTAAACAGCCACTTCTTCACGGACGCTGGCGGAAACCGCGGCAGGGCGCCCAATGTGGCCGTGGTGCTGCTGGATGGCTGGCCCACGGATAAAGTGGAGGAGGCGTCCCAGCTAGCTAGAGAATCCGGCATCAACATCTTCTTTGTCACCGTCGAGGGCCCGGCCGAAGACGAAAAAGAAAATGTTCTGGAGGCCAACTTTGTGGACAAGGTAGAACGTCCATGCATCTATCTTCCATAACAGTTGTCCAGTATAGGGATGAGATCGTCATGGAGGCATCAGGACACAAGGTAGGTGACACCCAACATAGGAGTCATGATTTTAGAGACTCTGATTCACTTACTACATGACAGTGGGAGGAATCCAGAGATCAAAGAGGGGCATCCAAATACCCATAATCTATCCATTAGAAAAGGACACAAGGCACAGGAACACCCTGGATGCCAGGCCATAGTCAAGGATATACACACGATCATTCACTACAGGTAATTTATAGACACCAATTATGAACTCATCTAACAAAAATTATGAGCATACTTTTTAATGAGGTTTTTTAGTACTGCTCATTGTTCCCATTCCATTTTTATCCAAAATGAACTACAAAATCGTGTTAATTTCATAAAACAAATTTTGCCACATAGCTGTTCCTCAGTTGTTTACTTAAACATTATAAATGATACAGTTTATTTTATAGATAGAGGGTCATCCTGTTTTGAGCTGGTTAATTAGACTGCCTGTTCTTCTTCTCCAGGCGGTTTGCCGCACGAACGGCTTTTTTTCCTTGCCCGTCTCCAGTTGGTTTGATCTAGGGGACGCGGTCCAGCCATTGGCCAGACAGCTGTGCAACACGGACCAACTGGTGTGCAGCAAGACATGCCTGAATGCCAACGACGTCGCCTTCGTCATCGACGGCTCCAGCAGCGTCGGCATGGGCAACTTCCACACCGTGCTGCAATTCGTGGCCAACGTGACGTGCAACTTTGAGATCTCAGACACAGACACACGTGTGGGCGCCGTGCAGTATACCTACGAGCAGAGACTGGAGTTTGGCTTCGGGCAGCACGGCACCAAGGCAGAGGTTCTGGCCGCTATTGAGGGCATCAGCTACTGGAGCGGTGGCACCAGTACAGGAGCAGCCATTTCTTACGCTGCTGAGCAGCTCTTCAGGGAGTCCAAGCCCAGCAAGCGAAAGATCATGATTGTCATCACCGATGGGCGCTCGTACGACGATGTCAGGGCTCCGGCCTTGGCGATCCACCGGCAAGGTGAGGCTGGGTCGAGACAAGCATTTCACGGGGCGGCATGTCTTCAAGATAAACATGATACAGCTTCTATATCTCTACCCTCCCTGGGTAACATTTAAACCCCGAATTGGAAATGTCATGTTAAGATGTGAGCACCTCCTAGATCAGTGTTTCTCAACCCAATCCTCAGGGACCTCCAGACTATGTACATTGTTGCTCCCTCCCAGCTCCCCTGAACCAATTCAGAAAACCGAATACCTGGTACAGGTGTGCTGGGAGCCGGGAGGGAGCAACAATTAGGACTGTCTGGAGGTTCCAGAGGACTGGGTTGAGAAACATTGTAATAGATCCTAATATTCATCAAGATCCTGGATTTAATGGGCACCATAGTGTTAAAGAAGCCTCACATGCCATCAAACACCAAGAAGTGTCAGGCTGTTTGACCCTCAGGTCCCCTAACTCCTTATGTCATCATGTGTGCCCAGGTGTGATCGCCTACTCCATTGGCATTGCCTGGGCGATTCAAGAAGAACTGGAATACATTGCGTCAGAACCCGACAAGGACCATTCCTTCTTTGTAGACGATTTTGACAACCTCCACAAGTTTGTGCCAAAGATCATTTCTAATATATGCCAGGAGTTTAACCAACAGCCACGAAACTGAGCTGGGTATGAGGAGTTTAGCCAAGCCTGAAGATGTTCATGATAGCCTATGATCAACAGTACTGATGGATGGCACCAGTGTGTCGTCACAGGAGGTCGATGTACTTGAATGATCCTTATGGTACCAGTACCTTTGTACTCAATCAGAAAACTCATCCCATTTCAGCAGCTAAATGTTAATTCTGTATAAGGAATTTGTACTGGAAAATATCATTGTCCACTATGTGTATGTTTTATGACCCAGGGCATAAGGAAGACAATGAAAAATAATCAAAAAGAAAATATCCTGGGTATTTATAAAATAGACCGACATAAATTTAACATAAGTATATTGTGTTCCCTGCGGGAGGTGAGGGATCATTTTGGTTTGATGTCACGAACAGTGTCATTTCAGAACAGTCCCGTAACAAGCTTGTCATTAATGTTCTATTTGTGTAAATTTGCGTGACAGGTACCCAGTCCACAGCAAACACTTAAGGTCCTCACTGCACTACAGGACTGTGGATTTCCTCGTTTCAGAGGGCAAGAGAGAGCAAAGGTCTTTGATTCTGTAGTACGGGCACCTAGCAGTACAAACACGTACCACGTGCTGACTGTGGATGAATGGGATGAATAGAAAGAAGCATAAGCAAGGTCCCCCCCCCCCCATTTTTTTTTTATTTGTTATTGATGCAACAGGTGCAGTTATGTATATATTGTTTTCCAGTCATGTTTATTTGTAGGTCATGTATGTTAATTGTCTTTAAATCTCTCAACTTTTAGTTTCCTGTGATGTAAGACATTAAATGATGTGTGGTATTAGACACTTGCAAGTAAATCTGATAACTTAGAATTACAGGGTTTACCGAATTGGCAAAATTCCACAATAAAGAGTTGAAGACACCAGGGTGAAATACAACATTCTTTTATTACTGTTATTGATAAATCTGTCACTCTCCCATTTGGGAAAAGGAGAATACAACATGGAAAAAGAATAAACTATAATAAGGTCTGTACAGGAAAAGTAGCATATTTATCAAATACACATCTTTAAGAATTCTCTATACAACTGTACTTTAAAACAGCAATGGCGCTACTGTACAGGCTGACTTGGCGCACCCCAGAACTCATTGCGGTTTCCTCTAGCAGGGCTAATTATCTGTACATCTGTTTGGCCCTATCATGCAGCATGATCCCAGTCCGAATCCAACCCCCACCCCATAGGCACACTCCAGAGCCTTTCTGCAGTTCTGGACAGTAGAATCGTTAACGGTATCAATGGTCCCGCACGGTGCAGGGAGAGAGGAGAGGGAGGGCCATCTGCCATTTATTTATGCTGGGGGTGAAGAGGTCTCCTCTCTCCTCCGCACCAACTGACAGGGTTTGGTGTGTTCAGGAGAAAACAAGAATGGCGAGTGACAGCAGGGCCCCGCCACGCATGGCGGATACGTCACTGCGATGGGTCGCCCCGCAGAGCTGTTAAAAACGGGAAGCGCAGGGCCTCCTCACCGAGACGCAGCCTCCAGCTCTGGGCTCGAGCACAGCCTGTGACAGCCAGATGCCTCAGGTTACGGCAGGAGCTTGCAGGAATCGGTCCAAGGTGGAGCGATGCTATCTGCAAGCATGACTAATTAAAATCTTACGAGTCAGGCTCTCTCATAGTCATCGCCTCTCGATTCAGAGGCACAGCTCTGACTCACGGCACCGACATGCCCCGGATGACAGAGGTGCTCAGGAGAGCCTGCGGACGGCCCTCAAAGCCTGATGTGGTTTGGGGACAAGCAGAAATTCAGTGCGACCCTGCAGAAGCGTGACTGGCAGAGGAGTAAGCAAAGAATGCTTTAGCTCTGTTAGCATTAGCCACTGAGCTAGGACGTGACGGACTTGTGTTTACATCTTGGGGAGAAAGAAAACCTCACTTGCATTAATACTCCATGTCTGCCAAGTTATTCTATGTTACTTGACATTTCCTAAGACTAAAATGAGCGTGAAGCTACTTCGGCCATCTTGAGACAGCTAGGCATGCGACAGCTGACCGTGTTGAGATCGTTCACGCAGGTCACTGCTAAGTGACGATGTGCATGCGTCTTATTGCCGTACTAGGGACATCAGGCGGGGCCTCAGTGCTGTCATTCAGTCCTCTCTCTCTCTCTCAGACCAGCAGGGGGAGCTCTGCACTCCCCTGAGCTGATAGCATGGTATTGTACAAGACGACATTATTACCACGAGAAGCACACCAAACTGATTCCATTTCACGTCACTTTATGCATTTCCATATATACTGTATATTTATAAATAGATCTTTAATACTTTAAAACTATATATTTTTTCAGATTTTAATCTTTACAGTTCTAAAATTAATAACCGATGCACCAAAACACCTTGGAAAATATTTTTTCTGTACTATGCAAACAGATACATATACCCAATGATTTTCCCCACTATCCCTGGCGATAGGAACATCTCGATTAGAAACCACAACATTTGGTAAACAGCGAAATCCCTGTCGATCGTGGTGAACTGCAAACTGTACAGACCAAAATGACCTGGAATGAAACACTCCTCATCTTTTGTTTTAGTTTGTGTCACTATTTATGTTTTTTTTTGTCTTTTTGGAGGCATATTAATTATTGGAAGAACGACAAACTCAACCAAACACACCAATACAACCGATGACTACACAACAATCATCCCAAAGATTCACTTTGTTTTCAAGTAATTGTAGAGGAAAAAAAAAAAAAAAAAAGTCTTTAAAATAAACCAGTATTTGTCTAATCACACATCTCTCCCTTCCACACGGCCCAGACATCAAACAGACAAATGTTACTTGTGCCCAGTTCTTATATACACATTGTCACATTATGACAATGACACCTTAGCACAGGAGCGTGAATCTGCACAAAGTATGTTCAGTACAGGTTTTGTTTGGCATTCGGACTCCCAGCGGAGTCTGGGGGCCGAAATGATGGCCCCCTTGCCAGAGACTAGTTACCTGACAAACACGGCCCCTCGTTAACACATTACCGCACATGTAACCCGCTGCGTCTAAAGTTTTGGTTGAAATTAGTACAGAGACAATAAAATAAATACACAAGGGAAAAAAGATAGATAAAAGAATGTTTTACTGCATGCTATTTAAATGCAGTTTGTCAGAGAGCAGGGGAAAAGGGCGTTTCCTGACTCAGAGACCCAGACTAAACATGAACGGGGTCACACTATAAGCCTTCAGGTAATCACATTCAAATGATCCTGACAGGGCCCCCCTCCTGCATGACTGATCTAGTCTGTATAAAACAACAAAGGGCTATGTGTCTCACTTGATTTCATGTAATTAGTTTTCTTAAACACAACCCTAAGATTTTGGTCTACAAACTTCATTGACTTTACGTGTGTTTCTAATCAAAACATTAAAGACAGAGAGGCTGCGGAGAAGGTAATGATGAGTGTGCCACCGTGTACAGGAAACGCCCAATGCAGGATTAATTTCAACGATTTCACAAGTGATAAAACATCAGCTATATTGCTCTGTATTGTTATTTTTCTCACTTGAACAGCAGATACAGAAAAAAAACTCAAAAGGCTTTGAAAGAACAACAGGAATATTTCGTGTATATCCAAAAATATCTAATCTAATACAGGTATTCTTGAACCAGGGAGAGTCCTTCAAAGTAGAATGAGTAAACCATGTATACTTTCTGTACTTCTTAAATAAAAGTCTCTTAATTTTTCTTTGAGTTAGAAAAATAAAAGTGAGGAACTTACAAGGATCTGTGGTTGAGCAGGCCTACACAAAAATAAGGTGTATGTAGACCACCTGGCTCTGACCTCACTTCAAGTCTGAACAGAGTTACAGTGGGGATCTGTTCAAGGCCATTTCCAAACATGACAGTACTGTGAACCAGGTCCTGGTACTACAGACATAGCAGGCCATTCTGGGTGGTCTAAACCCTTGATCACCTGCCCCTCTCCACTTTCCCAACAAAGCAAAAAGCCACTCAAATGGACATTATGATGGAATAAACATTTTCTTATTCTAGTCATTTCAATTGTACATCCTGTACTTAGTTAAAAACTGACACTGGCGTAAGTCACCCTCTCCCTGCTGAAGAAGAAAACCAAATAAAAGAACATTTTCAAGACTTCTCTTTGAAGCGAAGGCACCTGATCTATAGACGTTGAGGATTAAATGCATGGTGGGTGGGGAGGGGGGGGGTGAGGGTGGACGCTTCCACGGCGGCCAATTAGCATCCTCCTCCCGCGTTGCCAGCCTCGACAACACGCTTTTCTCAGGAGGAGGGCTGCTCCACTTCGTGATGAGATTCTCCAATGCCAAGAAGGAGAGGCAACACGCCTGAGCTTCCGGAAACGTCAACCTCGTCACCTCGCCCGTGGGAACCGCAGGAGGAACGTAAGCACCCCAGCCCGTCCTGCCAGCGATGGTGGCCATTAGCCTCCTGGCTGAACAGACACGGGGCCCGCCGCACCCAAGGCCTGCCTGGATGCTCGGGGGGGGTGGGTGGAAAATCGAACAGCCACACTGGAACATCCTCCCCGCCTTGGGACCCACCACCTTCATCATGCTCCGACGCAGGGGATAGGCTGGCAGACCACCCTCCCGCCCCCACCGCTAACCCCACTGATGCTATTGGATGGGGCAAGGGTGGGGGAGAACCCACAGATGGAGATTACAACGGGGGCGGGGGGGTGACCCCAACTAAAGCATGCCTCATCGCTGCCCCCATGAGTCCGTGGGGCGGTAGAGCGGGAGCGTCGACATGTCATACAAAGACTTTGGCCAGGGCGTCGGCTCCGGCGCTGGCGATGTAGCACTTGGTCGGGTGGAACGCCACGTCGTGGATCGACTCGTCAAACTTCTTGCGGTGAGCGGTAAACTCCTGGATGCACGTTTTGCTCTCCAAGTTCCACAGGCGGATGGAGCAGTCATGACCTGGGGAGGGACACAAGCAAGGCGTCACACACTCACACAGACAAACACACTCCACACACACAATAGGTTAATATTATACACCAATGAGCCAAAACTTTATGACCACACCCACGTGAAGGGTAACCATCTAAAAAAAACAGTGCGTGTCAAGGTCTGAGATATATTAGGCGGTAAGGTAACATTCGGTACTTGTAGTAGATATATTGAATGCAGATGAAATGGGCAGGGATACAGATCTAAGTGACTTTGACAAGGACCAAATCATTATGGCCAGATGATTGGGTCAGAGCATCTCCATAGCGACAAGGCCTGTGGGTGCTCACGGTCGGCCTTTGTGAGTACCTGCAGAGAGACTCATCAATGCGCGATGTGAATGAAGGCTATCCCATGTGGTACAAACCTGCAGAAGGGCTTCTGTGGCACGAATGGCAGATGATTTTGATGATGTCATAAGAGTAATGTTTCAGGGCATACAGTATCGAGCCCTGCAGCATATGGGGCTGCGTATGTACAAATATAGCTTACAATCAATACATCACAAACCTTGACAGGCACCATTTTTACTAGTTAGTCAATATTGTTTGCTTCACTTGGGGGTCGACATAATTGTTTGGCTCATCCGTGTATACAGCATATATTCCCTGGGCTCCGTTACCCACACACCCCAGCAGCAACAACAATAGCTACAGGAACCCAGGCAGCCCAGAACACTGCCATGTCCAGTGTTTTACATAACATGGACAGCTGTAGACCCTTATAAACATGCCCTTGAGAGAGACCCTTACGATATTATTCTTTATGTCTTTTAAGTTGCACAGCGATCTGTAACCTCCTAGACTCCTATGAGCAGAGGTGGTCACCATCTTTCCCTCCCAGAGACAGCTCCAGAACAGCGTGGGTACAGAGAGCACCTTGAGTGCGACCACATTCCCCAAATGCTGATACTTACTGCCGGACATCAGGTAGAGTCCGTTGGGGTCCACGGCCAAGCTAGTGACTGCATCTAGGTGGGCCACCATGGAATGGATCAGTTTTCCTGCAGAAAACAAAAATCCCAAGATGAAGCCACCTTAGATAAGCATCTGGTAACTAGCCTTAGAACTAAAAAACCTTAGAACTATGTTAAAATTAAACCAGCTCTATAAACCCACAAGACCATGGGCTAGTCACCCCCTGGCTGAACAGCACTTATGCCCAGGAGCTACAAAGCACAGCTCCTTTTCGCCCCTAGTGGAGAAGCAGCGCGCCCTGGTCCTACCTGTGTTGTTGTCGAAGAACTTGATGTGCCGGTCCTCTTGGGCTGTGATGGAGATGGGGAGGGTTGGGTGACTCAGCACTTTGTTAATCTGGCAGGGAGTGCCTGGGCGGTTGGGGGGGGAGAGAGCGAGGGAATTAAAGAACAGGAAGAAATCAGTAAAAATTGCACTGATCACTAGTGATGATGACATGAAGCTTCATGAAGCACTGAATCATTCTGGCAATATACTTAGAGAAAATGCTCAGTTCTTGGTGCTTCACCTAAATACTACGCCATGTTCCACCACACTTTGGAACTAACCGTAGTCAGAAATATCAATAAATAAAGAAAAATGATACAATTATATTTTTTTTGAGAAGCCAATCTTCATCATAATTACGTACCATGACTTATCAAAATGCATTAAATGTGTATGAATATCAGTCCTTTGGTTGCCTTATACTTGTATTAATTCGAGTGGATGGTTCAGGATCAATATTTGTGGGCTAAAACCTAATTGTGGAAATACAGCAACTGCAGAGGTCAGTTACTGTCCATGTGTAACTGGCTGAAGAACATCTTGTGAAATAGGAAATCATTTTGAGGGAGGACTTTAATTATTTTCGTTAAATAACAGATTTCTCAATTGTATTGCGACTAAGGCTATTTCTTTTTTGTAAATGATTTCCCCTGTCTTTGAGAATACCCTTTCACACGCCACAGGTGAATCTGGGGAACAGAAAACCACCACTACCAGTGTATAAAGATGTGAATAGTGTTCCCAAACAGGAGAAATTTCTCTCCTCCTTGGGGGATCCATGTCAAACTCAGCAGAGCAGAAAATACACAAAATGACTATCGATGTTGTAAACCATAGACTTTTCGAATTTGGCATTTCTCACACAGACTAATCAGGCACGTTAAATCAACCCACTTGCCAAACTTGTCATGTGGTACGCACGACGAACGAGGCTTCACGTGTCACTAATTAAGTTACGACACGGATTGCGACACACTTACAAACCTCAAGGTCTCATGTAACATCACGACTGATCACCTATGGTTTAAACTAGTTTTCTTTATAGAATAAAGGTGTTCAAATAAAACCCTTGTCCAACCTCAGTGTATTACTCATACTGTTTGGGTTTTACATTTTAATCATTTTAATTCATGCCTGTGTAGCGCTTTGGGTTCCATATCACTACACGCTAAGTAAAACATAAATAATGTAAAAAGAGGGGGATTAGGCACGGATTAGAGCCCTAAATGGATCAGAGCCTCTTGATTTTGGTAAAAAGATAAAAAAAAAAAAACGTGTGTAGACTACTGAGGCACTTTTATAAAGTTTTAAGGATTTAAGGAGGCGGTACATGCATGTCCCATGAGCAGCACCCCCTGCAAGGCGATGGTGGTACCTGGCTCCCCAACAGACTCTAGGCTGAGAACCAACTGCCGCGTCTCCATGTTGAAGAGCCCCGTGCGGCCACTGTTGAACGACGTCACCATGTAGGCAGGCTCGCTGCATACAAGGTCCACTGAGGAGGGGATGCCGAGCTCTGGGGGCATAGGGCGGGGCCTGTTAGGCTGTGTTATATGGCCAGGGACTGCTGAACATATGGACATAAGCTTTATTGTCATTAGAGGCAGGTCATTTCCTCCCACCCACTTTCCCTAGCCACACATCCATCACTGACTGCAGCGATCTGGAGTGGATGCCAGGAAGCTCGGGGAAACTGGTGGATCGATTGAATCCTTCAATGAAGGCCCAGCCACCAAACAGACCACCCACAATATGGGCGTTTCTCAATATGTGTACTTGACCATACTTGTGTTCTCGTGTACCCGTTTTACGTCATCTTCCATAGCGGAAGACGAGCTGCAATACTAAGAACAGAAGTACAGAGGATGGTAAAAATCACAAGATGTTGTTCTTGCCCCACCCCAAACATCAAGAATACATCGGTTGCATCCTCATCAAACGAGACCAATCCTATGATTCAATGTGTCAAAGTTCACTGTTAAGAGGTAAGTGAACAAGACCAGTCTTGCCAAGACCACAAGTATGATCTTTGAGACTTAGGATGTTTCTCAATACCAAGAACGCAAACAGTCACACTGGGGACAGCTCAGAGCGAATTGTGTCTGGACTTCAGGCGCCTGACAGAGCACATACAGGGGTGGGTCAGCGTCAGCTTGGTGCCTGACTCACCACGGTTCTCATTGAAGACGGCCAGGGCAGGCGAGGTTTCGCTGGCGTCCCACAGCCGCACTGTGCCGTCGGCTGAGCAGGACAGCAGGCGCTGATGAGCCGAGCTGTACACCAGGCCCCAGACGGCGTCTGTGTGGCCACACAGTGCCCCCCGCAGGACGCTGGGCTCTGTTGCGGGACAGAGAAATGTACACATGAGGCATTCAGAGGCTAAATGCTGCTCACTGTGCCTCCATTGTGTGCTTCACGACCGCCCTGTGATTAGTTACTGTTTGCATGTGCAGAAGTAAGCCATAAACTTAATCATTCATGACTGACATCCTTCTTCAGGGCTTTGTGGTTAAGGAAATACAATCTGTCCCATGGCCTCATAGTATAAATACCCAGCAGGTAATCCTCAATCAGCACTAAGGCAATCCATCTGCATGCAAATTCCAGTCATGCAGAGGCTGTATGAGGGCATGAGATCCACCTATGTTCCTTTAAGAGGAGCAGATAAAACACCTGACAAAATGTGCTACTGATGGTCATGCATGTACCCATTTCTACACAGGTTAACGAGCATCTAATCTATCTTCCCTACAGCAGCATGTACTGCCTGAAGCTTTTGAGGGGCATAAAACACATCCAGCAATATAAACAATGACATGGGCTCAAAGATTCACTGCACATGCTTATAGCACAACATTTCTCATGGATGAGGGACAATAAAAAACCAAATGGTGATCTAACCTTAAGAGAATCAATCCTGCAGACCAGACAGTGATCTAACCCTGGGAGAATCAATCCTGCAGATGAAACGGTGTTCTAAGCCTGGGAGAATCAATCCTGCAGACCAAACGACATTCTAAGCCTGGGAGAATCGATCCTGCAGATCAAGCGATGATCTCAGCCTGGGAGAATCAATCCTGCAGGCCAAACAGTGATCTAACCCTGGGAGAATCAATCCTGCAGATGAAACGGTGTTCTAAGCCTAGGAGAATCAATCCTGCAGACCAAACGATGTTCTAAGCCTGGGAAAATCAATCCTGCAGGCCAAACGGTGATCTAACCCTGGGAGAATCAATCCTGCAGATGAAACGGTGTTCTAAGCCTGGGAGAATCAATCCTGCAGACCAAACGATGTTCTAAGCCTGGGAGAATCAATCCTGCAGATGAAACGGAGTTCTAAGCCTGGGAGAATCAATCCTGCAGACCAAACGATGATCAAAACCTGGGAGATTCAATCCTGCAGGCTAATCAGTGATGGAAGCCTGAGAGAATCAATCCTGTAGGCCAATCAGTGATCTAAGCCCGAGAGAATCAATCCTGCAGACCAAACAGTGATCTAACCCTGGGAGAATCAATCCTGCAGACCAAACGGTGTTCTAAACCTGGGAGAATCAATCCTGCAGGCCAAACAGTGATCTAACCCTGGGAGAATCAATCCTGCAGATGAAATGGTGTTCTAACCCTGGGAGGATGGTGATATACCCCTAGACTAAAGGAGGAAAAAGGTATGATCAGGAACATGACATTACATGCAAGACAGTTCCAAGTCCCTTGCTACCCGGGAAACGGGGCCGATTTCCCAGTTGGGCGGCTCATACCGTAGGAGTCATAGGGGTCGATGTTGGGGTTGGGGGTGTTCCAGCTCTGGATGGTGCCATCCACACCGCCGCTGAAGCACTGGTCCCCCGAGGTGCTCATCACCACGCACAGCACTGAGCCTCTGTGGGTTTGGGAGGATGTATGTGTAAATCAGGCAGGCCTACATCTACATCACCCAATGAGCATGGTGCAATACGAGGGAGTGACTCACTCACCGGTGTGCCCTGAAGGTATAAATAGGCTCCACGTCCAAAGCTGTGCTCCTGCATAACAGGGGAGTGCGTTTAGCCGAGCATCCGACAAGCACTCATTACTCACTTATAGGGGGTTGCTTCCGGAAAGCGAGGGCACACGTACTTCTTGGCAGGAGCAGTTTTCTGCAGGTTCCACATCTTGAGAGTGTGGTCCTCCGAGGCGGTGACGAGCACAGGCTCGGCCGGGTGGAAGGCCAGGCCACGGATGGCATCAAAGTGGCTGCGCAGCGTGAACTTGGGGTTCCAAGTCTTCCTCAGGGCGTCTTTGTTATTGCCAATCTGGGGGGGTGCATCGCTCTGTTAATCACGAGTCACGAAGAGCATCATTAACACGCTATAAATACATGAAACGGGTGTTAAAACTAACTCATCTCAGATTTTCTTATGGAAACTATTGCTGGGCTGCTTAGCCAATGTGACCCCCCCCCCCCTAAATGCTGAAAAGCCAGTTCTGATGGACATCACAGGGGACAGTGACCTTAGCATTAATTCCTGGAACGGCCGCACTGTGTTGAGCACTGAAGAGGCTTCTTGCAGTCCTTTTCCTGACTCAATGAACATCCCAATGAGCCCCCTAGGCCGCAATCTGTAGTATGACACCTCCCCCCCCCCCCACAAGCTGATCGCGTCCTTTAGGACAATTACCTGCTTTACTGTCTAATTTACATTTCAGTTCACTCAGCATAAAACTGAAGAACTGCCCAGAATCCATTAAATTAATAAAAACTGTATCAGTGTCTGTTAGGTTCCCCTGGAGGAAATCCCAGCTGGTTTATCACTCTGACCACTCCCCGAGGGTGGACTCACGCCGTAGGTCAGGTTATCTGCCTTGTTAGCAACAGTCAGGCACCTCTCCAGCCCTGACCTATTTCCCTGGCCCCTCCCCGAGGGCAGACTCACATCATATGTCAGGTTATCAGCCTCGTTGGCCACAGTCAGGCCTGCCAGCTCCCCCAGGCCCAGCTCGTTCTCCATCGCCTCGCCTGCGCCCATGATGAACGACTTCCCGGAAGTGGGGGGGAATGTCATGGCTTCCACTGCGAGAGACACTGCTGGTATTATTTATTAGTCATCTCTCCACCCTCCTCACCCACTTCCAGTCACCCCCTCAGGCCTGCCAGTGTGTGATGTGATACAGTGGGTACTTAACACTGGAGAATTTATACTGCATACAAGATGATTAATTAAAAAGATCCATGTAGATGCAGCAAGAGCGTGAAAAACACGGATGTGAAATCAGAGAGCAGAAAGCAGAGGCTCGAGTGCGCAGCCGGGGGTGTGATGTGATTACATTAATAAGTCAAAATTGATCCCTGTCAGACTCAGTGACAGCGACAGTTCAGCTTACGTAATGCGAGGAGCAACTCGTCACCCATCACAGCTTAACGACAGATAGTCGCTGCGGGGACAGTGCACACAAGAACCCACCCTCATCGGCACGGCCAGCCTCGTGTTCACCGGGCCGGGCCATGCTGGGCCGCGCGGGTGGGGCGGCCGATGGCTGCGCAGGGGGCAATTCCTCGGCATCCCGCAGGTTCGCTAACATGTCCTGCAGCTTGCAGCGATTCGGTCCTGGGGGGGGGGGAGGTAGGAGGGGCTCATTAGCACAGCGAGACACTGTCATCTTTCTGCTTCTTTACCAGAAAATAGCAAAGAACACAGGGGGGGGGGGACAAACGACTGTGAAGGCATCTGTAGGTTAAAAGAAAAAGAACGAAACAGTAGAAAGACGGCAGCGGAAGTGAGAGGAGGAGGAGATGACAGCTGGGACAATGAGAGTGGAAGGAGAAGACGACAGCAGGCAGCTCGCTCTCTGGGTCAGCGTCTGCCGAGGGCGCTGTTCCAGCGAGAGGCAGCACACGAGGGGCCCAAGCGGGCCAACAGCTAGAATGATGCTGTGAAGCAGCCCAAAAGTGCAGTGTTACCATCTGAATGCCAGGCCCAGAGCAGGGGTTGGTGGAGGCAACCGGCAGAGCATCAAGGGTTCAGCTCAGTTGATGGGGGGGGGGCACAGGGGGGAAGCAAGGAAGAAGGAAGGAACATAAATAAAGGGGTAAACAGAGAGAGGAAGAGGAGGCACTGCAGATGGTCATATGACTTCCAGAACAGGTGGCAATGGAACAAGGCAGATAAAGGGAGAAAAGATGCCTGATGGAAGAATGGGGGAAGTGGAACTGAACAGTGATGGGTCATCAGAAGAAAAAATAGAAAGATGGGAAAGGATCCAGGATTTAGGCCGTCAGAGGTAACGGGGGGTGGCGCTGCCCTGGTGGACTTACTCTTCACCCCCTTCTTGCCCTTGCGCTCCTTTCTGTACTGCTCCTTAAGTTTGGTTATCAGGCCCTGGTCCACATCCCAGGCCTCTGACATGGGACACTGTTCATCCTTCTCTAAATGGGGGAAACAAAGTGAGAAGCTCTTCAGGCCATGGGGCCAGAGGATGGGGCACCTTGTCGGGAGGCAGACAGACCGGTGAAGTGCCATCACTGAGGTGGCGCCAATAGGTACAGTCAGCAAGACGAATGACACTTCATACTGGACAACAAAAGGCAAAAAAGGTGACGAGACAATCTGCAAACAAGCACACAAGTAGGGGGTAAATAAAATAAATAGTGCTTTGCAAAAGTACTCACTGAGGACCTCCCTCCTCCTCCACACTGAACAGAGAGGACCCCCCCCCCCACACACACTTCACAGAGAGGAACCCCCCCCCTTCACACTGCACTGTAAGGACCCCCCTCCCCTTCACACTGTACAGAGAGGAACCCCCCCTC
>JAAGVU020000041.1:14491661-14505693 GCA_011763525.2 Mormyrus iriodes | reverse complement strand
ACTTGTCTGACTGCATTGTGCCAAGTGTAAAGTTTGGTGGAGGGGGGATTATGGTGTGGGGTTGTTTTTCAGGGGTTCCAGTGAAAGGAACTCAACGCCTCAGCACACGACAATGTTTTTTTTACAATTTCATGCTCCCAACTTTGCACATATATAGTGCAACTGGATTATTTTGTTTAATGCGGATTATTTTACCAACTCTGTTTCAAATCAGTTTTTGAATTTGTTAATTTGCTATCAGAACAGGCCGTCTGAGTAAATGTAACAGAAAATTCACACAACACAGATAAACTGGTTACATATACCTTATAAGGACAAGTATTCAGATTACAGCTGAAGCTTTGAAGAAAATTAAATGCATTATTTTTTATAAATAAGCCATTGTATAATTACAATCTCGCGGTGTTAACGGTATAGTGCAAATCCATACCACAGCACACAATCACAGCGGCAATGACTGTGACACCGGTTTACCGCCCACTCCTAGTGCGGTCCTTCGGTCACCCTGGCTCAGGGGCAGGCCTAAGGCCCTGTAATCTGAGGCTCCTAAATGCCACATCTACAGAAAGCGGTTGTGTAAACCAATCCAAGGCGGTGCCACCCATGCAGCTGCATGTCCGAACGATAAACGCACCTCAGGTCCTATCCCGGTGTGGGGAAAATGCACAGCGCTGAAAGAGTGTGCAACACAAGCGGACTGAGAGACAGGCCAGCGGGCCTGAATGAGGGATATACAGACACATAGCTACATCTGTGACCACAGCGGACTGTCCCTTCCGCCACTCCAAACCTCCATCCAGGTCATCCTGGAAGTGAGCTGCAGATCTGATGAACAGGAATGAAAGGTCAAGCCCAACCCTACTGGTGTTCTATTCCTCAAATGTTACTCAAGCAGTCAATTTAGTTCAGTCGCACAAAAGCATAGGATGATGAGAGAAAAAAAAACATCAGATTATCAGGTTATTACATGGCTAAGTGCAGCATAAAGTCCAGGGATAAGCACTTAAACCCCATGACTCAGACAAATGTGGGTTTACTCTTGGCGGTAAACGATTTTCTCAGCCCGGTTTCCGTAATCCTAAGTGTGCTCACTTTTCTCAACATCCTGTCTGACTTCCTATTGCATCTTGGGCTTTTACAGTACGGAAGAGGAAGCCTGAGCCTTCTGGAGAGATCAGAGAGTAAAGATGCAGGGGGAAAAGACACTCTGCCAGTTCCAGTCCTCAGGGACCCCCCCGACAGTCCACATTTTTGTTCCCTTCCTGCTGCTGAACATTGCCTGTCTGGGGGTCCCTGAGGACTGGGTTCGCAAACACTGCTTTAGAGGACCCACCATTCTGGAGCACTGCCTCAACAGGTAAGCTCTTTCTTTTTCCTTTCTGTTAATTTTACACATGGCTGTCCCCCCCAAAAATCAAGTCACTGTAGGAGAAACAAGGGTGTCAGGACAGCAACAACCCTGTATTGAATAAGCGACTGAAAGAAGGATGGATGGATGAAAGGATAAATAACTGATTAATAAGTAATACAGGTGCTGTATTCTTTAACATCGGTTCGGTTAAAATGAATGCTGCTTTGTTAAACCTAGAAGATCATTACCCCTCTTTAATAAAACATGAAGCCTCCTCCCTGTGCGTCAGACACAAGCAGAAAGGGGCACACGCTCAAAGCCGGATTATCAAAACGAAACTAAACGACTCAGCGCTGCATATTAAGCTGTTTGTATCTGCACAATGCTTTGCTCTTTAAAGTGTTTGTACCAGTTTTGAGGGTTTTCATCACATGAAATAAGGCAAATGACATTTTATATAAAAGGCATATTTCTGTACACTTTCCATGCCCCAGTGTTTGCCAGCAGTCCCTGAACTCGCAGGCAGAACAGGCCCATTCTGTGAAAATGCCCCCCCTCAGTGCTGGCCGGCTGCTGGAGTTCAGTACACTGTGAGTCTGGCCGATAAACGCCCTCATTCATAACTGGAAGCCTACCGGGAAAGAGCATAAAATGGGAACCTCGGCATTAAAGTGCCTTGCTGATTTGTCAGGCAGTGTGAGGGTCCTCTGCTGCTCCTCCAATCAGTACCTCCAACTCCCGCAAACCCAAATCCAATGGAATCTGCTTAAATGCCAACGGAGATTTACTGCAGATATCCGGGCTCTTTCCCTCGGACTAAAACGATAGGAATCTGATGGAATAGACCAGCTTACAGCTTAACCTTTCTCAAGATGTCACATTCTTCATATCCGTTCATGCACACAGCACATCAGAACCAGTAAAAGCAGATGGAAAAGCTCAGTGTTTATAAAAGCAGAACGCACACTCGATACCATGTGTTCAAATGGTTCAATGACGACTCCTTAGCCGGCTCGTAAGGGGTTACACGAGTATACTACAGGCTCAGACACACCCACGCTTCAGTGTGTGTGTATATGCATATACAAGGCATATGATGTTTCTGTCTGCCTGACTATAACCTCATGGCAGGCAATTTGGAATCAAACACATAAGCAACCTTTTACTCAATAAATAAGGCTGGCAAAAAAAAAAACATGTCCCAGGAGAGTAGATGACATCACCCCCACCAGCAGAGCGCTCAGCTTGAGAGAGTTTTGGAGCAGGCTCAGGCATGCAGACTGACAGGGCGAGCAACCCAATCAGGGCGCACTGATGTAATGTTTACAAACTAAAACTGGGCAGCTAACATGACGGGCGGAGGGAACCAAAAACGCAGGGGCAGGCAGGGCAGTCTTCGGGCATGTCTCTGCATCTAAACCTTCACAAAAGGAGCACTTGGGAGAACTACAGCAGAAATCTACAATCTGCCTTAGAGACATTTCAGATATAAAAGTCCACAAATTACATCAATAACTGACTCCTTTATTATGGCATCTAAATATATGTGTATTGTGCATGATTGTAACGATTACCAAATACTGTTCCATATATATTTTTCCCTACTTAACATATCAGAAAGGAAATAGAACCATTAACATCTGCATGTTACTAAAACATGAACATGTCAAGTAATTACGTACAGTATCCATCACAGAAGAGCACAGCTGGTCGTTTTGGAATGTACATTCCTGCATAATGTCGTTCTCAGCCCGTCTGGCTATAAACACAGAGGCCATCCCCTCCCCACTCTGACTGGCACGGCTGTCCGACATGAGGATCTCTCTCATTCTGTCAGTAACAGAGCCACTGGCATGCAGGGCTATGCCACAACGATCCCGACAAACCAGGAACTAAACCATGACCTGGGGAAGATAGGTCTCTGTGGACTGCGGAGCTCGGGGTGACAGAAGACATACCCTCTCATTCCCAAGGAGACGGCGATGCCTTTGGGAAACGGCAGTAGAGCGAGAGAGAGGGAGAGCGCAAAAAAGCATGAGAGTGCGAAAGAGTGAGAGAAAGCAAGCGTGAAGGAGTGAGAGAGAGGGAGAGGGAGAGGGAAGGGGAGAGAGCAAAAAAGAGAGAGCAAGAGCAAAAAAAGAGCGAGAGTGAAGGAGTGTGATAGAGGGAAAGAGAGAGAGAGAGCTTCCCCGGTTATAAATGCGCAGTGACATCTGACAGCGGGGGAGTGAGCCGGCGGTTACGTCAGAGATGGCAGCTGGAGGGCCGGAACTGCTCTAACAGGGGAAATCACGCAGCATGAGGGAGGAGGATCCAGGCCGTCAGGAGGGGGAGGGGGGCTCAGGTGCCTGTCAGTCTGTACAGATGAGCCCTCCCCTGCCCCTCACTCCAGAGTGTTTACGAGTGACCACAGCCGCAATCACGCCACCCCCAAATTCCACAACGGTGTCGTCATGGAAATTACTTGAGCTTATACATCATCATCATTATTACTATTACTATTATTATTATTACTATTATTATTATTATTATTATTATTATTACTATTACTACTATTATTATTATTATTACTACTACTACTACTACTATTGTTTTTTTTAAATCCTCCTGCCAAAACGCCACCCCCATCCATTGCTGAAATGGCCCATCGCCCCTTGTAATACATATGGTTTTAGCACCCGGCAAAAACCGGTCCAAAAGTTGCAGACTTTGCAGAGGCATTGCATGGGTGCCACACTGGAACTGATTAAATTTCGAGACCGTGTAACGCAGCAGTATGGCCTTCCCCACGCAGCGGTTCACAGCCGTGCTTTGACACCACAGACACACAGGGCCCCTGACGGCATGCCCCTGGCTCGGGGTACAGCAGCCCGACTCGCACTGCCCTTAAATCAGCCCATTTTCCTCCAGCAGGGCTATAAAACCAAAAATAGTCTTGCAAATCTCGAGGTTGCGTGTTTACCTGGCTGCTACTTCGCCCATCTGTCAGGAACACGTCTTCCACCCCTGTGGCCAAAACAGCAGAAGAGCCACCTTCTTTCATAAGGAGACAAAAGCCAGCACACAAAATGGACCGCAGCGCAAAGGAGGGGACATCAACTCGGACCATGTGCTTATAAACCATAAAGGGGAAACGCACTGCACATACCCGCTAAACTCACCACAAGCAGAGTAATGCCCAGGCACTAGTTAACTGCTTAATAATTCAGTGTCATCACAGAGCAGAGTTAAGCCTGCAAATGGTCCCTAAACAACCTTGCCAGCACGGGGGCCCGTCTATATATTTAGCTTCCCCAGCATGACCCGGGCCGCAGGAACCTGATTTTGCCGTTGAAGTGACATCGCTGAGAGTTACGAGGCCGTTCTGCCTCGCCTGGAGAAACATCTCTGTCCATGGCAGAGAGCAGGGCCTGCTGGGAGGCTGGCAGTTATTTTTAGCCAGGAGCCTTCCCCCTGCCAGCATTCGGGCGCCCCCACCTCACCTCGTCACCACGCAGGCTTTCCCGGCACCAGGCTTGGGGCAAAGACACCAACATAGAGGCAGTTAACTATAGGTGAGACACATCAGCCCCGGTAAATCGGCAGGCTAGCGAGAGCCTGCCTCCCGTAACATGGACAGAGACATGGCAGACCCTCCCACAAAGGCAGGCGCAGACTCTCTCACAGAATGCCCCCTACCCCAGGGCCCTGGCATGGCCGCCATAACAACCACGAGCAGACGGGTCAATACCATTGTACCTCATCTCCCGTTCAGTCTGGTTAGAAATGGCTCCAAAGTAGCAGAAAGCTGCAGGGAGGAACACATGAAGCTCACAGACCTCCAAACGATCTCTCGGCAGAGGGAGAGGAAGGACTGAATCCCAGCGACCCGGTCCTTACAAACCTGACGATGTCATGTGACCATTTGGCTCCCAAATGGCTGTTTCTAAACACACACATTATAATAGAGCAGTATTATCCAAACAAACCTAAGCCTGGCTCTTCAGCTGAGAGCGAGTTACTATTCCATACAGAAATCCTTGGCCCCCTGCCCCCCCCACCCCATCCCACCCCACCCCACCCACTCATTCCACGCTCTGTAAACCTGCGTCACGACATCCCTGCACACTATTGGCACAAAGCCTCCCCACTGCCGTTTCTGTACCTCCCACAGAGAGCGAGTACAGGAGCACAGGCCCATCCTGCCTGGGGGCGTATAATTTAACCACAGCACGAAGCAGGGACTCCACACACATATCATTTGATAGCGTCTTGTTGACAAATATATACATATGTTGACCCAGTTAGAGTCAGGATGATTTATAGCCCATCCTTGGAAGTTTGTTTGACACCCCCTGGATAAGGGCATGGGGTGACAACATTAAGGGCTCGACCACCATGCTGTTGTCCAAATACAGGCAAATAAACAGACAGTGCTCAGAAAGACCTTGGATCCATGCAGACTGGGGGTCAGGAACCAACCGTCCTGCCAGAAGTGAGGAGAGAAGGGGAGTGGAGGGGAGTGGAAGGAAGAGGAGGAGACAGGAGTGGAGAGAACTGGAGAGGAGGGGAGGTGGAGACAGGAGGGGAGAGGAGAAGAAAGGAGAGCAGGGAGGGGAGGGGAGAGGAGAGGAGAGGAGAGAGGAGGGGGAGTGGTGAGGAGAGAAGGGGAGTGGAGGGGACAGGGGAGGAGGAGATAGGAGGGGGGGAGGAGGAAAGTGGAGGGAACAGAGGAGGAGGAGGAGAGGGGAGAGGGGAGAGGAGGAGAGGAACGGAGAGGAGGAGACAGGGCGGGAGAGGGGAGAGGAGAAGAGCAATTTTGATCACACATGGCAGCCACCATGTGGCACGTCACAGCAGAACACATTAACATCATAGAAACGTCCGCAGCAGGGGGCAGTGCCAGCGGGATGCCAAAGGCACTGCAAAATGAACCTAAAGGGCCCCCCAAGCCACACACACAGTGAGGGATTATAGAGCAGGAACTGCAGGAGTATGGAATCTCTCCTGCTGCGGCAGATCCTACCAGAGGGTAAACAGGTCACTTAGGGGGAGGTGAGCCATCCAGCATGTGGGGACTGGGCTGAAAAACATCTCAGGACCATCCACAGCCATTCGTTCCCCTCACATACAGTCAACACCCCCCCATCCTCTCCTTGAGGTAATAAACTTGCATACTGAGAAGGAGGTTTGCGGCCAGGGGAGCAGTAATGCTGGGAATCTCACAACATACCTGGAGTACATTAAGGGCTCCATTCCATCAGACACCACGCAGTCTGACATTGAGTGCGTGCTGACCTGGATTTCCTGCAGGGATCACAGCGTCATATTCCATCAAGTTCCTGATGACCCCACCCCCGTAATTCCTAACTTAAAATGTATGCCCTGCCATTTTCGGTCACAGGTCACCACAGCCTAGTTGCCCTCCCAAGCGCTGATTCCGCACACCTGAAAATAAAGACCTTTAAAATTCTTCATTTAGCTTCAGAAATATACGATGCCGAGAACGGAGAGTGTGTGTGCAGTCAGAATTCCCCTTGCCAGACGCGGCGGGCTTATTTTAGCCTAAACAGCAAAAATATATCTAGAGCAAATCAGCAGAGACTCAGGTTTTAAAAAGAAAAGGCCTTGTGGATCTCTTCAAAGCAGCCTATTTAAAACAGTTTGTGTTTGTGGTGTTAAACTCGATCATGTTCCAGTTACCTCTAAGCCGTTTGCCCCATGGCATTGCGGGCCAGGTGGTTTCATTTTTACGGATTTTTTTCATGATGCAAAGCAGCATTTCGACATCGCGTTCAGAATGGCTGCCCTGCGGTGATCTTGCAGCGATCCTCGGTTTCCGAGCACAGCTCTGTCCCCAGGGGGATACTCTTTTACGCAGGGCAGCACCATACCTCAGGTCCTCAGGCCGTATCCATCTCCCGTCCCCCCCTCGCTACTGACAGTCAGGCCCTTTGATCAGGCTTCCAGTCAGAGAACACGGATAAAATGCCACAGAGATGTTAAAAACCATGGTCATCAACTCCTGAGTCCATGGAGTGCCACCCTTGCAACGTGTTGTCACAAAGAATTAAACATGTCACGAAAAATGCCACTGGAAACATGCTGAACAGGAACAGAAAAGCCACCCAAGGGGAAGCCCGCAAATTCCCACCAAGGCCGATGAGACCCAGAGAGCCGGCAGGCCGAGCCCTCCGAGGGCTGTTCATAACTCCACATGGCAGTTCAACAAAACTCTGTACCGCCACGGATGTCCCCTTAAAAGGATCCATACGAAAGCATATTATCCTGCTTGAAACAGCCAAGAACCCATTAATACCAATGATTCGACTCCCACTTACTATTAAAGGAAAATAGGACAGCTGTCTGCAGTTTTGGCTACGCTGTCCCACAGTCCAACTCCTACATCTAAATGACTCCCGAATAGCTCGCTTGGCCTCGGTATCCCCTGGGGAGGGGATGGCCCCAAGGTCAGCCCCCCAGTTCAGCCCCGCAGGGCGAGGCGGCCCCTATATCCGTGTGTCCGACCCTCTGCAGCTGCTTGCATGCACAGTGACACACAAGAAGGAAGCAGGGGAAATACTTTAAATGCATTAACAATGGACAAAGCAACATTAACCATATTCACATGAATTTGCAAATTCTGGTAATCATAGCCACTTCTAGCACTAAGAGAGAGCTTACTTAATAGAATACAGGGTTATATACATTTAGCAGGTGCCATACTAACTTGTAAATGACAGAGGTATGAAATTATTTTTATTCCTTGTCCTGTAGTGACCTCCAAGCCAACCTTTATACTCTCATGCCATTTGAAAATTTCTTCTAGGTAACCCAGTAAATGGCATGTAACTAAGGCGACTCATGGATACCTTGAGTCAAGCTTAAATCTGAAAACACAAAGTTCCTGATAGCACATATGTGAACACGTTTTAGTTTCCCTCGTTAGGCTGTTTTCCCTGGATAAATGGAGATAATATGTGTATTGAGTGTTTGATTTTAAGACCCACAGTAGGATAAGAGGCCATAGATGTAAAAAAAAAACATTCTGCAATCTTTTGTGGTTTGTAAAAGGGAATATAAACGACTCATGACTGCGACTTTCTTCGCAAGAACTGTTACAAACACTGGCAATCAAGTAACATATAAATGTTACGACTGGAAGCATGCAGAGCAGTGGTTCCTATGGGACCCCCAGACGGTCCATGTTTTTGCTCCCTCCCAGCTCCCTGCCAGACAGTCTGCAATTTTGCTCCTTCCCAGTTCCCGGTAGCAAAAATGTATACTGTCTGGGGGTCCCCAAGGTCCAGTTTGAGAAACATTGGTGTAGCGTATGGTGCATTACAAATATGCACCACAGAGTTGATCAAGGGGTTACTCTGTGGCAATATCAAACTGCAGCTCGTGCTGGCACCACTGCTCAACTCAGAGGTGTCAGAGCACCTTACAGCAAAAGACACAGTTCAGCTGCGATAGGCGGCGATGTGCCACAGGGGCTGTAGGGAAGCCACCAACAGCCCCCAGGGCATTACCCCTGCGTCTCCTCCAACACCTGACACACTCAGAACTCCACTGAGGTAAACACCCCAGGACCAGAATTAAATGTCCACAATAAAGAAGAAAAAATCACAGCATTCAAGACAAACAGAATTCTATATACGGCATTATTGTACATTTCCAAAGTTTACGTTCAGAAAAATGCATTAAGATGCAGAAAACGTAAACTGCCAGCTATTTAGATTTTTAAATCCTCTTAAAACCCATCACTGAGTGGCCAAAGGAGTGCAGTGCAGCGGCTCTCAGCCACACACACACAAACACAAGCTGTAGCTGCGCGGTTCTCACAGCTCTCATCCTGGCTGCGGCTAAATGGCGGGAAGGCTAAAGGACTCAGGCCACTGGGAGATTGGCCATGATGTCACAGAACTCGTAGATAGACAGGCCACAAATTCCCCCATACAGCATTCCATAGCCTATGAGCTCTTGTGCGATCAGAACGGATACGGATGACATGCACTCATGCAAAGTTATTAGCGACAGGGACCGGTTTTCATTGCTGAACGTTCGGTCTCTGTCAACGTGACGGAGAGACTTTAAAATGCCCCATACGTAATGGGGGGCCCATCGCAAAGACATGATCACTATTTAGCAAAATTGCCTGCCACTTGTGCTTGTTCTATGTGATTATTAAGTTAATATTTCAAAGGGAGATCACAGCTGCGCACCCCCCCGAGACCACTGAGCAAACCTTTCACCAAAACCATCAGTTCAACCCACGGCACAAGTGCAAAAGTCTTCATAACATTACCAAATGCACTTCCTGTTAAGCGTGTCAGACATCGTATGATGCATGCCCTCTCTCTCTCTGCACTTCCGTGTGGCTTTAACATTAGCACCTGCGGCAGACGTTAGTGTAGGGTATCTCATCCTCAAGGATGGACAGCTAGTAGCATCTATGTAGCAGTCATTGTAATATCAAGCCGCTGATGTGGCAGCTCCTCTGTGGTAGACAGACCTAGAGATCGTCATGGGAACAGAAGGGGGCGGATAGCAGGAAGAGAGACATAAAGAAGAAACAGGCTCTTCAACTGGGAGCAAAGCCTGCCCTTCACCCCCTCCAAGGACGAGAGCTCCTGACTCAACTAAATTTGAACCCTGCATCCCCAAAGAATGTGTGCCGCTACAGTCTGGGGGAAGAGGAATGGAGGACGTGGCCTCGAAAGGGATCAGGGTGCTGAATGCACAACCAGCAATAAGCCCTGGAACACAATACAGTACTATGGCTGACCTATGGAAACCTGTTTTTCCACCGAGTGCAGCTCCGACTTTCTCCCACACGCTGAAAAGGTGTGGAGATTGTCAACAAAGGAGATTGTAAATCACAGCCAGACCGCCACAACATCAACAGGAAAGTGAAGCACATTTCCCTTATGGAGATGACACTCTGCTTTGACCACCATTGGCTCCATTGTCTACAGGTCACCACAGCAAGTACAGTGTCTTAAGCGTGTGTGTGTTTATCTGTGGATGTGTTTCATGTGAAACCTGTGGACACAGAAGGTGACTGTAGCAGAAGCTAATGCCCAGCCCTGTGACATTCAGACCAGGCCTGTACGGATTTGCTCAGTTACCTTTTGGGCTCAACTGACGACAGCAAAAGAAAAATGTTCTCATTGTCACCTCAGAGATTCAGGGCCAAGCAACTTCAAAGGAAGAGAATCTTATACGCTAAGCCAAGGCTCAGAACAGCAATTTTTTTATGTCAGGTATCCAAAAACAGTTGGAAGGTTTCTGAATGGGTCGTACAGCCATCCAGTGTGAACAGGCTCTGACCTCAGGTTCCTCATGTTCACAGAAAGCTGCCTCTCCTCAAATAAGCTCCTCTGCAATGGCCAATGTGACAGGTCCAAAAGTAGGGGGCAAATCCAAAAAACAAGCCCACACCAGCACCTGTAAGCGTCACAGAACATCAGGAGCCACTTCAAGTCCCACACGCAAGCGAACACGGTCTCTCACAAAAAACAGCACCTCAACACCACCCACCTTTGATTTACTGATGCCAGGTACCTTGCACTCTTGCGCACAGAGGAGCCGATTTTACAGCACCGCACATTCTCATTCACCTCCCACTTATTTATGCAAGCCATTATGTAAGCACAGGCTGGGGGAACCGTGGCTGAGTCATCACATGCCAGGAGGGCACCAGCACATACAGCCAGATCGAGTCTGACACAGGGGCTGGAACTACAGGGAAAAACAACTGCGGTCCAGCCATCATTAGGCACATAAAGCAGCCTCAGAGTTCTGTGAGGCGGTCAGGGTCGTCTGTCCCACTCGGAGCCACCCGGCACCTATTCTGTCACCCGGAAATGTGTCATGACGCTCCGTTGGAACCGGGCAGCCGCCGCCGCCACCACCACGCCTACACTGTTCTGGTGGAAGGGTCCTGTCTGCCGCCTCCACAACATGACGACTCGTACAGGGCCATTTGTGGTGGAGGTAAGGTTGGCTGACTGACTTATAGTGCTCCATCTGAGCTACAGTCCAAGGAAATCATATTAAACTCAAATGAAATTAAATGGAACAGCAGCCCCCCCCCCCCATCCCCTCCTCCCAGCTCACCAGGTTCTTGATCAGGTGTCAGGTAGCTGACATAATTAGTGGTGATTTGGGTGGCCTGGTTTATCATTAACAACATCGACGACACACCAACACACCGCAGTTCTGTCACATGAATCCTGCTGGTGCCCTACAGACCGTTCCAACCTTCAGATAGATAAGAGGATCCCATCTTGGGACACTAGCCCTTAATAATGGGGAGAGTGTGAGACGAATTTACTTAGGGACCCTTGATTTCTCAGAAGCTAAATCGAGCTGAGGACAGGGGCAGATAGAAAAGACAGAGGAGAGCACACTGAAGTCATACCGACAGCATCAGAGTGTGAACACACTAAGCAGGCACAGACGCCCCCCCCCTAATTCCCCCCCCAGGTTCCTCAACAGCACAATCCCACCATCACAAACACAGATTCATGTCCCAGTCCATCCAGCTCATCTGCATTCCCGAAAAGTCCTGTCCCAACGTTGATCCGAGTCACTGAAGGGAGACACCGTTATGAAACATGACTAAGAAGTAATCGGGACGATCAGAGACAAAAAGCTGAGGTAAAATACCGGTCAACACTTCACGTTCACGCTCACCCTGCAAAAACTGGCTCAGAGGAATGCAGAGCCATGGTGAGCTTAGTGATGTGATATTTAATAGCTTGACTGGAGCGATATTAGCTATTAGAGCTATGATTTGCAATTCATAGGTTGGTGGATAAAACTGAATACAGACTGGCATGCAAAAATACAGGAGAGCGTTAAATGGGGTCAACTAACAAAGACATCCAGGCTTGTTTGAGACCGATCAACCGTCATGCCAACACATGAAGTGTAAGCCACAGAAAGCGAATGAAGGTGCTTGTAAAGCAAATCAAAACCTTGCTGATTCTGCACTCTCATCACTGAATAGTTTTTTTTTAAATACACGTTTAACTAAAGGTGTACCTCTGCATTACAGTACAGTGGGGTACCTTCAAGCTAAGGAGACCAGAGGAGGAACTTCAGACGTCAGGGCCTGGCCCAAAACCACAAGACCAGCCTGCTGTGTTGCGACAGAGGAAGCAGACACCTTATAACCCACACCCCCATCCACCCAAAATATTCAAAGAGTATCAAAGAGAAACAGGGCCTTTTGAGTGAAGGGCTGACAGTGTTTTTAAATAGAGGTACTCTCACACAAAGCACCATAACAGCACTCACACCCATGGCAGAGAAAGCCCATCTAACGGGGGGTTAAAGGAAAAGCAGGCAGCGAAGGGGGGGCTGTGATCTCTGAAGCAGCCCTTTCACAATTCAAGACTGTTTCTACCGCAGCAATCACAGCTATCGCAAAAGTACAGCTATTAATAAAGTTCTCCTGGCAAATGCTGTACGGAGTAAAGAGTCGACTCTCTTTATAAATAAACATAAAGGATGCAAAGTCACACGGACGAGGGTCCAAGCCAATAAGGAGGTCCCCCTCACGCTACACCTCGTTGCCTCGCTCATGAAGGCAGGAATCTGAGAGAAGGCAGGGCGGTGTTCTGTCTGAAAGCACAGAGGCAGAGAAGCAGCCCCCCTGTGGGAGCTGAGCATCCCCCAGGGCCCAGTAGCGCACACACCGATCTGAGGGAAGCTGCTTTAATTAGAAGCGAGAAACCTGCACTCCTGATGAGAGCGGACGGCACTGGTTCTGGAATCTGATGTAACCTTCCAGCATTTAGGTTTTGCGGGGGGGGGGGGAATAATAAATATTATAATAAGAATAAAGACAACACAAAAGCAGCGAGGAAAAACTGAAGTGAATTGGATCTAGAAGCACTTGGTTTTCGAGATATCAAAACAATGATTGAGTCACAGTGAGTGTAATGAACAGTCATGGAGAGAAAATACGAATAGAAATACGTCAACATTAATATTCATAAAACCATGGCAACCACAGGGACTCAATCACTGCTGCTTCTGGGCTTAGGCTAAGGCTCTGGGCTTTCGGTGGGTGGGCAGACAGGGATTAAGACTATGCCATTCTATAGTGCAGGGCTACTCAAATCACGGTCCTTAAGGGCCGAGCAGCGCTGATTTTCCATCCTTCCTTTGCCTGTGAGCCAGGTGTGAACCTCTGTGGCCTATCAGGATCAGTAATTATTAAACTACATGGGAGAACTGAAAACAAGGTCAGGACTTGGAATCATGGGCCAGATTTGATGGGCTATGCTGTAGTGTGATGGGCGGCCAGGATGGATCAGATAAAGAGGGCCTACCGGATTAAAACATGAGGCTGGTGATTTTATCTGTCCATGGAGGCCCCGGCACTGACACCTTACCGTAAGGCGATGGTACCCAGCAAGTAAGGACAAGCATGCAGGGATACGGGGACGATACAAACAAGATCACCTGCAGTTTCCGATCTGGCACACAGCAGCTGGAAAGCTGCACAGTGGGGTAACACCTGCTTCACTACCATGCTGCCAATTACCTTTACACATAGATCTAACTGCTAGCATGGGGTATGGGCACATATCTCTCTCTCTCTTTCTCTCTCACTCACACACACACACACACACACACACACACACACACACACACACACACACACACACACACACACACACACAC
>JAAGVU020000041.1:14468348-14491561 GCA_011763525.2 Mormyrus iriodes | reverse complement strand
ACACACACACACACACACACACACACACACACACACACACACACACACACACACACACACACACACACACAATATCTCTGAGCAGACCCTCAGCAATGCAGAACAGAATAAGGAGTCACACACATTCAGGTTCCACATGAAGAGTATGTTTAAAAGCATGTCTCTTATGAAGAAACACAGCAGACCTACAGAATATCTGATTGCGAAAATCTTAATTGAAATGTTACTCGTTATATAATGGATCTGATATGTAAACAATGCAATCCCAAAATCACTGACACAGCTGCTGCTGCAGTGTCAGCCTTTATGCTGGAGATCATCTGCTCGGCGGACACTTCTCCAGCAGCGAGTAAAAATGGGGCTCATCCAGACTGGATAACAGAGCGATGGTCTTGAGGCGTGAACGTCATCCATTACGCAGCAAAATAAAACCAGTGCCCAAGATCAACATAATGCCATCCATGGACCCTTCATCTCCACAGTTGCGGTTCCTCATGATCAGACTTGGGTGACACTTACGGGCTGAACCAATGCGTCGGGCTACAGCAAAGGCCCTACAGCTCTGCTCTCCCTGAGATGAGATCAGAGTTTCCTCTATCAGCAAGCACACGTTCCCTTCCCTGATGAGCTTGTGCCAGGGGAAACTGACACCTCAAAGGATTAAATCACATCTCTGTGCCCAACTGAGGAAGACTACGTATGCGACAAAGGTTAACCGTCAAATCAAGGAACGTGCAAATCAAAGATAGACTGGCATCTACATCTACAGCTCTGATCTCCTATTTATATCTCTTTACCTCCAAAGAGGAAAGACCAGTCAGAACAATTCCTCCAGGCATTCAAGCAGGAAAAAAAAAAACGTAAAAACAACATCATTCACAGCACTGAACCTATTCACCTGTTGTTGCTACCAGGGTGAGGCTCAAATATGCGGAAGATTATGAAAATACACAGATTTTAAGTAGTTACAGCCCTAAGCGGCGCAAAAAAATGCGAGCACAGAACCCAGGCCACTCTCTCCTGAGGAGACCTGCCCCATTTATTGCAGAAGCTTCTCGACCCATAGTTTCAGTGCAACCTGCAACACGATAGGAGATGCTGCATAGATTTTTCCAATACAGGCAGTGAGCTGTCCTCCTGGGACTGGCTTCTTTTCCCAGCTTTTGGGAGCCTGCAGGGGAGGAAGGAAAACAAAGGCAGGTAAAGGCATGTAGCACTGGCACACTGCTAAAGACCTGAGCACCACCCCATACATGCGTCACAGATACAGCTTTGTTTCACCACGTTCATTCCCACCATTTTCCCAAAAGACACCTAAGCTTGTACAACGACAGGGCATTCCAGAAAACTCTACAGCATGAGAGGTCGAAGAAGGATCCTTAATGTCTGACATGAAAACACTGGCCATGCTGTCATAGAAGACTGAATCAGCCTTATCTTCCATCACCCATCTCATACCTGATGCGCATCTTCCTCTAGGCTGAAGATGCTGTTCGTTCCCTTTTCACTGTCATGGACATGTCTGACAACTCAAAACCTTCCCAGAATCCTTATCGTGGGAAAGCACAGCTCCCTGGAGGGGCAGCCACTGGGCAGCACGATTCGGAAAATAGCGATAACCAAGAACATTCAGGAGGTGGAGCTTATCGCTGCGCCGTCTGCGAATGAAAGTCACTGAGCTCCATTGCCAGCCGACTTGCCCAGAAGCCAGATGATTAATATCTCCACACGTTCAGTCTTCTGGCCGCCATTTCAAGGAGATGCAGGTCGTCATGCAGGGGAACGGGATCTGCCGGTTTCGATGAGTGAGCTTATCTGAGGGCATCTGCCCATCTCCTACAGCTGAGGGCCGTGACGCGACCCCTGACAGTGAATCCGTGGCTGCCCTTTTCCTCTATAACTTGTGATTGCACCGCCTGACACCACTGGTCACTTTAGCTCAACGCCAGCACCGCTGGTGCTTGCATCCTTAAATCAGCGCTGTTCCGGATAGGGAGACATGGTTAATGCACACATGGCTCCCCTTCCTCCCTCCTATAACGCTTGTACCACGCACAGAAAGAGCCTTCGTCCTTTCTCACACGTACTGCGCGTGCTGTTACGATCTGATTTCGCGCAGATATGATGAGTTTCAAAATGTGTGTGAGCTTGCATAACCACATGTTCCCTGTGTGCTGCTGCTTCTGGGGGGTGCAGAACGCTCACTGGCGGCCTTTTCAAACCCACAGGACGTGGCTGATGCTCTGAAGCTCATCAGCGCGCCGAGACAAGGACGCTGCAGCACCAACGATCCCCTGAGCCTCCTCAGCGTCACACATGCCCGCGGGCTCTCAGAGCACAGTTCCTGGTGGTGAACAGCCTTTAAGGCCACAGTGCCACGACCCGGAGAACATCCCAGACCTGATTTTAGCTCACAACCATGAAATGGAAGAGCAAAAAAAAAAAAATGGATACAGAAATGCAAAATAGTACAGATCGATTCCAGCTTTGGAGAACCAACCGACGGAAGGCTAAACATGGGCAGTGTGACAGGACTTTCGTAGTGAAGGCCACGCTTGATGGCCCAGGGCTAAGAAGGAAAAGCCTGGACACAAGTTGGCTTATGAGGAAAAAAAAACTGAACGCTTTGGAATTATCTGGATTCCTAATGAGAGCCAATCTTCATTTAAGTCATAATAAGAAGTCTTATTTAATCTTCACATATCACCTTTATTGCAATAAGGTTTAAATAATAAAAGGAAAAAGTATGTGACCCTTTAGCACCCTTTAGGAGGTTTCCAACCCTCACCAGTACACCACCAGGCGGTGGGGCATTGAGGGTTTGGGCAAGCACTGCTTAAATTTTAAAAATAAACTATATATTTTTAAGCCACGAGTCTTACAACCCCTGACGTTCACACATCGCTCCCCATGGCTGACAAGTCATAGCGGCTGTGCAATTTTTGCTTCACCTGCGGTCATCAAAACGTTGGAAAGGTCAACTCTAGGTAAATGACCTCTTTAAAAAGAGGCAGATTAATTGATTAGAATGACCAGCTCTACCTGACTCTTCCAACATGGGTTTGATATGCTGTGCCATATGTGTGAATGTGTATATCTGTATGTGTGTCTGCGTGAAACATAAACGTATGTGACAAAGAACCCTAGGTTCGACAGTTTAGGAATCTCTTGCACCCTTACGCTCGTGTTCATGAGTCTACAGTAAGAAAAAAAAAAAAAAAAAAAAAAAGACTAGTGTTCCTGGGAGAATACTTTACTCAGAAATTAAAAAAAAAAACATCACTTTCCATCTTAAGTTTGCTTAGCACCTCTGGAACAATGCTCTGTGGACAGATGGACCAAAAGTTGAGATTTTGTTTAAATGCACCCAGCGTTTGGAGAAAATGCCACACCGCACACCAGCACCAAAATCCCAGCTGTAAGACATGGAGGAGGGAACTTAGCGACATGGGACAGCTTTGCTGTCTCAGGGACCAGAGGTTGGCAGTCACTTAGGGACCAATGGATTCTCAACTTTATCAGGAAATCCTACAACATAATGTCTGAATAATCAAAAGAAGCTGGGTTGTCACAACATGACAGACACCAAAACCAACAGCAGAGTGGTTCAAATGGCAGCATGATTGCGTGATCTGAAGCAGGCCATTCAAGTAAGGAACAGTTTTGTATGGAGTAATGGGCACAATGACTCAGGTCTGAACAGCAGCTACAGACAGAGGCTTTCAGAGGTTATTGTCGATTTAAGGACTTTCCATTAGTTAATCAGTGTCTACAAGCTTTTCCCCATTGATGACCTGCAGTCATATCATTAACACAAGTTTAAACGATATACAGCCAGTCCCCAGGCTACAAACGGAATCCGTCCCCTACCTTTCAGTTAAATTTATAGGTAAGATGGAAAAATAATAATACAGTACATAATAATAATTATACAGTGATAATAAAAGTAACTACGTATGGTACTGTGCTGTACCACGAGCTGACACACCACTGGAACCATGCAACGCTTTCATGAGCAAGTCAAAGTAGTGCATGCGTTTGTTATTACGAACCGTTATCTTTAACCCAAATTTTCCAATATAACAAACTTTATGGCAGTGCGTTCATAAGTACAAGTTGTCTTTAAGTCAGATGTTCTTAACCCAGGGCCAGCCTGTAAAATGTTTTGCATGTTCAGGGGGGAAAAAAACAGTTTCTTTATTATTTTGACTTATATGAACATCAGATCACATTGTAGCAGCCACTGGGGTAGAAATCCTGTTAATTCCAAAGGACTCACAGACTTTTCCCTGAAAAGCACACTAAACCATACTGACAACATCAGAGACCAATCCGACAGTGCTCTGGACCAGTGACCATCGCCTTCATGCACATGAGGCAGAGCCAGCATGGAGAGGTCTGTTTTTTTTTCCCTTCTAAAAGGCTTCCTGGGAACTCCTCAATAAAACCCTGAACCACAGAGGCCTGGATGCCCTTTCCATAAGTTGCAATAAGCCCAGCAGCACTCACAGGCTACGATATCCCTGTACACCGAGTCTCTCCGGGACATTGTGGGGATTAAGCATACCTGCAAGCTGAAGCAGAAAGGAGAAAGAAGAAAGCTCAAGGGACCGAAAATGCCAGCTGCCTTCCCATCGAGACTTCCTGCTGCAGTGCAATGATCAGACTTATTTTTACAGCCCATATATGCCCCCAGTAGGCAGAACTCATCCAGACCCAATGCAAAACCTGTGCACTTAATAACGTACCATTTAAATGTTTCACCTTCACCACTAGCCCTTAATTAATCCCCCGCCTCGGTTAACAAACCCAAACACAGACAAAACTCTGGAACCTCTTGCATCGGCTCCTTTTCCCTCAAAGGTCTTCAGACATACAGTACAAAAATTACGTTTACGAATACTATGAACCCACACAGTGTTTGTCTCAAAGAATAGATCAATGAGCATTAAATCAAGCATTAACATTAAAGCATTTCATTTTGTAATTTATTGCTTTAAAAAAAAACACTTTACAAACTAATTAACTGCTTTTTAAAAGCCGCATCCCTTGCATTTTGATAGGATAATGGTCAGATGATGTGAAAACTTCTTGAGTTATTCATCTGTATACACAATTGCCAGAAACAAGCGATTCAAACCCCAGGCGACTTCAGAGTGGTCTTTCAATTAGTGTTCCTTGGTTACAAATGATCGTGCACGTGTTTGTGTGTGTGTGGGAAAGAAAGGGGCTTTAAGAACACCCTCCTGCCCTCCTCTGAAGGGAGTCAGTCGAGGGAGAAAAAAAATGTGTTTGATGCGGCAGATAAATCGCCGGGCCATGAAAAATTCAGGAGATTTAAAATCCGAGCCTTTGAAGGCCATGACTGTCCTCCAACCCCCCCCAAATCATTTTAAAAAGAAAAGCGAAACTAGCGATTCGGGTAATAAAAATCAGAGAGAGCAGATTCAGACAGTTCGGAGTGCTTTACGTTTACTATTCACCCATGAGCTCACACCCTTTTTCACTGCCAGCTCAATCAAGGCCCACGCAGAGCTCACTCACAGCCGTGAGGCGGTCTGGCCTGCGAGGTGGTCACGGCGGCCCGACTCGCCACCATCCTCCCCCCTAATCAGGTCAGCCCCTCTCGGACCAGACAGGAGAGAAGTTTGACAAACAGCTGCAGGAGCAGGGTGCTTCTTCCGCAGTTCCCTCCAAAGGAACCTGGGCAGAACCCACGCATCTCCGCGGTCGCATTTTCACATCTGCGGCCACCTCCAAGCAAAGTCATAAACCTCTGTCACATGCCGTAGTGATCCTGCTTCATTTATGCCTCCAGGCTCTGTCTGAAAGGGCTCGACCTTGACCGTGAAGACCAGATCGCCCCAGTGCGTGCCTCGTCCTCAACATCGAGGCACAGCAGGGAGACTCTGTTGAGAGGGCAGCTTGCAAGTCGACATGGTGATAGCCGAAGAAGAATGCGCCCGTTTGACGTCATCACAAAGGCTGTTTTTTGTAGTGTTTTTTTCTTTTTCTTTACTGCAGCAGAATTCCAGCTCAGAGAATTGATCGTGTGGGCGGCATTGCACACAGGGGGCAGGGGGGGCGGAGCAGATCGAATACACATGTCCTGAGCTTATCGGCACAGCTGGCAGAATGCAGACAGCGGATCCAGGCTGCAGCCAGCACACGTTTCAGTAACTGAGAAAATAAAAGAAATTCCTGGCGCATTTCAACATGACCCTGTTGCTTACTGGTTAGGAAGACAATAAGTGGCCCTTTACTTTGCATGACAGCATCCTCTGTCCAGTGCATAGGTTCAAAGTGCCAATGAAAAGGCAGCTTGCCCCCACCCCTTGCCTAAAATGCCCTGACTGAAAGTCACTAATCCAAGGAGCTCAGAAAATGCTGAGGCGAACCTCCTCGAAAGACAGAGCGTGCCAGCCCATCATGTGACACAGCTATCAGGTAAGCCAATGAGTGACCGGGACACATGTCAGGGGTCACATTTTGAACACAGCACCATCATTAAAACAGACTTCTTTTTAAAACGGGCTCTTATTATTAGCTGAAACTCGGTAAATGATTAGCACTGGGCTAGATCACGGGCAACTGCCTCAGACCCAGCTCACCTTCCCATAGCAACACCCTGTCCCTGCTTCTCACGGGACCTCACCACCCTGTGTAAACACAAACCCAGGCATAAAACAGACAGGCACTCCTTCCCTGCATGTCAAGCGGGGGGGGGGTTGGGGCTCTGTTGATCACCTGGGCCTGTGCCCCGCAGAGCCATTCCCCCCCCAATAAACTCAGGGACGGAAAATAAAGCTCACCTCCACTTCGCAGTCACCCTTAATCCCCCGCTTCTAATCAATTCACGTGTGGACGGCCAGCTGCCATACGGCCGAAAACAGCTACCATGGCACGACTTTCACCATAAGATCCATAAAACACAGTCGGTTTTTCACTGCATCTGCAGTATCATGGTAAGTACACAAAAGGTGACGTTTCATTGCTTTCCTTTGTGTTACGTCCTCACATAAAATAAAACCTAAAACTTCATGCGGCACTCAAGGACAAAAGCCAGAAAAAAATTCCACTTTTTTTCCCCTCCCCAAACATCTGTGTAGCGCAGCTGACATTTAACAGGCATGGAAACCCACTGGGACACGGGATATTAGCATTATAAGGTAGCTATTTAGCGAGGTGGTATTTAACAAATTTAGTCTCAAACAACATGACTACAGCCCTGTCTTGTAATGATCATAAATCACACCAACTTATATCGAGCATAAATGAATAAGAGGCAGCAGAGACAGGCAGGGTTTCCCAGCTCTGCAGGCGGCAGGTGCAGGAAGGCCTCCTCACCAAGCAGGTAAAAGCCCTTCTCAGTACGCTGTCATGCTGCCGGGCTCAGCCTCTTTCTAGTACAGGACCAAACAGCCGGGAAATCCAGAGCAGCTACCTTTCAAACCACTTTTCACATGATTATGAGATGAAAACACACTGCTGGCAGGAGAAGCAACATCCGACGGGCTTTTTTGTGCGTTTAATATCTCCGAGGTGGCAGGAGGCCGAGTCTTCAGAGGCTGTAATTAGAAACTGCGGGATACCCGTTAGCGGCCGACTCCCATAACGTGAGCCCCAAGCGGGCGTGGGGCAAGCGAGGCTCGCATGCATCATCGCTCCAAGGCCGACACCCAGCTGCACGGCACGGCATGGCACGGCACGACCATACTCCCAGAGAGCTCCCAGCATAAGCTGCCTGCTCAAGGAGAGTTAATTAAGCGATTTAATTCATCTTATTTCAGCGAGCAGGACATTAAGTCACAGCAAAGCCCAGTAGATGGAGATTGAAGAAGATAGATTATAGGCCAGGTCCCAGCTCCTCTCTCCTTGGTACCAGGCCCCCAAACGAGAGGCCCTTAGGTCTGCTTAGGCAAACCCATGGGAAAGGTCAGTGCCACCGGAACCAGCAGACCTCGGTGTACATGGACAGCACACGCATCTTCACATCAAGCGGGCTTCATTGTCATATCATCCATATGCAGGTATACAGTGGCATGAAATGACATTCCTCCAGGAACGTGGTACGACATACAACGGCAGGTAACAACTGGAGAGTTTTCACAATACTCAGAGTGCAAAACACAGAAGATGAGTGCGTGTCGGAACGTCACATAAGATCGACAATGCGCAAACAAATCCAGGGCCAGAAATTCAGCTGTTCCCTGTCACTCGGCGAGGATCCCCTAACTGGCGGTACGAACAGAGCTGACCACTCATTTGAGAGCAGGAGGAGGACGACGACAAAGGGGAGGGCCACCAGACGCATATCACCCTGCACGGTCATTATTTCCTTTCAGCCTGTTTTTATGGCTTAGCTCACAGGTCACAGCTGGCAGGGATTTACTGAAGCGACGCCAACTCTTCCGGGCTTGCGTTTACCTCACAGCTCCGTCAGAGCCTCACGCCTTTCGCCAGATTTGCAGGGCCAAGCTGGCAGAGTATAGCTGGAGGACGACTAACAAACATGGTGGGGAAAAGTAAAGTGGGCTTTTTGTTACGCAATGCCGGCAAAGGGCAGGAGTGTGAGGGATACCGCAGGAAGGAGCGCACCCAGCAGGAAACGGCCCAGTCTACTGCTCATTGTTCCCGGTGCTTCCACGGCTGCCTAATATAGCGCCCATACCTCCAGGACCGCCTTCGTGACTGCGGGATAACACGTCTGGATGACGGAATGTCTGCTCCCAGCACCGATCAATTGTTAAAGTTCTGAGCCAAAAAACCAATGGTATCTTAGATCATGAAACTATCGCTGCCCATTAATGCCAAAAATTCAGCTGAATTACAGGCCTTTGACCAGAATGCAAAAAACAAGTACATAGGTAACAGCTATTAAGCATCAGATTTTTGTAATACGTTCAAATCAGTCACGCTTTCACATTCCCAGTCATGTGACATTGGGGGGGGGGGGGAGCTGAGAACTGATTCTGCCGTATTGGAAAGTTAACATGTGTAAATAAAATCACGGTCTATAACAAAGCAAATGGTCTGTTGTATCACTATGTTCATGCTTAAGGCAGGTGTGAGATTTGCACACAGATTCTGAATCACACAGATACTAACACTGCACTAAATAAAGGTCACTTGTCATCCACAATGATGCAGATCAGACACACACACACACACACACACTTTCACCACACAGTTATGCATTAACAGTATGTCTTTGGATTAGAGGAATGGGGGGGTAAATCTCCTGACAGCCAAAGCCCACACTGGACTCAATCCTACGACACCCTGGGTCCATCGCTACCCATTGAGCCACTGTGCAGCATCACACTGAGAAACAGATTTAACCTGTTTAATATTCATGAGCCACAAGCTGGCCATAGAGAGATGCTGCCTGCTGAATATGTAGCAGGACTGCTAGAGCGGCTTCTGATCCAACATCAGCACTCACGGCATCTCCAGGTCTGACAAAGCGACACACAGAGCGTGACGGGACCACGGCCACCCACAGTGCCCAGAACTGCCACTTCATCCAGCTCTCTGCTGATCTGTGAGTTACCATGTCATCTTCTCACCAGCATGTGACTAGATTAACACCAGCACAAGAAACACTTTAAATGTCAGCAATATACGCAGCGAAAAAGTCATGGAAAAAAGGAATCCACTGGTAATAAAATAAAAGGGTCACTGTGCAAAAAACAGTACAAAAAATTAACCAGTCCTTAAAATAGCCAAACCAGTTGCTATCAAACAGAAACACTTCATCTCACTGGAAGTGGCTAGACAGTAAATTCTGAAACCATTTAAAGACATTTAAGGTGTCTGTCAGTGTATCTGTCAAATATTCTATGTGCCTCATTTGTACATCATAGTGGACAAAAGAGTCTGCTCAATAAAATAAATATATGTGACTAACAATCGTAACACACATCACAAAGTGGTTTACATCCTTTTCCCAGTTAATGCCCGCACACTCCAGCCACTCACTCAGTCTATCAATGCAATAAAGTCATGCTCTAATGAGTCATAGGTGGTTTGGCCCATCACTCTTGCACTGATGTTAACTGGACATTTAATGGGAGTTCATCTTTAGCAAGTACATGATAAAAACTGTTCCAGATAAACGAGGACTGAAATTATCTCGGGGACACTTATATTTAACCTCCTACCTGAAGCAAACTGGGTTACATCAGAAATGAACGTTGCACACACATTTCAATCGTTTAACAAACCGGACCTTTTTTAATGATTCCGGCAGGCTGTACCACGTACCCCCCCACACCCCAACCCACCCCACCCCTTAACAGATCACAGCAGAATGGCTAATCCCCGATTAAAACACTACGGCATCTCCAATCGCGCTGATCCGCAATTCATTTTGAAGGCAATGCCGCTTTATTTAGTCTCTTGGCAAAAAGTACTTTACTCTTGATCGGTCTGCGTTTTCCGAGTTCAGGTTCTGCGCACAGGAGTGCTTTTCGCCGGGTAAGGGGATTACGTGACTGCGGCCGCTAGACACCCGACTGATGAAAGGCTTTCACCGGCATGACATGTATGTGTCATGCGTGTGAGTATGAGGGGCGGCCGGTGCTTCCCTCGCGCCTACGCACTACACACACACACACACACACACACACACAGCCCGAAGCCAGGGGTCGTCAGAACACACAGCCAGGTGACCACACGTACACTTAGTAGCCGACTGCTGCTTTTATTTGTCTAACATTAAATGTAAGCATACAGACAGACTCCGTCTATAAACAGAAACGGGCAGCTGACCAACAGCGAGGAGGCACCGCCGGTGCTTATGTGCCGTCTGACGCGGCTCCGCTGGCTGGCTACGGGCTCCCGGCTCGCCATGGCCGATGGAGGTTCCGGAGGAGCAACTAGCTTCCAAACACACAAGAACATACACTAAAACACAGACAAATATGTGAAGAAGACGAAGGCGCCCGTGCCGGGCAGTGTTGTCGGTCCCGCCGGCGCGGCAGTGGGTTCGGGGTTACCTGCAGCTCGGCCCGCTCCGCGTCCCACTGCGCCCTTTCCACCTCGAAACGGGCCCATTCGTGCTGCAGGAAGTGCAGGATCCCCGGGATGCTGTACTGTGCCCTGGCCGCCTCTCCTCCGCCCGCTCCAGGGCCGCCGTCGCCGGGCTGGGCTCCCTTCCCGCCGCCGGGCAGTACCGAGCTGTTGTTGGCGTTAAAAAAGACGCCGGGCCCAGCCTGCTCGTCCATGTCCGGGACCGGTTCGCGGAGAGCTGGCACGACTGATCCGTCGGACGGGTCTCTCCACCGCCGCCGAGTCCGCTCTCCGATTGTGTGACTGAACAAAACGGGAGAAAATGACGAGCTCTCTGCCTGGGGGCCGGAGCTGCCGGTGGCGGTGGGGGCGACTCACTCTGACAGCTAGCTGTCACTCAGTGACGTCAAAGCCACCGCCGCTTCTTCTTCGTCTTCTTTCGCTGTGCAACCAGCGTGTAACACCCTCGACTGACGCGGTGCTGCCCCCTACAGCGTGGAGAATTCAGTGCACCGGAGCGCTTTACCCACTAGCAAATCCATAATTCTGCTGCCGATTTAGCCTACGGTTTCAACGTAGCTCTTTGCATTTTTCAGCGCCCATCGCTTAAATTCGACAAGGCAGCCAAAAGATTTCTATATGCAAATAGCAACAGAGTGTGGTTCAGTGGGTTAAACTTCTGTGCCTGACATAGGAAGGGCATGGGTTCGAGCCCAGCCGCGGTACAGATGCGGGTCCTTGAGCCCCTTAACCCCCAGTTCCCTGGGCGGCGCAACAGGTGTTTGTCTTTTGCATACATATATACAGTACAGACTTCACACTTGCAGATGAAGACAAATACCATTTAGATAGTGACCTTCCTCTGATCAGTAAGCTCTTTTAAATGTGCCTTGGTATTTAAAACTCTGCATGAAAGGCAAACAAGAAATAAGCTTAGATCCTCTTGCCATCTGCAAATGTTTATACTCTCCTTGGAGTTGCTTCAGCATGGATTCAGTACTTCCTCTTTCCCATCAAGCATCCATGGAATTCAGCTGTGTCACTAATTCAGTCGTCTCAGCTCCGTCCCCCAAATAAATACCCAATCACATTCATTAAAATGCTATACCCACGTCCATTAGCTTGCATTATTGTTATGAACAAGTAATTCCAACCAATGGATCGCTGGATCTGATCATGGGATGAGTCCAGCTGTTGACTAAATAGGAGGGAGAGCTAACTTGAAATCTCTCATCCAGCTTCTACACAGCTTACCCAAAATGGGGTCATGGTGAGCTTGGAGACTATTTAAGGAATCACAAGGCACAAGGCAGGGGATACCCTGGATAGAATACCAGGCCATCACAGGGCAAAAGGCGGGGGACACCCTGGATAGGATACCAGGCCATCACAGGGCAAAAGGTGGGGGACATCCTGGATGGGATGCCAGTCCATCACAGGGCACAAGGTAGGGGGGGATAGCCTTCGGACCTCGGCACCCTAGACAAGTAGTACAGAAGATCAATGAGCCTGTTGTCCAAGTTGCCCATCACTGTCTCCCTTCACACTCCATTTTTGGCCAATTTTTGGAAAATTGATCCTTCTGCTCTAAAGTGCTATTTTACCTCTCACATTTACAGTCACCGTCCAAAGCCATCCATCAGTGCAGTGCCATCCATCAGTGCAGTGCCATCCATCAGTGCACTGCCATCCATCAGTGCACTGCCATCCATCAGTGCACTGCACAGATTAGTTTTAAGATGTAATAGCTTATAACCCTCTAAAGAATGCAATTTAACTTCCTTAAAGTGATGGATTATTTCCAGTTGAAAGTCAAGGCATCTATAATTAAAACATATGGGGATTTCTATAATTTTTTTCGTTATCTCGTAAAACACAAAATTGTTAATCCTTGCTTATGGCTGAGGTATTGCTATGGAAGCCCGTGTCCGCCATCCGGAGTAGAAAAGAAACACATTTATCTCAGCATTCTGACTTATTCAGTCGAAAATCTGACTTTTATCCTGTAAAAGTTAACCAGGTATGAAATGAAAGGGGGCAGTAAAACTTATTACATTAACGGTAGTTATTATATTACTGGCTGCTACAGACCCTGACAATCGTGACATCGCACAAAATATATGTTCTAATTACAGGCGGATAAAAATCGAACGTGTCTTTCAGTTAATTTCGTCTTTCTCGCTACTAGAAGTCCTATACAAACACTGGCATCACAAGAACAACTGAATAACTCAAAGCAAAGCAATGGAGGCAGTACCATGTACCAGTGCTACCCTGGTTTAATACTTTCAAAAGATTACACTATGTGAATAATGCGTGTTTGGGATATATTCCTAAATATTGTCCTGATGAGGAGGTGACGCTGCCTGATTGGTTAAAAAAGTGTGGGTGCCCTTACGTCCCCATTGGTTCCAACATCGGGCGACAGTAACATCTGCATGCCCCATATGCCAGGCAATTGCACAATACGAACACCCAGCCTTATGCAAACCCAAAATGCAACCCCTATCAAACTCCGTCAAGTGCTAGTAATGCTGTCAAATGCGTCTACGAGGCATCCTCTGTGTCTGGTGACTAGACGTCCCAGCTCCGTGCAAATCGAATCATTTACATACCCATCGCTGGGCTGCACATGTACCAAATTACATCTAAATCGGACCATTAATTCTGGGTGCTTAACTTCTTTTGTCACTGTGTGTATTATAATACTTGGAGATTTCAATATACATGCGGACACAGAGACTGATGCCTTCAGCAAAAGTTTCCTGTCCCTCCTGGACTCTGTGGAATGTCACCAACATGTAACGGGACCAACACATGTTCGCAATCATACACTAAACTTGATTATCATTCACGGAGTTTATGTCCATCATGTATCTGTCTGGCCATTGAATATGTCCTTCTCTGACCATTTTCTAATTACCTTTGTGATTGAGCCTCCGTCTTTGACTATGGCGTGATTCTCACAATATTCAAATTGATGGTGATATGAATGTTCATAATCACGACATGATATTTTATCAGTGTCGCCCAACCCTATGCGACAGTGTAGGATGACGATCACACTGCAACATCACGGTGAGATTAGCACAAGCCTTGCCTTCTATACAAACGTAGGCTACCTGAAACTCAATAGGACAGTTAGAGAGCCCTTCAAGCCAGTGTGCTGGGTTTTAGGGGCCCCTGGATCAGCGTAGCACATGCACTCTGTTTTGAGCAGGGTGAAGGGCGATTCTTATCACATGATCATAACCCATCTCTCCCCTGCTTGGTGGCACAGTTTCCCTTCAGCCCTAAACTTGCGACGGTGCCTTGCCTAGTGCAATCAACCATTTTCCGAGTGCAGCCTGGCTACATTATCCCCATTTGTGGGGCTCCCTGTTAGATATTTTACTTATGCTCAGTGTCTTCAAGACGGAACCTTCTGGAGGAAAGCCGTATATGTGGTGCCAGGGAGTCGATTTCAACTTGACGGCAACTAATATTAATGAAAAAGCATTTGTAGATCAGGCTGACAGGCTTAGCTGTGTGCCTGGCTGCTTTGCCTAATGCACCTCCCAGGTCTGTGGTATCTACATCCACACACTACTGTTCGTTAGTGATGATGTCTCTCTGTGCGTGTCATGCCGACATCACCTTAGACACTGCTGATCATTAGCCAAATGCTTTGTCAAAGTTCCTGTCAGAGTTCCCCAGCAATCTCTATGTTTTAAAATAAACAGGATTCCCCAGGTAAAAGTCTGTCTTTAAGTCAAATTTGTAGTTAAGCTGGAAAAATAATAATAAGGTACACAAAAAAATAATAATTATACAGTAATAATAAAAGTAACTACATATGATACTGTGCTGGACCTCGAGCTGATGAAACACTGTAGCCGCACAATGTTTTCACAAGCATCACAAAGTAGTGCGTCAGTTTGTTATTACGAACCTTTGTATTTAACCAGATTTTTAATATAATATTCTTCATGGCAGTTTGATTGCAAGTACGAGTTGTCCGTGAGTCGGACGTTCCCATGGACTGCCTGTACATGGCTTTATGTGAATTCCCAACAATTATAGGCAACCAGGCTCGCCCAACGCTTTTAATTATAGACATGTTTTTTTTAAAAATACACTGCACCTTGGAATAATGTTCTGAGCATTTTGACGTTTAGGCTTCCTAATCTGTGCAGCACAGTGGCTCGCTGGGTAGCACCATCACCACATACCCCCAGGCTTGGGGGCTTCAATCCTGCCTATGTTCCATGTGTGTGGGGTCTGCATGGCCCCCCAGTGTTCTGTGGCTTTCCTCTAGCGCAGTTAGGCAAATGAGCATCTCTCAAGTACCCACAGTGTGTGAGTGCATGTGGACTGACGTCTCGTCCAGGGTAATTCCCCAGCTTTGTGTTCTGTGCTGCCTGGGATAGACTCTATCCCCTCACCTCACTGTGACCCTATGCTGGACACTATCAGGGTCTATCTGTGCACTGCTCAAGTGATGCTCAGTTTCTGGACAAAAAGCCCATTTTGCCTGTGAATCAGATACTGAATCTGAAGAAAGAAGGAGTTTCATGGAAGGAAGAGACAAAGTGACTTGAATGCACAGATTAGGAAAGATGACAGCATGCTTGGGACCTGGCAGGGAAGACCGCTGGCTCAATAATGAAAGACCGGAAACCCCACCTAAAATGGGCCAAAAATCAGATGAGAAAAATGGACAGAATAATTCTGATTTGTTGTGGGGGGATGCCTCACCCCAGGAGACTCAAAGAGAACAATTAAAGGGGCACTTAAAACCCCGTGCTTCAGAGTTTGACTGTTTCTGCTTTGAAGAGTTTGAAGTATCTGCTTTACAAGTGAAGAATCACATCCTTACTATGTAAAACTGCTAAATGAGCACAGATGTCTTATTAACATATTATAGGGCTATTCTGTAGATCTTTCATATATAGTATAGAACAGTGTTTCCCAACCCAGTCATCGGGGACCCCCAGGCTGTCCAGGTTTTTGCTCCCTCCCAGCTCCCAACACACCTGTACCTGACTGAGTGGGACCTGGGAGGGAGCAAAAATGTGGACTATCTGGGGTTCCATGAGGAGTAGGTTGAGAAACACTGATATGGAATATTATACCTGGTGATTACAAATTCCGGGTGGCACGGTGGTGCAGTGGTTAGCACTGTTGCCTCACACTTCTGGGACCAGGGTTCAGGTCCACCTGGGTTCCATGTGTGTTGTGTTTGCATGTTCTCCCTGTATGATTGTGGGGCTTCCTCTGGGTACTCTGGTTTCCCCCCACAGTCTAAAAACATGCTGAGGCTGATTGGAGTTGCCAAATTGCCTATAGGTGTGAATGGTGTGTGAGGATGCCTTGAGATGGGTTGGTGCCCCCTCCTGGGTTGTTTCCTGCCTTGTGCCCATAGGGTCTGTGACCCCAATTCAGATAAGCAGTTACAGAAAATGGATGGATTACAAATTCCCAACATGATATCATGTTAACTTGTTAATGTATTTCATCTGCACAGTGGATCAGTGGATATCACTGGTTTGAATGGAAGGAGTTTAATGACCAAGGTATCCTGGTGATAAAAATTGAACATTTATTCCATAACACAAGAGTTTTGAAATCTACGTCTGAGCTGATCCTATTTAAATAATTTGTTAGTAAATATACCTACCATGGGTTTATCTAAAAACAGTACACCTTTTATGTTCAGTGCTAAAATTAATCTAGGCTTAAGATAAACATTATGAAAGTGTCTTTTTTATTTTGCTTTCTTAGGTGTGATTCTTTAGATCAGTGTTTCCCAATCCAGTCCTCAGGGACCCACAGTTGGTCCACATTTTTGCTCTCTATCGGGAGCTGGGAGAGAGCAATAACATGGACTGTCAGTGGGTCCCTAAGGATAGGATTGGGAAACACTCCTTCAGATGGTAACACTTTACTTAAGGTTATGTTTTTAGTGATTTATAAACACATTCTAATCCATAGTACATTATAAATGAGAACTTCATAAGGCAGTCATAATGCATAATAAACATGGCTATAATGTGTTATAATGCCTGTGTTATGCTATTTATATGTTTATAATGCTTTATGAATGTATTATAATGCATTATGAATGTGTTAAGTAAAGTGTTACCGATGTATTGTAATAATCCTTTATTTACTCCCATCTAGAGCAGTGTTTCCCTTTAGTATTTTCATTGAAAAATAATTCAGTTTATTGTGCACAGTTCAATGAATGGCTCACCTCACCTGAATAAGTAAATAAAAAATAATACTCATACACACAAACATGACAGGTCTGAGATATCAAAACACTGTAGACTCTGGTGGTTTCCAATATACACTCTGTGATTATTAAATATATATTAATGGGTTTATGCATTTGCTGAATGAAGCGCCTTTGGTTAAATGAATGATGAATGAATAGTAGCAGTGATGTACATGGAAATGAAAATGCTATCAAGCTTCGAAGTGTAGACCGGTTGAGGAGTCGCTGAAACTGTGATATTCTTGAAAGAGCTGCACATGAGCTAGAGGGCTCGTTCCGGTGCCGTGCATATAACCCGACACCTGTGTCAATCCCAGGGCTACAGGCCAGTCCTGTGGGGCGGTGGGGGGGGGGGGAGTTCAATAACACCCAGCACACATTGTGCAACCGAGCCTCCAGAGGTCAGATTACGGAGCAAATGTCAACAGCTGGGTGAGAGAATATTTACCAAGCACTCAGTGATTAGCTACACAGATGGGCTCCACAGAGGCTTAAGGCTTAGAAATGGTAGTAGACAATTACCAAGGAGATCCAGTCTTATCAGTTAATTCACATGAAAATGAAGAATTATAGCCAGCTAAGACAGAATGTTCAGAGCAGAATTTTCCCTCTATGCCTTCATGTGTGTGACTATAAATGAGAGCAAATACTTTCTCACGTGTACCAGGGAATGTCCCATTCTGGACATGACAACCTTTGAGTCTAGGGCCTTAACTACTACTGACCCTGCTGACTCATGTAGCCTGACTGGGACTGGCTATAAGAATTGTATAAAATTCATCAGAACATTATAGGTGCCATAAAAACACTAGCCAACCTCATTGGAGCTTAGACCAAACTGAATCATAGCATAAAAAATACAGAATGCACTGGGGCACTCTAATAGTGCCTAAGAACTTAATAATGTATAGTCAGAGTATTTGACCAGTCAGATCTTTCTCCAATACTAATTTGCTTCTTTCATGTTCCATTCAAAAGTGCTCATGTTTGCTGTGTTGTTTAATTTAGCCCAACACTACTGGAAGAATGTTACTGAGATTAAATATTTAGTCTGAATCACAAAGGAATAGGTGAAATATTTATTAAGAATGCAAGTAAGAACTTAAGTAAGTAAGTAAGAAATTAAGAATACATTTTGAAAAATCCATGATTAGAAAGGTGTGTAATTAAGAATAGGTTACTAACAAGTTTATCCCTATTGTGAATTATGTGTGGGACTGTGCTTTTTATGAATAGTGATTTGATTTATGAACAGTGACATGACTTGAAATTGATCTGTTTTCAAAATATAATCTAGAATAGGGAAATTAAGGAATTTCTCCAAACCTAAAATGTCTGTGACACAATACTGAAGAATGGATAGATGAAAAACAAACGCATTTTATAAATGTTGTGAAAAAAACTTAATCTTAGAAAACAGTTTTGATTTAATAAAAGTAAATGACTTTTTTTTTTTTTTACCAAATTCCTGATATTGAAGATTCTTTCAAGTTAAATACTAGGCTTTCACTCTATTCTAAAATAGAGTAACAATAACAAAGCTCACTTCTGGAAATCTGGAGCTCATTCTTGTATACAAGAGTGTCTTGTAAAAATACACATTACATTTTCTTGCTGAGACTTAGGAACTATAGACAATTATTCCTGGGAAAGTCAAAGTTACTGCAGCATGATGTTTTTCCGTCCTGCTGGAAAGGCGTGTTCCATAAAAACCGATGGTCCAGTTCTCAGAGGAAACATCATCCATGTTGACTTGAAGAGGAAAAGGAAAAATGCCATCCATTTTCTACAGCCCTTCCAGCAAGAAGGCTTCAATTCCACAGATCATTTGCAGAAGTGTCAAAACAGGTGGAAAAATGGAGCAATGTTCCTGGATAACAGGTCCACCACCTTCTATGTGTGCTCTTCATTGTTGCACATGGTAGCCCAGCATCCTGTTGAAAACGGCACAATGTTCTTCTGTATGGAAACGTCTGCCTGTAAAACCAACTGCCCGGCACCTTCCTGTAGACCAGTGATCCAGAAAAGCCATGCTCTACAAAATCAGTGCCCAGCAGTTGCGGTAGCCAAGCCAAGCTTCATCAACTGTTAACGGCAGGAGAGTTAGAGGAAACTATCCTGGGTGTCATATCAAAAGAATGTGGGGCATTAATGAAACAGAAAGATCTGAGATTAAAAACATGTAGAAGATAAAATCTGAGCATAGACTTAACTAATATGCAAGACTTGCCTCAGAAGAAGGGTGGTTCTACACCTTACTAAATAATGGTGGAGGTTCAAATATCCAATTTGAGTACCAGAAGCCTGATAACTGATTATCATACCCGGACTTTTATATGTATATACATATATTCACACTCCCCTGTTATTAATGAGATCTGTGAGAGTGTTGTTTTTCCCCAGGGAGCGACGTGTGTTAACCATTTCAAAAGGGTCTGTTCTCCATACCACCTCTAAGCCACTGACATGCCATGGAAATACTCATCTGTGAATTTTCTTAACATGCACTAAAGCTGTCCTTTCCCCCTTCTGCTATCTGGAATGTCACAGTATTAGCAGAGTGCATAGGTTCTGTCAAACTCAGCTTACTGTTACAAAGCTCACGTCAAAATTAGAATTAAAAGTAATTCTAAGTACTAGGCTAGCCTGAAGTCAAGTGAAGTACTGAGCTTTTAAAATCATGCCTTTGCTTGTCATTTCCGAATGTGTCATGCTTGTTAAAGCATCTAGACTATTTCAGACAGTTGTGGTTTTTGACAAAATTAATTTTGATACTGAGCTTTTAAATATGCTGTTAATTGTTACATCAAGTCAAGAATCTTGATCCTGACTAAATTCCACATGTTGTAAGATTTGTTCTGGGCCATCTATGGACAGGGTTTGAGATTTCAAGCTAGTGAATAATCATCCATTCAAAATTATAAGTGTAATATGTTTATTATTATGATAGATAAAATCTTCTGGTTAACAACTTCTGATCTTGTGGTCAACCAACTAGTGACGTCGACACAATAGAGAGCAAGCATATAAGATGTAAAAATGTCTGGCTTTTTGGGACGCGTTTTTATGAATAATACATGAAAAATGAACTTAAAAGGCTTTTAATTTTCATACCATTTTCCATTTGTATTTAAAGGTGATGCACACGGTGAAATAAAAGTCACAATTAAATGGCTGGAATAAATGAAACATTTGAGAGAAGATTAGATGAACTGGTTATGAGGCTTGCTGACGGTTGTTTTTGTGTAGCATATGGGCTCAGTAGGCATCATGGTTGCCTCACACCTTCAGGGTTGGGAGTGTGTGGAGTTTCTACGTTCTCCCTGTTCTATAGGTTTCCTTCTCCAGTCCAGAACCAAGCAGCCAGGTGAGCAGGCATCACTGACTTGTCCATACAGTAAGTACTGCAGCGCTTGTTCCCATCCCCAGCGCCAAAGGCAGAGCGGGTGGGGATCCTGCGTTTCTCCTAGAGCTCAGCACCTCGGGATCCATCTACCTCACTAAACGCCCCTTTCGGAATTACATGGGCGAAAGCAGATCCCACACTCGGTTTTCATGTCCTTGTATTCCAAACCTCCAAAATACAGCCAGAAGGTAAACAGAAATGCTTTTTTTCCTGGATGAAATCATCAGGATGGTCTCAGTTGGTAAACAGACACGATTCGAACCGAGCCCTGCTCTAGGCAACAGGTGAGTGGGCGTGACTAACATGCATCTATTCTATTGTGGAGTTTGCTATTGTGAGTAATATTATTTATTATATATATTATATATCATAAGCACTTTTTTTTAATATGCTTTAAATATCCAACTGTCAGCAGCAGCTCTGACTCACTGACGTGTGTCTTTGTTTTACTGCCATTCCATCCTCGCTCTCCTCTATGGCGAATTATACGTCCTACATATGCCTCTCGCCAAACATGTACCTCTAGATGAGGCGCACTGAATAAAAGCACGGACCTTCAGTTGACCTGATCGTGGAAAATGGAGAGAATATAATGAGATTGGGGGTCAGCTGACTAACTCAGAGGAGGGTCATCGGGAGGGACGGGGCACAGGGGTTGGTGCACTTCGGCCCACGCAGTCATGTGATCACAGGCATGCTTTGTCGGGCCGCTGTGCCAGTCATTAGGCTGGCTTATATAAACCCTCTCAGAGTGACTCACATCTGTATGTTGACTCGCTCGGCACCCAGGAGACTGCCATCCCATAAACCGCTGGCATTTCTGTCAGGGTTCGGTCTAACTCACAGCATTCTATTTGTTTAGTAGATGTTTTTATCCAAGTGATGTACAATTGAGAAAGTAGGGTCAGCCAGTCCCTCAAGCAATTGGGGGTTAAGGGCCTCAATCAGGGGTCCAACAGTGAAATCATTCTGCCAGCTCTGAGATTTGAACCAGCGACGTTCCGATCTGAGGCACAGCGTCCTAATCCAATGAGTCACCAATAGATCACCCCCTGGTGGAGAACTCGGGGAAGTGAAAGTCCCAAAATGGCCAACTGCTCAGACTTGGGGATCGTGGTATGGGAAAAGGAATGGGGTAAGTGGGTAGCTATGCGTTTCATGGGCGTGATGCCCACCCCCCCCTGCTTCACACGCACGTTGGCTCAGAACTGGCCATCCCCTGTAAGCCGCTCATACCTCGCCATCCGGCAGGAACGCACATGAAACCGGAACCATTCAGTGACAGACTTTAAAATGTCAGCACAGAGAGAGGCAGGGAGTGGGGAAATACGCACGCTGCTGCAGAGGAGCATGGGAGAGAGCACACCTCCAGGGGAGCTTGGAGGGATGTAAAACTAGTTCGCAGGCACTCACACAGATTAAAATGCGGCCATGGCAGAGAACATCAAAAACACACACGGCCCACTACACCACGAACCCACAGGCAGGCACCATGCTGAGACCATAGTGAGGAGCAGCTACGGCTGATTGGACAGTTTAATACTGACAGTGAATAAATGGACCAATCAGAGCTTCGTTATACACTATATGTCACCAAAAGTACATGGACACCAGTTTGTCCCACATCTCATTCCTAAACCATGGGTATAAATATGAAGTCCTGACCAACACCTGCCGAAGAGTGACTGGCAAAACATGCCTGACAAACTTGAGCTCAATGTCACATCTTTTTCACAAAAGAATTTAGGTCCTTTTCTGTGACTCGTTGCAGGTGTTCGATCAGGTACATGTACATTCAACTTCTGATGTTCCCGTTCTACAGACTAAGGGAAATTCACCTTGAGTCCTGTGTGGGTATTGAAGCCTAATCTTAATTCCATCACAGAGGTGCTGCTACCTAGATGCCTAGAAGCAGAAGTGACTGCACATTGACTCCAAATGGGCCTTAGTGGTCAGCAAAAAATTGGCTCATGTCGGCTATTCACTAGACCAGTGTTTCTCAATCCGGTCGTCTGGGACCCCAGACAGTCCATGTTTTTGTTCCCTCCCAGCTCGCTGTAAACTGTTTGGCAGGGAGCAGGGAGGGAGTAAAAAGGTGGACTGTCCGGGAGTCCCCAAGGACTGGTAGATGGCCTTAGTGCAACATAGGACAAACCATATTAATGTTGCAAAGTCAACCTTTTCTAATAATCAATCAAGAATGATGCACAGAATGAATACGGTTTCAACTCTAAGACAAGTATATACAGAAAATGGATGAATGGATGGATGTACGGACAGATGAATGGTTGGATGGATGGTTCTGTAGCTTCCAGTTAGGACTAATGAAAATAGATGAACAGGCAGAAACTGAAGCACGTGTTAAGCAGAAGGTCGTTGGACCGTGGAGAACGGTGGCTTGTGTGATAACAAGGCAACAATGTTGCCACCTAATGAGAAGATGTGGAACTTATTTTCCCCATATACACTCACCTAAAGGATTATTAGGAACACCATACTAATACGGTGTTTGACCCCCTTTCGCCTTCAGAACTG
>JAAGVU020000041.1:14457474-14468280 GCA_011763525.2 Mormyrus iriodes | reverse complement strand
GATTGGTTGATTAGATAATTGCATTAATGAGAAATTGAACAGGTGTTCCTAATAATCCTTTAGGTGAGTGTATATGCCGGTGCCTAGAAATCTCAGAATTAGGCTCGTCAATGCTTTGTCAACTGGGCACTAAACTGAAACATCCATACATTATCTTGCCCCTTCACCTGGTCAGGGTGGGCCTAAGCCCATCTGAGGCAAAACAAGGCACAGGGCTGGGGAGCACCCTGCTTAAACTGTTGTGTTAATTTCACTAATGTATAGGTAAAACTACCCAGTATATACTATATCAGGACAGATTCCAGTCTGAAACAATCTGGACCATACAATCACCCCCCCATCCTCCTGCTCAGAAAATTTTTCATAGAGGAACCCCAAAGATTTGATCCCCACGATCTTCCATGAAATATTTTTACAACTCAACTACTGACTATGAGAAATTTGGAGACACCGATTAGCCTAACTGCATGGAACCGGAATATCTGGAGGAACCTCACACAACACAGGGAGAACATGAAAACTCCACGAAAAACAAAGGTTGCACTCGTACCCCGACCCTGCTAGGTGTGAAGCAACAATCTCACCCCCTATGACCCCCTGCATGAATCAGTGAATCTGGTCATGAATGAAACATGCAAACCATTTCATTTCTCTCCTTAATTTCCCACAAATAAATTCATCTTTCATTAAAAAGCGATTTTTAGCACTACGGGGCATAAATGCAATTTCCGATTGTGCATGACAACATCAGAAAGGCTCTCACCCACAGACACTCAAGCACATGTATATCTACACCCCAGAGGCAACTCATCAGTCCAGCAAGAATGGCATTTATAGGAGGAAACCGGAGTAGGTGGGTGAAGCCACACAAACGTGGAGAGAGCTTGCAAATTCTGTGCTTGGGACGTCCATCAGACTAGGCATAGCGGCAATGCTTACTTGCAAGAGTAGGGCCATATAAAGGCATTCTGACTGGCATTCTGATTTTGCACATTTATTTATTTTTTTCAAAGAAGTGAAAACCAACTGTCCTTTTGCGTTTCATGATTCGTTAAATGTAAATTTCACTCTATAAGCACAGAAGATTGATATTACTAAGAAACAAAAAAGGTGCAGGGTTTTACGCAATCATTGGTGTTGTTCCCATGGCAACCAATCAGCAGCCCATACCATAGGAGCTTCGGTTAACGAAACCTGACTGACCCTGACTAGACTAATTATGGCTTGTTAGGGCACTATATAGGGTCATCTGCAGCGGTTATAAGGTGCGATGGGGCAATTAGTGGGTCTCAGCAGGGGATTATGGGTCAGGCTTTTATTAAAAAATATCACCTTGGTCTCCTGTGTTCTTTTTTACTCCTTTCGCTTGGTCACTCCATCAGTCATATGCTTAACCCATCAAGTACCTCAGTTTCCTGTAGGTTCCAGCTTGCTGCATCAAGAGTTTTCAAAGCCATAAAGCTATACACAGGGGCAGTTCAGGGAGGGGGGCAGTGCCCCCTTGACAACCTGCGGGTCGCTTCAGTTGGTGAAAAGCGAAGTTAATGACAAAAAAATAATAATAATCAAGCTTGTAGAAGCATGACAGTCTAAGCAAGAAATCAGAGTGAGTTACATATTTGTAAAAATGGTAAAGTGTAACTGCAGAGCATTGCATAAATATCTTATCAGTTTTCAGAATTGTCTTTTGCGTCTTAATGCTGGCAATCTAGTGTAAATAATACTTGGAGGACATTAGGGTCAAATGCATCTGCTTCCCCTAACAGAACAACTGGTTTCAGTCTGCCCCCCCAGGTGAAATGGTCTAGAACCTCCACTGGCTATAGAAGACAGATTTATAGCTTCAGCCTCGCATTTAGCACTGTTTCCACACACACGTTAATTTCCTCCCCCGGATCTCCCAGTGTTTCTAGGAGTTTCCTTAAATTGCCCTTTGTGTACGATGGCATGTTTTCCCAGACATGGTCTGCATCCCAGCGAGGGTGTCCCGCGCCGGTGCTCTGTGATTCCTGGGAGGTTTGATGTTCATCACAAGGTGTAGAAATAGATGCATGAAGAGTATAATGCACATGCAGTAAATACTGACTGAAATGCAATTAATGTATGCAGAGGCGGAAAGTTCAGGTCCAGAAAGTACAAATTCAGACCAAGATTTTGTTTCAACCAACCAGTTGAGGCTCTTTATAAAAGGGGTGGGCAATCTGATCCAGAAAGGGCCACGAGTCCTCACACCTGAGTTTGAACAGCTGACCTGAAGGTTATCCCAAAAACTGCATACACTCTGGGTCTTTTTGGGGGTAAGATTGCCCACCCTTGCTTTATTCACAACTGGTTGGTTGAAACAAAATCTTGATCTGGATTTGTACTTTCTGAAGCTGAACCTCAACCTCTGAGTGTATGTGACAGCATATTTAGCTGCCTCCCACCCAGCATGCTGTGTGCTGCCTGAGAAAGGCGGCAGCACCCCCCCCATAACCCTGACCAGGGTAATGCAGTTAGAAGCTGGATGGGCAGATGAACTGCATATCACAAAGTCCTTTTTGGCATAACAACCTCTCCTGTCCATCTTTCTGGTTCACATCTTCAAAACATAAGTTCTCAGTTGTGTAAACACCAAAATCCCAATCCCCTTTAAGAAAATCAGTTCTCTCCACAGGTGAAAGTAGCTGGTCTGTGAGCCCTGCTTGGCCACCCCTATTCCAGTTGCATTAGTTCTCACAATCCTCCTTGCTGTCAACCCCTCCATCCACCTTCAAACCACTTATCCTGGTCAGTGTTGCAGTCCCTCCACACTATCTTGTCGCCAGGGGCAAAGTAAAGGGTCAGAAAGTTACAACTATTCCAAAGGCCCCGAAAATTTGGAACATAATTGGATTGGTAACCCAAATGCGATATTCTTTCATGGGGCTCAAAATCACTGGGGGTACCCCCCCTTGTGGTAATTTATTCTGCTGAACTATCTCAGTTTCCATTCCATTTAATAAGTCGAGTGATACTCTAAGATGATATGGAAATGCATGTATTACATTGCTTAACTAGCTTGCATGCATGGAAATGCATGCATTGCATTGCTTAACTAGCTTGCATGCATGGAAATGCATGCATTGCATTGCTTAAATCCTACTGTATTTCATAGAGGAAGTAACATTTTCTTACCCCCTTAGTATGTAACCCTGATCAGTAAACCTATTGCTCAACCAGAGCCGACCTGATCCTCCTGTGGCTGTTATCTGCCTGCTGACTTAGTTATTTTCACTGCTTGCACATCAATAGGACACTTACCTTGACTGGAGGGCAAGGTGTTTAGAGATTGGATCGACGCAAGGTTTGCCCTATACAGTATGACTCCTCTTTTTCCAGATTATTTGTAGAGCATAGAACATATGTACAACATCTCCATACATGACTGTCTAAATAAAATCATGTGCTTTTTATATGCATGTTTCCATAAAAGGTGACTATCACAGAGAGGACACAAAGTGTTAACATAAGCTCTTCAAATCCAGCCTATCTGCCCAGTGAAAATGATGATGATAGAGTGATGAAGAATGTGACATCACAAGCTGAATTTCAACTTTGTTATTTTTAGTCACCTTTAAGATGTTCATTTACTTAGACCTCAGACAGGAAGGGTGTCGACTTAAATCCCATGAGAGACTTTGTCATTATAGCACAGAGAGAAATGACTAGCAAAATATTTCTAAACTGAGCAAACTCAAAGTATATTACCTATTTGTATATTATTATTACAGATAATGTTCATTTTCTATTGTAATGCAAAAAACATGAACACCACAGCATTGTGTTTATGAACATGGGCATGTCGCACCCATTTTCACGACTAGGAACGTCTCATTCTATTTCAGACCAACAGCTATTACACAACCACATTTTGATACCATGGCTGAACTGAAGAAATCCCACCATGAGATCAAAAGCTTACTCCTGCACAATAAAAGTGCGCGGGAAAATATTATTATGATTGCATAATTCAAACATGTTCAATATTTGCACCTGTACTGACACACCAGAGGGTATCAACTCCGAGATCAAGAGAAACAGGCTCGGTCGCCACGGTTCGAGAACAAGGGAGAAAATGATGTCAGCTAACAATTTGGGATGAGCAGAAGATAGCTGATGACATGTAAGGCTCATAGTAAAACAAAAATAAAAGTCCATGGCATTACGTGTAACGCTCAAATTGGTAAAACATGCAAACAAAAAACATTATCCTGAATGAAAAATCAGACAAAACAATTTTATGGCCAACAGGAGACAACAAATTGTCTTGAATCACAGAAACATTACCCAGCACAACTTAAATGAAACCAACACATAATACCATTGTGTCACCTGAACCCATTCAGTCATGAATGAATGAATCACCACACTAACAAAAATCCACATTAAATCAGTTTAAATTACACCCACTAAGTCCTGGCTTCCACTGGTAGTCTACAGCTACCGCAGCCTATAGCTAAAATTCGAAGTCTTTTTAGCAATCAGGGTGTGATGGTACAGCAGTTAAGGCACTGCACTGAACTTTAGTGTATACGTACTTCACACCATAAGGAGGTTCTTAAAGATGGGTAGAATCAGAAAGCATGTAATATCCAGCTGCGTAAACTAGCTTAAAATGTCTAATGGAAAAGAATGTGTCAAAGTATGATAAATTAAATAGTGGTGATGGAGATTATCGTTGTACTGGAATTGAAAAACTAAAACAAAAATACGGAACAAATTTCTTTTTCCCATAACAGGCCACGATAACAGAAAAACTAAATTTTACACTCCACGTATGTTTTGTCTTTTTAAGTAGTCGTAATATATGATAATGCATTTTAGGCCCTTCAAAGGATTAATCCAGCTCTTGGTTAGGTCATCACGGCCCAATCAGGTATGAGCGCCCCAGCACGTCCCGAAAAATGCGGCTGTCGGGGCGTCAAACCCCGCTTTGGCAATCAGAGCAATTTACGTCACCGCAAACGTCACACCGAGCGCCCTTTGAAACTATTTAAATAGGTCGGGGGTGCAGGCGAGGCACGTGGAATAAGCGCTTTAATTTGTTGTGTAGCAGAATGCCTGCACTGGACAAACCGCAGCAACCCAAACCTTTCAAGCAGCGGAAAAGTTTTGGTAATTTTTGTTTTTGATCCCTACCTATATAATCGGTGCCTCCTAATTTTAAAAGGTCGTTTAATTGCAACTCTGTGTCCTAAACAGCAACAAGAAGGCAAGAGGTAGCAGGCATTCGGTCGAAATTCCCAACTAAGATCCCTGTAAGTCCATGTTCCTGATGCGTATATAAACGTCTTTTTTTTTCATCGACAGTTGATGGCTTTGATATTCAACTTGAAATGCTTGGTTTCAGGTGATAATTGAAAGGTACGCGAGGGAGAAGTACCTTCCTCCGCTAGATAAAACGAAATTCCTGGTGCCTCAAGAACTTTCAATGACCCAGTTTGTAACGATAATAAGGTAAATGTGGTGTGTGTTAAGGTTTGTCGGCTTGTCTGGCTGAAAGCGGTGACTCCTGCCAGGTGTAAGCAATTGGAGCAAGGCCGTTATTATAATATTATAATGCATATTGGGGGGGGAACACACAATATGCTCACAATGCCCCCCCCTACCGTGTGTGTATATATGGACGGGTTTAAGTGAGTGCGCTGGGGCGTAGTTTTCAATGCGGTACTTAATTATAACACACAATTAAGTGCTGAGAAGCCAGTTACCTACTGTCTGTGTCTGACCTCCCATTCAGAAATCGGATGTCGCTGATGCCAAGTCAAGCCTTCTACCTGCTCATCAACAACCACGGCATTGCCAGCATGTCCCTCACGATGGCGCAGCTCTACAAAGACTACAAGGACGAGGACGGCTTTCTCTACATGACCTACGCGTCCCAGGAGATGTTTGGCCGGGAGTGAAGGCAGGACGCGATCTCCAGCGCAACATGATGCCGGGGTTTTAAGGACTGGGGGTTTTGCCAGGTCCAAGAGGAGCTCACTTAAAGTACTGTGTGTAAGCGCTTTGGTTCGGACGGTTTTATTACTCGGCAAGCTGCGTCTTCGTTTTATTTACCCGTTAGTATGACTCACCCTTGGCGCTCTTTTTTTTTTTTTTTTTTTTTTTTTGTAGCTGACCGGTTGAGTTAAATTGCCTATAATTAAACTAGTCCAAATGCACCGCGTGAAGTTCGGCTAAATGGGTTTGAAACTAAAATTTACCCTGCAGAGTGTGTATATATGAATACTTATAGGAGGTGGATTGTTTTCAAAGCTGAAATGCATGCTAGGTTCCTATCAACTTGTGAAGCATTTAATAAAAAATATTCTTTAATATACGGGGGTCGGGTGGGAAAAGGCTGCTTTTTGTAAAACTGGGAGGAGGGCATGAGTCTTACGCTGGATGTGGTTTGTAGACATTAAATATTGTGTAAATAACTTGTTCTGATTTGAGTGGCCGTTTACCATTCCACAGCTTGAACTGTATATGATGCTGTCCATTCCCCTGAAACGTCCGGTTTGTACCGATTTACCAGCTGGCCTACATTCTTCCTATATGCTACGTAACAGTTGTGCGCATTTATCTAATGAATGGACTTTATAGAACGTCTGGGGCCCTGGTGAAATGGCGACAAACGCACCGCTAGAGGGTGCTGTTACTCTACTGAAACTTACAGCCGCTCGGCCGTAGCTGTTCTCGCTTCCAGGGCTTCTTAATTTTCATTCCATTACACTCATATGAAATGTTCCAAAATCACCGTACACTTTGTAAGCATTTTCTTTTGTGATTTAAATTTGGTTCCTCAGCCATTAGTCGTCATTGTTTCTTAAAGCAGTCCAACGTTACGTCTGTTTCAGCCGCTCGTTAATTCATGCACGTAATTTCTCCTGAAACTACCATCGTTCAAGACTTCGACGCTTAAAACTTAATCCTTATATGGAAACCATTTTTGTTGCTTCCCACCTTTTCGTTCTAATGTGGCTTCATGACGATTAATCAAACATGACACTAATTTGTGCAGTTCAAATGTCTTCTGCCAGGGGGAGCTGTCGCATTTTGTACAGACTCTGCAACACCTCCCATTAATACATAGGTGTAATTTCACAACGGGCAGGTATTAAGAGGCTCTTGGTGACATATTGTCATAGTGCTGATGTGTTTAATTACTGCTCTTGGAGGCATGTCAGTGAGGCTAGCCTACTGTGTGATGTTTATGGGGTGCTGAAGAAATTTTTACTGCTCCCACCACTGGGGCTCAAGCATTACTTGGATGAAACCAGGTTTTTCTGACACGTCTGATATCCTGTAACCCAAAGAATCCTATTTGTCTTCCTTTTCTTATTAGTTTGTGGTTCGCTGAACAGTTCTTGATGCCTCTTAACTTATTCTGTTTTCAGGTGTTCTGCCCTGGCCTGTCTTCTTGAACCATCTGCACCCTGGCACAAGGGCTGTCTGGCTGCCTGTCTGATGGCACCCAGAATCCTTGTGATGACCTCCCGCTGGGAGCCACAAGGCCCCATTTGCGATTTCTAGTCATGAAATAGTCATGAGCTCCAAAGAGGAGGTCAATCAAGCATCCCGGACGGGACACCCTCCTGAAATGAAGATGCAGGACCCAGTCAGGGGAACTATGCTGACCCGGCCATCTCAGTCAGGGCACGTTGCCGAATTTATAATCCCCCTTCGTTGCCTTAAATGGCAGCTGTTTGTGCTGCCAAATGGCATTTGCTCATTTAGGGGCATGTCCCCATTGAAATGAAGCTTCTCCAATGACAACGCTGGCCAAGGATTAGCCAGAGGGAGTTTCACAGGAAGTCAAGTGGGGCGTTGCTCTGAGAGGAAGTGTCAGCAGTCCTGCATGAAGAGGTTCCACACCCGAAAGGGCTTGAAACTCAGTCAAGCCTGCGATTCTATTCACTTGTATCTCGACTTTCACAGTGGGCAATATTGTTTGGCTTAGCCTTGATTGTAGAGAAGACATCTGTTAAAGAGAATATCTCCTTTTAATAGACCACTGATATCAATAAAAACTACTAGGTGTTTTGGAGGAGCATGAGATTTAAGAATGAGATGCCTGACAGCTACAGCGTGGTAAGAAGATCCATAATGTGTCAAAGTCTTCTTTCATCTCTCTTTTAAAGCCAATCTATCGTCTACGATGAAGCTTTTCTCCTGGTGATTGTTGTGCTGCCATGCCTGAAAAACACCAAGGAAGATGGTCTGTAATTTCCTATAAGAGTTGTCGTCCATAATAGCTTCTCCTTTGATTCCCTGAGGGGTGACAGGAGCTTCAGTACTAATCTGTTGTTATCGCTGTGTTGGGGGTTGCTGTGTGGGCAGAATTAACAGGAAGCTGGGTGTTGGGTGTAGGTGTGGATTCTGATAGGGATGTGTTGACAACGTCGCCATTTCATGGAAAGCTTCACAAAGTACAACACAGCCAAACATGGAACTCGTGTCTAGATATGGGAATCGAGAAACATTTACATAAACCCCGGAGAATTGTGGGATTGTTTTCATCTTAACAGAACTTTTCCTCAAAACTATCTTTCTCCTCGCCTTTTTACCCATTTATTCATGCAGGTTTCCTGCATGGGGTCCTTTCTGATGCTCCAACATCCTCCTGTGTGTTCTGGTGATGGCGACACACCGGAACGCCACCCTGACTGGAATCACTCATAAGGTGTCGCTGGTTACCCATAAGCCCCTGTGAGCTGACTCTCACTCCTTAAGATTCAGGTAGTGGCTCCTTGATGTATGCAGATTACCTGGTTCCTGCATCCCACAGGACAAGCATTAGGACGGAGCCTGCTGTTGTCTGGGCGGTACTGTCACGCGTGGGCAGGAGGTTGTTAGGCTAGACAGCAACGCGGCACAGTATTCACAGAAAAAAGAAGGGGGAAAAAATGCCACTACCGGGGGAACTGCTCCAGTCTGGGCAGCGAGGCCCTGGAAAGACTAAAAATAGATGAAGTCAGTTTGCTTGGCAAACGAACATGCAGGGCAAATAATTAAACTAGTCTGGAAAAACTGCATTTTGGTTCGAAGAAATGAGTTATTTGGCGAGAAAGTATTTGACCTTTCATTTCAAATTATATGAATTGGGGAACAGGAGTACCAGTATAGTACAGACATATTTAAATGGTTTAAAGGGTCATCAGGCAGAAGGATTTGCCCACAGGACTGAAATGAGCCATAAGGCCTCAGCTGCTGCCTCAAAGAAAGACCCCCAAACCCAAAAAGCATTGCTAAAAGTCTCTCTTGAATAGTGTGCCTGGCTGAGTTAGTCCCTATTGACTGTCTGACTCACAGTCCCAAATAAAACACCCTGCCTTTACATTAAAAAAAAAACATCATTGGTGAAGTGTCAAAATGAATATATCAAGAATGGGTGAGAATACATTCACAGCTAGCTGGCTTTAAATAAGAAACTGACTGACAGCCCCTCTGGTGTGAAAGGAAACATGAAGGAAAAGAGCAGAGGGTTCTTTAAATCCCAGTTCAGGGTATAAATCCTGGTTCAGGGTGTAGATCCCAGTTCAGGAATTGAGAGGTGCTTGCATGGCCTTTGAGGGTGTGTGCATCAGTGCCCTGGAGGGTCTACAGCAGGATGCTGAGCTCCCACCTCAGCACGATACACAGGGGGGACGGGGCAGGCAGACGGGATTTTTTCTGGGATCAGCCGGCACCCTGCTCTGAACATCTGGGGGTCTTTAAACGGCTGCCTAAGGATGGGTTCTGTGAGGTTCTTGCTTGTGTTTAGGATATTTCCTTTCTGAATTTCCATCATTAACTCTAGATAAAAGACAATCTCCACAAACAAAAAGTTTCAGACTAATATCGTCATCTCTGTCACCAATTAGACCGAAGGCATATAGAACCTACATTCATAAGTAACGAAGAGCATCGTTTTAACCAAAAGATGAATTTATAACTTATCCACAACTTGAAAGCGTCTGGCTAAATTATAAAGTCCAGATTAAGTTGAATACGAAGAAATAAGTTATAAGTAGATGACAATTACGGATCAAGCAAATCAATAACTTTGAATACTAAGGTAACATTTCAGCAGATATGCGGGCAATCACTTCACAAGCTCACAACAACATAATTAAGAGACGATAACAACGTCAGTCATCAGGAAGATAAGAAGAAGAGCCATTGAGGGCATGTCTACTTGGTGAGTCATCAGCCCTGTGCTTTTATCATGAAAGCTCCTTGTGTCCCAACACACCCACAGGGTGTCATGGCACCTGCTTAATGGAAGGAATGGAATCATTCTGCAGACACTTAAGCACCTGAGCCACACAGATATGTGAGTAGATTGCTGTTACTTCTGTTAGAAGTAACATGCCAAAAATCTCCCAGTAGATCTGTCACTCCCTCCCTGAGGAGTATGTGTTTTGATATATAACCCCCTCACTTAGGAGTGTGCATCCTGATATGTCACCACCTCACTGGGGAGTGTGCCTTATGATATATCACCCCCCTCACTTAGGAGTGTGCATCCTGATGTCACCACCTCACTGAGGAGTGAACATCCTGATATATCACCACCTCACTGAGGAGAGTGCATTATGATACATCACCACCTCACTAAGGAGTGTGCATTATGATACATCACCCCCCTCACTTAGGAGTGTGCATCCTGATATGTCACCACCTCACTGGGGAGTGTGCCTTATGATATATCACCCCCCTCACTTAGGAGTGTGCATCCTGATGTCACCACCTCACTGAGGAGTGAACATCCTGATATATCACCACCTCACTGAGGAGAGTGCATTATGATACATCACC
>JAAGVU020000041.1:14421552-14457374 GCA_011763525.2 Mormyrus iriodes | reverse complement strand
GTGCATTATGATACATCACCCCCCTCACTTAGGAGTGTGCATCCTGATATGTCACCACCTCACCGAGGAGTGTGCATTCTGATATGTCACCACCTCACTAAGGAGTGAACATCCTGATATATCACCACCTCACTAAGGATTGTGCATTATGATACATCACCCCCCTCACTTAGGAGTGTGCATCCTGATATGTCACCACCTCACTGAGGAGTGTGCATTATGATATATCATCCCCCTCACTGAGGAGTGTGCAGTCCAATTTGTCACCCCTCAATGAGCAGTATGCATTCTGATAATGCTCCCTTAATTTGTAGTGCCTTCCATGTTTGCTATATTTCTGATGTATTTCATATATCATATTTGTTATATAAAAACAACATTTTGCATTATTTATATACACACACACACACACATATATACACTCGCAGAATTAAGGTCAATCATGTAAGTTGTGGATAATCAGCTACAGATGATGCTGTATTGTTTAAAATGAAAAAATGGATAAAAAACACATTCTCAGTGCTTACTTAGTGCTTACATGCACATACTATAGTTTAGTGTTAAACAGCAAAGCACAGTGGTCAGAATGCTGCAGATTAATGTAACTGGGTCAGACACTGTAAAATTTGTGTATGTTATTAGTGAACATGTGTCTGTTCTTCCCTCAGTCTCATTGCAACACCAGCCAGCAGTCAACACTCCCTGCAGACCTAACACTATGTGCAACCTTAATACTTCCTGCAACCCTAACACTCCCTGCAAACCTAACATCACATGCAGCCCTGAAACTCCCTGCAGCCCTAACACTCCCTGTAACCTTAACACTCCCTGCAGCCCTAACAATCCCTGCAGCCCTAACATTCCATGCTGCCTTAACACTCACAGCAGCCCTAACACTCCCTGCAGCCCTAAAACTCCCTGTAACCTTAACACTCCCTGCAGCCCTAACAATCCCTGCAGACCTAACACTCCCTGCAGCCCTAACATTCCATGCTGCCTTAACACTCACAGCAGCCCTAACACTCCCCGCAGCCCTAAAACTCCCTGTAACCTTAACACTCCCTGCAGCCCTAACATTCCCAGCAGTCCTAAAACTCCATGCTGCCCTAACACTACCTGTAACCCTAACACCCCTTGCAGCTCTAAAACTCCCTGCAACCTTACCACTCCCTGCAGACTTAACACTCTCTGCAGCCCTAACATTCCCAGCAGCCCTAAAATTCCATGCTGCCTTAATACTCACAGCAGCCCTAACACTACCTGTAACCCTAACACTCCCTGCAGCCCTTAAACTCCCTGCTAACACCCCCTGCAACCCTAACTCTCCCAGCAGCCATGCCCAACCTGACCATACCCTTCCCCTTATGAATATTACACATACCTAGAACCTGCTCCCAAGTGTCGCATATGGATCGCTCAGGCATAAAACCCACGCGAGGTACTGAGCTGGTGACTCGTTACGGTTCTGATTTGACTCCCTATTTCCTGGATTGTTGCCTGTCCTCCGAACATGATTTGGATTTGGCTTTGCCTTGCTCTGGATTGTTTTGAACTTGTTTTGTGTTTTGACCCTGACTCTTGGATTGCATTTTGGAGCTTGTCTGTCCTCATTGGGAAGCATTAAAACCTGCTGTAGATCTGCTCTCCCTTCTGACTCTACTGCCATTACTCTATAATACCTTTCATTTGTTTTGCATAGATTACTGCAAAGGCCAAGAATCACAATATGCTTACTCTGACCAGATGTCATGTTTTTTTTTTCTCCAACGCAGGAAGAACTTTGGCAAACGGACCAGGTGCCGAAATCAAGAGGAAGATGATGGCAGGCAGAGGAATCTCCTGACCATTCCATCCTCTGGGAGTCTGCAGAAGAACTGGATGGATCTCGTTCTGCCGGAATGTGGCGAGAGCTTCCAGTGGCGGCTGAACCAGAGCAGGAGGTATAGGCCCCGTGTGTCCTTGAGCGTGCGAAGCAACGACTTGTACCGTGAGTCATTACACATGATCGCTCCACTAATGATTCCCTGACAGGCAAACTCCAGTCTCCTAACAGCTTGCAGACACATGCCTAATGGTCCCACTGACCGCATCCACGGTCCCCCTCGCAAGGCAGAGATCTCGCACAAGCAGAAACCCTGCTGGAACCCTCTCCTTTCAAAGCGTGTTTTGTTTATAAGAGTTTGCTTACACGGGTTCAAGGCATAACGACTGCGAAAACCACCCAAAGTTTCGGGCCTGTTCGTTATGTGAAGCCTAGCTGTCAAGTTCCCTAATCGGTAGAAGAACCGCTAGAGGAAACTCACAAAACATGCACATCATTTAGGACCCACATTATGTAAGCTAAACAGTCACTGGCAATGCTAAACAAAATATCAAAGTTCTTGTCAAACACTCACTCTCCTGCTGAGGAACTTGTGTCCAGACTGCAAAGGGATTTCTTTGTTGATAATCAGTTCTGCATTTGTGTGGATAAATGGCTCGCCTTTTCGTTTGGGCCGCCCCACACAACCCTGCTCATTTCGGGGCCCAAAATAGCAGTCTCTCCCTGGTCTGATCTGAATCTGCACGTCTATAACAGGCTGCTGAACCAAGGTTACAGAACTGGCCCTGGAGAGGGTCCCTCCCTACTGTTAACCTCGTAGGGAGAGATCTGTGTGAAATGATGTTTATAAGTCCCTGTGGGCTCTTTCCCAGAAGACTCTGTACCTTCCGAGGTTGCCCTTACCCAAGGAGCATAATTATAAGTAAAATAAAGACATAAAGCATCTGATGTGAGTTAGTCTACGGGGCACTTTTATTGGTCATGGATGTGGGAACATGTTTGACAGCCTGTTCTGTAACTCGAGTGTCCCTGAAACAGGGTGATCGAGGCATCATTAAGTCATTTATTCGACTGATGAGAGTCCAGAATTGAAGTCAGAGTTGGACGTGTCCTGCGATCCTGGCTCTTGGGGCAGCTTGGAGGGAGACTCGTGTGGGGACGCCAACATGAGGTCACAGGCTCACTGATGCTCGGTCTGGATGCCAGCGGAGACTCGCTCTGCGCTAACAGGCCTGACCTGCTCCCCTCGGCACACAATGAGGACCACATGGAAGCATTATTCAGGAATTGCTGCTGAGATGTAGAAAATAAATGTCTCCCCTCAACAGGATCAAACAGAGACTCAGACCTGGAGCTGTATGAGTTCTAACTGCAAGACTATGTAAATAAATACTTCACGAAAGCTCTTCTTTCCATTTTAAACAACATTCTTCGCCAGGGAATATAAGAAAGAGTTGTTTCTCTTAGTTCTGCAGAGGAACAGAGACTGTGAGCTCAGCACCAGGATCTGTAGGAATCACACCAGCCTGTATGTCCATCCCACACTTCACACACACACACACACACACACACACGCACACACACACACACACACACACAAAAAACTACTACTGTTGCTTTTGGCCCTGTTACAGAGCTCAGTGTTGGTCCGACACACAGCCCGCCCTCCTCAAATGAGAAGATGAGTCTGTGTTCTTAGATTAATTCTTTCAGGACTGTTGACCAGATGCAAAACCAGATTGGAGAACTGGCTTTTGTGAAAGTCGAAAGACCATAATTAATACATTGTCCATTTCCTGGCTACAGTGTTGCGCAGATAAGCCAAGACTCTAATTGAAGTGCAATCTGATGGGATGTGTTTTTTTGCGTCTATTTGTTAATATAAAGCACTTTCTCCAGACTCCAGGAACATACCGTAAAAGTAATTAGGCCGGGGTATATGAATTTTAACGTGCCGGGCATTAATCCTATCGCTGCAGGAAGGGCACATTTCCTGTCTGTGTGCATGCAGCAAATAAAAACCGTAGCTGACACTGCAAGAAGCACGCTATTGTTGCAAGACATCCAATCTTAGCGATAATATTTTAATCCATGATTTAAGCTCAAAGAGCTGAAACCAAAGGCTGTGTTTTTTTCCCCTGGTCAGCTGAAGTGAATTTAATTCTCATGAAAGCCACTTAACTTGAATCCAAGACACCAAAGCACTTCTAGATGACTGCATGTGTTTTATTTACTGGCAAATTAATTTATCCTGACATCCCACCCAGGGTGTTCTCTGCCTTGTGTCCTGGGCTTCCTAGGGTGAATTCTGTGCTGGTCAAGATTGTACATTGGAAAAGCAGTATTGGATGGATGGATGGATTCATTTACCCTTTATTGTCTCTGGACTTTATCAAGGACATTTATAAACACAACTAGTTTCAGTAACCAATGGAAGCAAAGGGAACTGACAAATCTCAACTGATGCCATGTGTGTTTGGAGTATGGAGCTCCATTGCACTGCCACAAGTGCACGTGGGTAATGTCTGTCTACATCTGATGCCTTGGGATCGGACCAGCGTGGCCACAGAGTCCAGTAAACGCTGGAGGGTCAGGGTGTGTAAGGTGATTCAGTGCGAAAACCTGGGGAACAGGAGGAGCCAGACAGAGCCGGCCTTCATCCCAAAATCTTGCTGCTTTTTGCCCAGGAGGCAAACAGTAGTCTGGTCATCCTGGATATCCAATGTTTTCCTTCACAGAGGAACAGAGGTCATAGTTGGCTGTGAGGGAAGATGTCCGCATGAAGTAATGTCTCAGATATGTGTCATCCACAGTCCTGGTGGACGGGAACCTGCAGGTCCAGGCCAGGAGGGACTAAAAAAAAAAGTGTGAGGGGGGGGATCTTGACTAAGGTCACCAGCATGTCTGGTAAACAAGACAGAGGTACAGAGGTGGAGGAATATGAATTGAAGTTCTGTTTTACGAATTCCCCTCTTCACACGCTCCCCAAAGCAGTGCTTCATATTTAAGAGTCAGAAAAAAATCGCCGAGTTACTTTTTGCCTGTACATTTCGTTCAGTAATCTTTTCGAGAGGAAATCTGTGCTGTCCCGTCTTTGTAGTCACATGACCTGAGAATAGCACAATTTTGGTTTGTCTGTTATGTCCTTTTGGAATTACTGTGATTTAATTAGAATAATCGTGATCAGCTAGCAACACGGAAACAATACATGCTCATTAAATATTCACGCTAACCTATAACCATTGGCTGACTTTCAATCATTTTAGAGATGGAAAGGTTTTTACTGCTCACAAATCCACCCTCCTCAACCCAATTCTGGGTTTAATCGCTAGCAATGAGAATGCAAGGTCATGTTAAAGAGAGAGGCAGGCGTACAGAAATGGCGAGCCCGTTAATTTGGTTATGGTGAGCATTACGTCCAGAGGAATGTGCAGGGTCGGGGTCTGCTTTTCTCTAATTCCCCCCTAATGAGAAAAATGACAAAAATGCCTTTGTGCTGTGGATGACATCTGACCAAGCAGCCATCTCCTTCAGCCAACATAACCTCGTTAATAACTGGTGTGGGCAGGCAATTTTCTGACGTTATTACGCACGCCACTCGTCTCTAAGGTTTCCAGGCAGGTTGTCATAGCAACCGTAAGTGCCAGCCCTGTGCTGTAATTTCATTGTTGGTGTATTAACAATGTCTGGGCCCATGAAAACACGCGCTCAGCTGAGCCCAGATTTGTTAGAAGAATTTGTACAGTGTAATGGTACGAAGGTAATGCCACAAAGCAGGCTGGGGGAGGGTTTCAATGAGGAAGTTGTAACTTGAGTTACAACTCAAGTCAGACAATGAAGAGGCCCAGTGGGTGGCGCTGTTGCCTTACTGGGTTGCGTTGGTGGTTCAAATCTGACTCCTGCTGTGCTTGTGGAGTTTCCCACTGATTTGCATGGACATCCTCCCAGATGAGGTTAAGGAACTGGTGCCTCTTGAGGTGCCCATAGTGTGTTTGCCCTGTGATGGACTGGCATTCCAACCAGGGTGACCCCTGCCGTGTGCCCTATATTTCTAATTTCATCTTTCCTATCTTTATGACACCTTGCACCTTATTGACATGTATAGTCTGGTCATTCAATGACTGGATGGATACCGGATCTTAAATTTCTGCCCATGAAACTCTACCTGGCGCCATATGGGCCCTCTGTGAAGCCAAGGTTGGACCACCATGGCATGCGGTACCCCGGCTTCAGGAAAGGGGCCATCCCAAGGGAGCGACCTTCAACAAACCACCGAACTTGAGGCGACTTCTGGGTTTGCTTAAGTCTCAACAGGTGCCTGACTTCATTCATGAAAACGCTGACACTTCTGATTGGCTGCTTTCATGGGTATTCTGCCTCTAATTGGCCGCTGCTCCAGGCCAAACTGCACGTGGCCCTGGCAAGCGCTTAGACTATTCATTTCATCTGACTTTACGTCTGGCTACAGTCAGGTGATTTTGAAATACTCAGACAGCCAACCACCCGTATGTCTGAAGCACAGCAAATTCAAACACTAAATGCTAAATAAAAATATAATCTAATGCTAAATTAAAATAAAAAATCCCTAGAGAGTCCCTTCTCTCCCTTTTAGTCTGCATTCTACCAATGTAGTGCTTGTGTAATCTATACAGCAGCATAAATGGAAGCCCTAAAAACCTTATAAGGCTTTTTGGATGAAAGGGCCTGGTCAATGACATAAAAATACAATGTGTTTACACAGACTAGACACAATACACCAGAATGCCTAATAGGGCATCACACCAAATGTGCATTTATGGCTTTAATTCCCAGAAGCAGTCATTCAACAAGGACGCTGCAAAACCCTCTGCAGATTCTCAATGAAATACTCTATTTTTGCTATTATTATGCAGCTCCTGCTTCCCCATCTCCTGGGGCCTGTTTCTCGTCGCTTGTGCTTTGAATCTGGCGTTGCTTCCAGGTAGGAAATAGCTATAATTTCCAGAGGAAACATTCATTTGGTCGTTGACATAACGAGGTGAGTTCATTCCTCCCGACATCCTGCAGATTCATGCGCTCTCTCTCAAAATTCATTTTCGTGTTAGGAGTTTGTTGTGTCCTTTCTGAAGTTTTCATTTTGAGCTTTTCATATAAAAACCCTGATTTATTTAAGTGAATATCTATAAAATAGGCTCTCTTGTGGAAGCTTCTGAAGTCCCAGTCTACTTACGTAGTAAGGCTGTTCATATATAGGTCACTGTGCCAGCATCCATTGTAATATAAATAAAGCGCATTGCACTAAGGAGAGTGTTTCTGACCCAAGGCAAGCTAAACAGGCCATGTTCATTTTAGGCAGCTGGGAAAGGAGCACAGGACATGATTTTTTTGATGCCCTGAGTCTTTTGCAGAGGATAACACTACTGAAAACGAGTAATGTTGTAGTACCTCTGACTGACTTTTGCGTGGACTTGATTTTATGTGGGCTAAATTGTTAATGTTGTAAGGAAGCTCTATCTAAAGAATATATAGGGAGTAACTATGCTAAATATATACTAAAATTGTTGTTTCTTTTAATGGAGATGGTCCCAATTTTTCTATGGTCCATGTAACTGAACCACAACCAATGGACCCTGGTGCAGCTCCACACTACCTGCCCGTCCCCACCTACCCCCCATGACATCATCCCCAGAAAACACTGACTTGCTTCTTCACAGAGGCATGCGACAGCTCTGAACCCTGTCTTGTCATTCAGCTGAACAGGATGGGAGGGGTCTCTTACCTCCTCCTGCACTGTGGAACGTGGGTCATAATGAGTTGGCGTCGATTGTTCTGATGCCCACTCCTGACAGTGTCTTTGATCTCTGAGGGCTTGGTGGGAAAAGCGTGGTGTGTTGTGTCTGACATCTGAGCTGAGGGTCAGCGGTGTTGATTTGGGGTCATCATCTGACATTCATGTGTAAGCAGTGGCTCATCTCTCTGCTGGATCTCCATGACCTTCCTTCTTTGGCTGACCCAGTAAAGCCCTGGCTGGCTGCCTGGTGTTCCGTCCCGGTTCCCCAGATGCACCTCTCTCAGCAGGTCACCCTGACTCACAGATCAGCGGCGGTAGATTGAAGAGGGTGCCGAGGGCCGGCCCAGAGCTGTGTTCTGGACCGTGTAATTCACCATCCCCACCTCCGGGGGAAATCGATTCATCCTTCAACATCACGCTAATAAGCTGATGTCTCCTCTTCTCTTACTCTGCCTGTAATAAGATCTCCAGTTCCCTGAATGTCGAGGAAGTGCGTACCACTTTCTTGGGGATGGTTCTGTTTGCTGTGGAGCCGGTAACTGACGCTTCGACAGGCGGACTCTGACTGTTTACTACTCCATAACATCTTCCGTTTATGAATCAGCTGTGTGATGTTTCCACGGGAATGGGGACTCCATCCAATCAGCTATGTATCTGCATGGGCTTGCAAAAGAAATCACTAACTCAGGGATAGTTAACAGTCCTGCATTATTTAATGGCTGTGACGAATATTTTGTTTTTGATGTAAATTGCAGGATTTTTTTCTCCTTTCTGGCAGCAAAGAATACGTTGTGCAAGGTAACGAACTATAGCTGCTGTCTTGTTAAGCTCAGTGGTTGGGACTATAGCCTCACTCTTCCAGGGCTGGAGGTTTGAATTCTCCCCCCTGCTTGGAAGTTTTCCCTTTTGTAGAACATGTAGTTGGGTATCTCTTGCTGTGAGTGTGTAGGCTCTGTGATGGTGCAGCTTCTGTGTCCTCTGTGATTAGTGAAATGATGCTTTGTTTTCCATTTGCACAAGTACAGGTACATCAGAGTGCTTCTTGTCACTTGCCCCATGAAACACACAGACAGGTGAGACCAAGGTTGGGGTTGACAGCACAGGATCAACCAGTGTGTGGCACCCCTCAAGCTGGGGGGTTAAGGGTTTTGCACAAGGGCTATGGTCTATTAGGACTATTCTGCCAAGGCCTGGGCTCAAACCAGCTCCCTTCCAATTCTAAACACAAACATTTAGCCCACTGAGCCACACGCCACCCCTGGGATGGGTGCCAGGATCATCATGACCTGGATACATGGTTATGGATGGATAGATGGATGGATTTGTTGAGAAATCTATTCTTGTCACTTTGGGCTAAGAAATGTAATTAACTAGGTGAATGATGCGTATTTGTCTTTCATCCTAGTTTGCATGTGCTCCTCATGACAGAGGTTTCGTCTGGGCAATGCAGTTTCCTCCCACAGTCATGCTGTTTGGCTATTTAACATCTGCACACTGCCTGTAGTATGTGAGAATGTATGTGTGAGTGCACCTTCTCTTCAATGAGCTGGCATCTCATCTATGGTGTTCCCCTGCCTTGTACCCTATGACAGTGTTTCCCAACCTGGGCCTCGCAAACCACCAAACACATTTTTGCTCCCTCCCAGCTCCCTGCCAGACAGCCCACATTTTTGATAGGGAGCTCGGAGGGAGCAAAAATGTGGACCATCTGCAGGTTCCCGAGGCCCAGGTTGGGAAACACTGCCCTATGTTGCCTGAAATAGGTTCCAGGTCCCCAACTACCCTGAGAAGAATAAGCAGTTAGAAGGTTGATGGATGGATGGATAGATGTTCCTCATCAACAACATGCAGACTACTGTGTGGGAGTGGTTTGTGTAGCCTAGTTTTGGGCAGGATTATTTGTTCTTCCAGATTCTCAGGTTGTCTTGTCTTGTAACTCCATTGATGGATGGCATTCAATTTCCCAAATTTTTAAATCAGATTTGCAAGCAGTCAGGAGGTTTCAAATACAAGTACCAAAATAAAAGGTGTTACAGCAAGTCTTAAAAATATCGCCAGACATTTTCTGTACCTGAGCTGTGAATGAACACAGTGCTATTTCTCGGGCTGCATTCAGTCACTCAGTAACATGATGACCTGAGATACATGAAGTACGGTGCTTTGTTTTGGCATGTTTGACTGATAATAGTATGCATGCAAGAGATATTTCTTAGGTGATCCTGTGGTTTTGCCATTTTGTGCCAGTGTCTAAATTAAAAACGCTCTCACAATTATTCTGAACATAAAAAAGTTCAAAAAATATCTTGAGTGATAGAAGTATAGAAGTGAAATAACCATAGGACATCTTGCCAAAACCCAACACTTGGCCTAAGTATTTATTAGAGGAGGATAACTGGCTTAAAAAGTTAAACTAGGAGTTTTCAAAAAAGCGAGAAGCTCGGTGGTCATGTGACACCTCCCTGGGTCTCTGTCACTGGGATTCCATCAAGCGGGTTCTGAATGTCACGACTGCCTGGCCAGGCAGCGCATCACTGGGCTGGGTAGCCCAGTGTTCGGGGGTGGGGGGGGTGATAGCACGCTCGAGGGCCACTGGCCAACATCACAGCCGTTCCTCAAAGCTGTCAAGTCACACGTGATGAACCACCATCTTGTAACATCACTGACTCCACAGATAACCTACATATGGACTCCACACAAGACCAGCGCTGCTTTAATGCACGGGGGCTCTCTTACAACTATAATTTTTGATAGACTTAGTACCATAGAGGGGTCATACATTTCAAAACGCCCCCTGGTAGCTAGCAACAGAGATACACTGACAGGAAGCCCTAGCTGCATTTCTAGTAGGTGTCTAGCCCTCGGAGCCGAGGCTTTCCTCCTGCGGGATGATTCATGGGGGAGGACACGTCCACAGTCACAGCACTGTCCCAGTTCCATCAACCCCCCCCCCCCCCACACCTCTGTCTCAGTCCCGACTACGCAGCAGACAATAGGTGGCCTGGAAACAAGAATGAGGCCAACTTATCGGTTAAAAGAAGCAGGTGATCATACAGTGAGGCAAATATAGCTGGTGCTCCAGGAAGGCAAAGGAGCATTTGAGGATGACGGAGGTGAGAAAGGGTCAGCAGTATTGGAGACTGACGCTGCCTGGCTAAAAAAAAGTCACACTTTAATATTTGGATGGACCGCCTTTAGCTTTGATTACACGCACATTCATCATGGCATTGCTCCCACATGCAACATCTCAACATTTATTTTCATCCAGATTTGCATTCATTTCTCGTCAAGATCTTGTATTGATGATAGGCGAGTTGAACCATGCCGTAAAGTCTTCTTTGACAAATCCCTTCTTTGATAGTGGGGTTAAGATCAAGACCGTGGTGGACAGTCCATGTGTGAAAATGATTTCTCATGCTCCTGAACCACACTTTGACAATTCAAGATTCAAGATTCCTTATTCGTCACATGCATAGTCATAGATGTACAACACGCAGTGAAATGCATCCCGTGCCTACCTTTTCAGACTGTACAAAGATTTGACGAAAGGAGAGGTATTTCTAGTTTTACAATTTTATAATTTACAGCTTAAGAATGTGCAAATTTTTCCCAGGAAGGGCGAGTGACTGATGGTTGTGTAAAAAAGAAAAAGACAATGTATCAAGTCCCAACAACAGAGTCTTATGGCCCAAGGATAGAAACTCCTTCTGAGTCTCTCTGTCCTGGCTATGATGCTCTTGAACCTTTTCCCTGAGTGGATCAGCTGAAACAGGCTGTTACTGGGGTGGGACGAGTCCTTTATGATCTTTATAGATCTAGTCCTGCATCTCTTGTTGTAAATGTCCTTCAGAGATAGGAGGGCTGACCTGCGGCAGCGTTCTGCTGCATGGATCACCCTCTGCAGGGCTTTGCAGTCCTGAACACAGCTGCTCCCAAACCATGATGTAATGTTCTGCATGAGTATGCTTTCCGCATCGCCGGAGTAGAAAGTCCTTAGGATCATTGGAAGGACCCCGAACTTCCTCAGTTGTCTGAGATGGTACAGGCGCTGCTTTGTGCTTTTGGACTGAACTTTAATGTGTTCAGTCCATGTAAGGTCCTCTGTGATGTGGACGCTCAGATACTTGAAGGTTCTCACCCTTTCAACAGGAGTCCCGCTGATGATGAGGGGCTTGTGGTGTTGCTGCTGTCTCCTGCTAAAATCCACCACCAGCTACTTGGTCTTGCTGACATTCAGCTGGAAGCAGTTTTCCTGACATCATGATGCCAGGTTCTCCACATCTCTCATGTAGGCCATCTCATCGTTGTAGAAGATGAAGCGCGGCACCACCATATTGTCAGCAAACTTTACGATGGTGTTGGAGTAATGAGTGGCCACACAGTCATGGGTGCAGACGGAGTACAGCAGTGGACAAAGCTCACAACTTTGCGGAGCTCCTGTGTTGGTGGTGATACTGCTGGAAGTGCAGTTACCAACTCTCACCACTTGCATTCTGCCTGTGAGGAAATCCAACACCCACGCATGCAAACCACTGTTAAGTCTTAAATCCCTCAGTCTAGTGAACAGTATACTGGGTACTATTGTATTGAATGCTGAACTGTAGTCAATGAACAGCAGTCTTACATATTTTCCCTGTTTCTTGTCCACATGGCTGAGGGTGGTGTGCCAGTCGTGGGAGATGGCATCCTCAGTAGATCTGTTGGGGCGGTAGACGAACTGGAGTGGGTCAGTGGGGCTGGGGATGGAGGAGGAGATGATAACCTTTAGCAGTTTCTCGAACATCATCATGACTACAGATGTAAGTGCTACAGGTCGGTAGTCATTCAGGCAGGAGGACTTGTTGTTCTTCGGTATTGGGACGATGGTGGAACTTTTTGAAGCACGTTGGACCACGGACTGTGCCAGCAACTAGTTGAAGGTGTTGGTGAAGACTCCACCGTCTTCCGTCGTCAGGCTGTAGCTAGCTCTAGCCGCACCGCTAGCCTCAAAATGGGCGTAGAACGCGTTCAGTTCATCGGCGAAAGCAGAGTCGGCTCTTACCGCCACGATGTATTTCACCTTGTAGTCTGTGATGGTGCGCAGTCCATGCCACATTCTCCGTGTGTCTCCCGTGTTGAAATGAGACTCGACACGTTCCCGGTACCAGCGTTTGGCAACGCTGTATAAAGTCGCTTAGTAGGTGCTCGTATCACCGGTAGTGAGTCGTTATAAGCATTATAACAGCATTATAAGCAGTGGTCCTGGCATTCACTGCAACGCGGATCAATCTGTCAACCCACGGTAATTTGATTCTATTCGATTATTGTCTTTGACAATTTGATTCGATTATTGTCCTGGAATACGCCCATGCCATTAGGGAAGAAAAAATCCATTGCTGGGGTAACCTGGCCATTCAGTACATTCAGGTACTCAGCTGATGTCACTTTATTGCTGCATAACGTTGCTGAGCTGGAATAATGATCCAGTTATTGGCTCTTAAGTACTTGCTGATTTCAGTTCAAACAGTGACTTTTTGTTTTAGCCAGGCAGTGTATAACTACATCTTATATGGTCTATAGAGTGTCAAATTCACATGTGAAACACAGTGACCGATCCCTGCATCATCTGAACTCCACTGGTGTGAGGGCCATGATCAATGTCTGTCACTGCTGGGAGTGATGTTCCTCATCAGTCAGTTAAATCTGCCCCTGAGAAGAATTAGGCAGTGGCCATTTTGACAGACAGGCAGCAGAGGGAGTGGCCGTGAAGGCAATGCTGTTTCCGTGAGTGTCGGATGGAAATTGGCGGAAAGACTCAGGGGTCTGTCCCCCGGAGTCCGTGTTTGGTCACCAGGACCCCACCTCTTTCTGGGGGCTGTAATGCCATCAACGGGATCAGCAAGCTGCACTCTAGAAGGCAACGTCAAGCAATGGCAAGAGTCTCCATGGCTGCTGTCATCTCCATAGCTACACGTGGTTTCAGGATCGTCATACTAACAGGCATAAGTGACGGAAGTGACTGCTTAGAGCCCAGCGACCACCAGGGGGCCCCCATCTGATCAGCCTGTTAGAATAGGAAGGGGGATGACAAATGACAACTAGGTCAATCATATTTAGCTTCAAGTCCCGAAAAGGGTCGGGCCGGCCCTTTTCCAACTGCCCTGTCCCAGAGCACATCTCCTCATTTCAATGCTCATCACTGAAGTCGTGAAATCGCCATTTTCCACATTCTTTTACTTCCCTCTTGTCATCCGTTGTGGCTTAATTAGAGTTTGCACCATGGACAATCAGGAGAAAGGCCCATAGCAGTAACCCAGCCCCCTTTTCCCAATGGAGACTCCATCAACATGATGTAACCCTCCCAATGAACTCCTAGCCAAAGCTACTCACGCAACCCACATACATACTGCTCACTCTGAATACTTACTAACCACTGCATGTGGTTATTGCTTGCCTTATGCTGAATGAAGGTACAGCTGACTGGTGAACTACTGGGAATGCTATCATTTGTTAGCATATTTTGCAATATGACTGACTGAGAAAAATGCATCGGGCTTTGCGGGTGTCTTTTGTGGGGATAGAACCTTTTTCCCTTATATTAAAAAGAAAAATTAATTTCCTGCCAAAGAAAAATTAGCCACATAAAAACATAGCTCTGTGTTTTTCTTTTTTGTCTGCCTCTGGCCAGATGGTGGGTTCACTCTCATTGTCAGCCTCTCCATGGGCACCAGCTTGATATGGGGGCTCTGGGGAGCCACTCCTCCAGCCAGCTTCCATCAAAACAGTATCTACCCCTGGTGCCCTCACTGCAGTGCCTCGGGGATTCCCATGACATGCCAAGAGGCAGCCCAGAAGACACTGCTGGTGTCACTCATCATGTCGGCATGGACATTAGGAAGACAGAGCTCATGCATAGACCTGAAAGAAGGTAGAGTTCATCCAAAAAGCTCACTGGTTGTCTGTGTGTATGTGGGGGGGGGCAGTATGTGATCTGTAAGATGGACTGTAAACGTAGTCTGCTGCTAGTTCGGGGTGCCACGATGGTGCCATGATTAGCCCTGTTGCCTCTTACCTCAGAGACCAGGATTCGAGTCTCTGCCAGGGTTCCGTGTGTGGAGATTGTATGTTCTCCCCCTGTCATTGTGGGGTTTCCTCTGGGTACTCTGGTTTTCCCCCCAAAATCCAAAAACATGCTGAGGTTAATTGGACTTACCAAATTGCCCATAGGTGTGCATGTGTGAGTGAATGGTGTGTGCATGTGCCCTGCGATGGGTTGGCACCCCATCCTGGGTTGTTCCCTGCCTTGTGCCTCCGCGATCAGCTCTGGACCCCTTGCAACCCTGAATCGGACAAACGGTTTCAGAAAATGGATGGATGGACTTCTGGTTTGTCACAACCTGCTGGAGGGGCCTGGAGCCTTTTCAGATGTATCCTTTCCCCAAACTGTGCTGCTGTTTTCCAGTGTGTTTCCTTTGTGCTAAAACATCCTTCTTTCCTCACCATATACTTTCGCTCGTCTTCACTCCCGTGCTCGATCCGTGTGTCGTGTTGTTCTGTTCGCTTCTCTTGATTCCCATAACTCACTGATCATTTCCCATTCCCACTGTATCGGACGCGTTGCTATGCTATCGCATTAGCCTCGTTGCGTCGCGTAACGGAATGAAATGCCTGAGACGCAGTGCTGTGTGTACGGTAATTAACAGCAGGGAGCCTTGATCCGGGTGACGGAGGCTCAGGTCTCAGGAAGGGAAGGACTTTATTAGAAGCCTCTTACCCAGACATGCAGTTTATATATCACAGTACACACTCCCCTCTTAAATGCAGGATGAAGGGATGCTTTGAAGATGCATGAGTCGCCCCCCCGGAAGAACAGAGCCGTCCATCTGAGGACTGGAAGACATTCCCCAAAACAGCTTTGAGTGCCCTGCCGTGTGCATCCAACTAAGGGATGCATCGCTTCATTGGATATAGACGGGGCAGATGTGTGGCCCAGGGCAAATCCTCATGGAAAAGATAATTAAAAGGTCAGCTGACATGGATTTTTCATCTGTTATTACAGTATGCATGTCCTTTAAAGTCACACACACCTTTAAGATCCATCTTCCGATCACTTTCTGGCCAGGTACCTGGAGGGGGGCTGCAGTTAATCACAGGGCACGGTCACACACAAAGGGTAATTTAGAGCAGTGTTTCCAAATCTGGTCCTCAAGGGACCTGCAGACAGTTCATGTTTTTGCTGGGAACAAAAATGTGGACTGTCTGGCAGGGAGCTGGGAGGGAGCAAAAACACGGACCGTCCCCAAGGACCGGGTTGGGAAATACTGGTTTAGAGTCAACCAATTAACCTATTCTTGGACTAAAGAGAGAACATCATCACTCTAGGTTCAAAGAGATTCAGACTGTCAACATCGGAGACATGAGGCCAAAGGTCTACCCACTGAGCTGCTGTGCCATCCAACCCCAAGCCCGAGACCGAAATACACATCTCGAAAGGATCTGTCATTGGACCCCTCCGGTGAGATCGCCCGCATGTTTGGAACCGGGTCATGCCGGCCGCCAGTGTCAGATGGCTGCCTTGCCCATTGTGTGGAACAGAAAGCGGATCTCATCTTGGTCCAGGGTATTGTTCTCATCGTGCCACCCGGCTTTTCACACCGCTGGCCCCGGCTCACATTTTCCGGCCGTCCATCAGGAGCTCAACAGCACAGCCAGTGGCCCCTGAAACAGGAAGCCAAAAAAATGGGGGCCGCCTGAAGCACTGCCAGCGCTTGCCCATGTCCTCTGTAGTCAACGACAGGACAAACGCACCAATCCGTGTCAGAACCGGCTCAGTGCGTGTGTCGCTCGCCGAAAAGCAGCTCCGGGTTGGCACCCCCTCCAGCGCACCGGTGATTTTCCAGGGGGCTCCTGCCAGTCTGACCACACGCAAGATGTCTGCTGCGCATTTTGTTCCAGCATCCGCTTCAGCTCGTCGGAGGAATTCCTGTGCCACACGGTGAAACATTTTTATGGCACATTAACGACTGTTTATATCTTGCTGAAGTTTCGGCAATTATACCGCAATTCACAGATATTTAACACTGTCGTTTTAGCTATTGCTGAGTGCTTCAAGCTAAGATTAAGGTAAACTTAATTAATGTCAGTGCATCTTGATGCCTGAAGTGACCACATTTCATAGCTGCAGTTTACAAAACAGCTTGGTTTTTAAATGCTAATTTATGGCAAAGTATATAATTTAATACTATAATGTAGCAAACTAGAAGGACCTTTAAAGAGTGTTTCCACTCCTCAGATGCACCCAATATCCATAGAATATTTTGTCAGAGATGGAAAAAATGTCCTTTTCAAATTAAAAGCTTTGATCTGGTTGGAAGGCAGCCAGCGTGTAGATGGTTCATGCCCTCCACCTGCTTTTTATACTGATTTGGTATCTTCCTTACTTTTAGGTAGGTAGCCTCAAAGGCAGCCGTAGTGTGTGAGTGTGGATCGTGAGTGTGGATCCTGCAATGGACTGGAGTCCACAGGGTGTCCCCTATGTCAGGCCCTGTCCTTTTAGGGATGGGCTCCAAGCTCACTACAAGACTGATGAGGTGACTGAGTAGTTAAGAGGATGGACTATTAATCCATTGTGGTCTGCACATGTGGGTTCGAGTCCTGTCCTTATTGGAAAAACTTCTGAGAGGGTAGAGTATGGCCCAGCTGCTTGTGCCAGTGGTCAGAAGGTTGCTAGTTCTCATGTCATGTTCAGCAGAATAGCCCCATCTCCACTGCGCCATGGTACAATGTCCTTAACTCCCTGAAAAATGCTCTTATTAATGACTGACCCTACACCCTAACTCTGCTCTTGCCCCATGTGTATTTCTTACACCAATGCATGTATTTCTAAGGAAAAACAAGAGAAAGGTGAGATATTTTCACATTCCAATGTATCTGCTGTTATACAAATGGCAGAAAAACCTTTATTTTATAAGTAGGAGTCCACAAGAAGACAGATTTTGGAAATATTTTATGCTTATTTAAATAATGGATTTCCATTGATAAATCCTGACACCTTTGGTCCTCTGTTAAAATATGCTATTAAATCTTGTATATAAACACATTAAATATTGAAGGTAATCCAGGCTTATGTCACAGTAACAGAGTGACAGTCCTTCAGCAGTCAATGCCACCAGTCAGAGTTCTGGCTCTGCCCTGATCACATGATCTCCCCCTCCCAACTTTTGACCTTGGATATGCCGCTCAAACCGCACGATCTGAAAAATTGATGACAACCCGAGAGGCCGCAACCCATGGAGTGGGGGGAGGGGGGAGGGGGGAGGGGGGGTGGCGCGGATCAATTATTCACCCGGCGTGTCTCTTGGAAGGTTCCTTCCTCTGACGTCCTCTGAATAACTCGCCGCCGTGTGACTCTCACGTCTGTGAGATGGGGAAGGTCAGGAAATCGCAGACGGGAGAGCGCTGCGCTAAAAGTTTCGCTAATCTCATGCCAAGTGTGCTCATTAATAATTCATATATTTTCCCTGAAGCCCATAAAAGGAGGCATGAACATTTAATGAGAGCTCAGGTTAAATGGGACATTTTATGTTCATAAATGGTTCATAAACTTCTCTGTAAATGTTTTGTGAATGTTAATAAGGTTCCCGCTTTACCTTCCTAGATGTTCTGCATCCGTGGAAATGAGATCTGGCTATGCTGGTATGGTTCAATTAGCAAACCCTACTGATGAGGAAGATAATGAACGTTTCAGTCATTTTCATCGTAATTATAATTTATGTCTGCGCTCACAAATTCACATATTAACTTTTAAAGTTAAAGCCCTGCTGTTTTTCTGAATCAGTCTGTTGATTTTTTTTATTTGTTTTGGGTGCTTGTATTATCCATCCATCCATCCATCTATCCATTTTCTGTAACCGCTTATCCTATTCAGGGTCGCGGGGATCCGGAGCCCATCTCAGAGGCTACGGGCGCAAGGCAGGGAACAACCCCTGATGGGACACCAATCCATTGCAGGGCACATTTACATACACACCATTCACTCACATATGCACACCTACGGGCTATTTGGTAACTCCAGTTCACCTTAGGTCAGGAGGGCATGGACCCTTTAAGGTCTGCGACCTCAGCTCAGATGCGATGACTCGCTGAGTTTAAGCGTACTACTAAGCGGGGGTAATGAAATTGCCGGTAACCAGGCTCATTATATGAAATGGATTTATTGGTTTGAAATGAAGGATTTTTTGCTGCCCATTTGGTAATTATGGTAACTGGAGGAAATAAAAGGACAGATTGAACAGACTGAAACCCAACATTTATCTGTGATGTGCATCACAGTCCAATAAGCTAAACAGTAATAATAACAATGTGCAGTGGTTAGCGCTGTTGCCTCATACCTCTGGGACTGGAGTTTGAGTCTCTGTAGTGTGACCACCTAATCCATGTCAGGAGGGATACTATGAGCTAGGACAGGGTTTGTAAACTACCATTTCAATTAAAAGGACCTGGATTTCACTTAAGCACTGAATTCTTGCTGTGTGCCGATTGGTCAGTCTACTATAATCATGCCTGTGTTACTAATGTTAATGTGAAACAGCTGGATGAGTCTTTCAATCGAGGAAACAAACCAGTAAAAGCACAAGAAAAACTGAACTATTAAACCAAGCACAGGAGACTTTCAGTTTTACAGTAGTTTGTAAAGTAAAGTAAAAAGTAGCTCAAAGTGTCCCCCTGACATGGGTTATGTGGTCACCCTACTTCTCCTCCATGGCTCCACGTGTGTGGAGTTTACATGTTCTCCCAATGTCATATTGAGGTTTCCTCTGGGTACTCTGCCCCCCCCCCCCACAGTTCAAAAACATGCTGAGATTCATTGGAGTTACCAAATTGTGTATAGTGTGTGACTGTGCCCTGCAATGGGTTGGTGGCTGGCGCCCATAGCTTCTGAGCAATCCTGCACAGGACAAGCAGAGACCCATTATCTCCTTCTTGGCATGTTTTTAATTTTCAGGTATGTCCCCATGGCCGGTGACACACCTGTCTGCTGGTGACAGGCGTGGACCCTCGATACCACTGGTCCCCTGCTCCCTCTCTCTCTGCTTCCTTCTCTGACTTTTTCTCTCTCTCCTTATCCTTCTCTTTCCCTATCCCTCTCTCTCTCCTTCTCTGACTTTCTCTCTCCCTATTCCTCTCTCCCTCCTTCTCTGACTTTTTCTCTCTCTCCCTATCCCTCTCTCTCCCTATTGGTCTCTCCCTCCTTCTCTGACTTTATCTCTCTTCCTATCCCTCTCTCTCCCTTCTTCTCTGACTTTATCTCTCTTCCTATCCCTCTCTCCCTCCTTCTCTAACTTTTTCTCTCTCTCCTTATTGCTCGCTCCCTCCTTCTCTGACTTTATCTCTCTTCCTATCCCTCTCTCTCCCTCCTTCTCTGACTTTATCTCTCTTCCTATCCCTCTCTCCCTCCTTCTCTGACTTTTCCTCTCTCCCTAACCCTCTCTCTCCCTATTGCTCTCTCTCTCCTTCTCTGACTTCATCTCTCTTCCTATCCTTCTCTCTCCTTCCTTCTCTGACTTTCTCTCTCTCCGTCACTCTCTCTGTCTGGCTTTTGGCAAAGGTTCACGCTCACGAGTTTAAGAAGCGATTACCTTTCCTCTGAAAAGTGGGTAAATGACCTGCCTGGGGCTTCGGCCATGCAAATGGCATGGTTACAGTTCATCTGATTGGACAGGTCATGGAGGACATTTCGGTGTGCGACATCACCGGAGAATGAGAGTTAAATGTGGGCCGGCAGGATGCAGGACACACATAGGCAGGGATGATGTCTTGTAGACCGAATCCCTGTGTAACCTAATGAGTAGCTTAGGGCTGTTAGCATTAGCATTAGCCATGATGGTCTTCACAGCCTGTTCCCTACTCATGGTCTGAAGCAGAGTGGAGGGTCTCCTATAATTAGCTACCACCATCTGGCTCCCACTAATTAAGCATGCTATTTGAGCATCAGAAAAATAAAGAAAGGTTCGCATAAATTAGGTAACGATTTAGCTTGTTAATAATTAGTTAATTGTAGTAGTTAGGAATAACCTGAAAGCCAGCAGCACAAGTCCCTGGAGATGCCATTCTACTGTAGCTTTCAGACAGGGACTGCAATCATCTCCACGAAACTTCCGGCTGGGTACAGCTATAAGCTGACGATAACTCAACAATATGTTCTCAGTAGGAGAAAGGTACATGTACCTAGGTTAGATGTACTTTTGTCTGTGTCTTGGAATCAGACACAACACTTTCCTAAATTTACACCATGTCGTTGATTTGTCATTTATTACTCATAGACACAACCCTATTTATTTTACAAAATACTAATTGTATCGCTATGAACATATAATCAAGTCAATGCTCCAGGCAAGCTCCTGGCAACTAATATAGCTAACTTAGTTAAGTTACCCAGAGACAAATGAGCTATCTCTGTTTCTAATTAGACTAAAGCAACTCTCACTGCCCTTTTCAAGTCAAACATATCTATGGTTATTGGGTTTAACAAACATTGTAATATATTGGCAACAGCAGTGTTGGTGAATAGATAAACAATTAAGAAATGGAAGAGCTTAATATCTAATTGACTTTAAGAATTTTGCTCAGTCTGGATACATAGACAAAATGACTGCAGAAATGGTGATTATTCTCTTCAAAGAGATTTTTTCCATCTTTGAGGCTGTCATACTATTATTAAGAATCATAACTGCACTGGTTAATGTCACTGGGTGATGGCAGTTTATACATTTACCCAGCATGCAAGGAGAGGCATGCATACGGTCAGTTTTGTTAGATTTCAATGCATTGTTGCAGATAAATTACACACTTCAGTGAGTAATGAATAATATCATGAAACAGAACTTTATATACATCATAAAATGTTTTCAAAAATGTTCTGTATAAGCAGGCTCCACGAAGTTCATAACAAGTCTTTCTCCTCACTTGGTCTAGGAAAAAAATAGCTTTTTTCAGCCACAAGTCTAAAAAAATTGATTGTTAGATTGTTCTCAAACGACCCCATTCCCACTGTGCTGTTCTATCGGAGGGCGTGTCTGAAACATGTTTTAAGAACCTGCAGTATATTATTAGTCTGTTTACCTCCAGGGGGCAGTGTTGTACCAGGCTGGAGAAACGAGGACTCAAGTTTATTAAAACGTTTTTTTTTCTGTGCGCTGGATGAAAAACCCGTAAATGTGACATTTTATTTCTGTCCATAATAAGAAAAAAGCTGTTTATCAGAACATAACTCTCACTGTATCCTCTTCATTTTTGTACATCATAACCTCTTAGCAGTCATGCAAAATCATTAAGCAGTCTATTGAAAACACATCTTTTGATGAAATTTGATTAAAAAAAAACAAAAAAATCCAAGAATGTTTATATTTCTCATACTTTTTGTCGATTATTAAATAGATTATGAAACAGAGTCATTAAACAGAGCTATTAAATTTTCCATTGACAGATCAGTAATTTTGTTGTTATACTAACACAATAGAACAGTTACATGTAATTTTTCCCATTTATTTATCATTTTGCCAATAGTTTTGTTAGTAAGCAGAAACAACAAACGACAGTGACAACAAAACATGTCTGTCTGCGCTGGTTTTTGTGGAAGCCTTTCCTCTGCTCAAGGAGCAACCAGCCCCATATTGACTCGACAGCCATTTTTCCCTGACGGAATCCTGGGAATGTATCAGCCAAAACACATTCGATGTGGCACCTAATCTGTTTGTCTGTAGCAGCTTCCCAGTTAGCCCTTACCTTCCCATCTTTAAGCTTAAATGGAGCATAATTAAGGCTAATCATGTGCCTCCATGAGCCAAGCGGATGTTTGTCTGGAAAGTTCACCTTAAACTAAAGGCTCCTCACACATTTTAGAGCCTCACATATTTTAGAACACCTTGTTCTTTTCTGGTTCACACCTACCCCTCTGGTTACCCCCTCCCCCCAACACACACACACCTGAAGCCTCCAGCATTTCCTGGGAAAACAAAGTGAATCGGGGAGTCCTGTCTCTTGTTACAATGATGGCCTCTGGTCACTGATGGATGTGGGCAGTTAGCGGCAGGGGAGGGAGGGGCTCTGGAACATTACATCCACCTCCGCCCAGGATTTATTGTGATCACAGAGGAGAGACATTAAGGACGGACCCAAGGGTTGTGACCAGAAGGCTGAAAATGCATTTGCTGGCCTGTCCAGTGAGGGATAAAGTCACAGAATAGGGGACCTTGGTTCACTTAGGCTAACGTCACATGATGTAGAAGTCGCTAAGGCACCGCCCCCCCTCCAATTCCACTCTGCCTTGAAATTAAAGCTCCTCTTGTCAGACAAATTTTTGCCCCCCAGACTCCATACACAAACACTCCCTCCGTGGGAAATGTTCCTTCGGTGTTGACGACTGTGCCGCTAAATGATATCTCCCCGGTCTTCCGTGCTTACGCCTCATGATATATGTTAAGCCTAAACAGATGTTAATGATTAGCACCAGTGGGAAGCAGTTCCAGTGGAATACAAATACCGATCTGCTTTGTATCTGCCACTACACGCCTGCCATTGCCCATTCGTTCAGCTACTTCCAGTCATTCTGTAACGCAAACATATTTAACGTAACGGAATGAAAATCACGCTTTCTAGGAATCCTGGTCACATGCTTCATTCATTAAAGTCTCTGTGCCTTTGAAATGGCCAGTTTTTTGTATTATACTTCCATATATAGATGTTTGCCTTAAATGACCTCTCTTAATGATGAGAGACTGAAACATCCCCAAAGAGACATTTGATAATTTGAAAATGAATTTCTGAAGCGCTGTTAATTTCATTACAACCTTTTTTGGGGGTGGTGTTGGGTTGAAAGCAAATTGGTCATTGGAAAATGGTTCAGAGGTTACAGTAACCACTAAGAATATAAATTTTTGTGATCACGCAGCTGTTTGGATGCATGCTTTGCATTATTGATGGGATGCAAATTGTCAACCAAATCCTAATATTTTTTATAAAAATTTTGATGCATAGGTGAGGTGGTGCCTTTGTGCATGTTTCATTAACTTAAACTCAATTAAGCTCAAGTATAACAACCGAAAGAAGCAGTGTTTCCCAAAACGGTCCTCGGGGACCAACAGACTGTTTTTGCTTCCTCTCAGCTCTTAGTAGGGAGCAAAAATGTGGACTGCCTAGCAGGGAGCTCAGAGGAAGCAAAAACATGGACCGGCTGTGGGTCCCTGAAGACCGGATTGGGAAACACTGGAAAAAAGGTTGGGGACACTCATCCAGAAATTGCTGCAAAATAGTATTTTCATCCCATTAACTGAGAAACACACCTCCAACTGCTTGCACTTAAAGTCCATTTTTATTGCATCCATCCATTCATCTATCCATCTTCTATGACCGCTTGTCTTATACTGGGTCGCAGGGGTTCAAAGCCTATCCCACAAACCACGGATTAACCCAGGACAGGGCACCAAACCATAAATATCCAGTACTTGTCATCCACGTTGTTATATGAGACTGGCAATACTCTCATACACAATATAATTTATCAAAACTGAATTATTACCAAACTCGGGTCTCTTTTATCACGTGACAAAATATCTTACTAGGGCAATGCTTGATTTGAAAAAGGAAAACACTGTCATTTGCCTACTTAGTACACATACGGGTGGACAGTCGAAACGCTTTCGCAATTTTGGTATCAGCATAGTTACCGTGTTTTGCTTTTGTTTGTCGGTATAGTGAACAGGTACCGTGATTTCTTTGCTTGGACTGATATAAGGAAATGAAAAAAAGTAACTTTCGGCTTTTAATGAATGAATCTCTGGTATGATGCATAACAGTAATCCCCACAGAGCATGTTTGCCTCTTTGCCTTTCCCGTTTTTAATTTGGTCCTGGTAACTGGCGGCGTTGGTGTCATTAACGACGCCGCCATAGCAGCCACTGAGCCAGCTTGCCCGTCACCGTTTTTTCCCGTTCTGCCTGAAGGATGTTTACAAGGACTCCGATCTCTGCAGCTTGGCAGTGCCACCAGGATATTTACTGGCATAACCTGAGGAGCGAGTGTGGAAGGGGCTTGGGACGTGGGCGTCGGGGCAGCGAAGCGGTAAGAGCACAGCTGTGTATCTGCTTCAGTCAGCAAGCTGCTCCGATAAAGGCTTTTTAAGGCTTTTAACTGTGGCGATGTCTGGCCGTGGGTGGTTCAGTGGGGAGCACTGTGGCCTCATACCTCCACAGTTGGGGGGGTCCAGTGCCTCCATGTGTGTAAATCTGTGTTTTCTCTATGTCGTGCAGCTTTCTACTGCGCACTCAGAAGAAACCTACACTCCTCAAATCAAAAAACCTGAACCAGGAGGAATTCGCGCCTCAAAACTATCTATTGCTAATGTGCGTGTGCCCCGCTATTGACTGGCATCCCATCCAGGGTCTTCCCTGCCTGTGATTGGCTACTGCCCCATCTGGTGACCACATATTGCATCAGCAGTTGGAATCTGGATATATCTTCAGCTGTGGAAGGTAAACCCCTCAACAGGAGGACAACTTCTGAAACCCGAAGGCCTTGTCCCTGTATCCCTGCAGAATCCGGAGCTTTCCGAGCATGTATATCAGTACCATAGTATTACGCACGCTGTGGCTCTTTCACTGTTATAAAGCTCACGGTTTTACACATTCAGACAGGTTAATTTATGTATGGAATATCACATGATTTCAGTCTTGCCACTTTAGCATTTGTGTTACCACTTGCAAGACTAGCCTCAGGCAGGATGGTGGACAGGTTCTCGGGACATGGGACAGGAGGACAGAACAGGGACATTATTTGGATTCGACAGTTTAACAAGCTGGGGGAAATGCAACAAACACAGTAGACGGTCATTTTAGCTTCTGCAAAGGGACTCAGATAATGAAACGGATGTTGGAGATCCATCACATTGGTAAATTCCAAACATGGTTTAAATTACAAAGAATGGCACAAATGATGCTTTCTGATTTTTTTCGCATTTACAGATGCTGACTGAGTGGTGGAGAGAAGATGCTCTTTCGTTCCAGACAAAAGCGAGATGAAGGATGGATACAGGAAACGGCTAACATATAAATCTCATTTGCAGAGAACGGGATGAGTGGACTTCCAGAATTTAGTTTTTAGCTCCACACATCTCCGTGCCTAGCAGAACCTGCTAGTAACAGATTACGCCTTGATCAGAGCCCATCAGCAGGCCGTCTGCTGTGACTGGCCTTCTCCACAAGCTAACGCTCCTCTCTGCAGAGTCATCTGGGCAGATTTCCTCAGTGGTACTCGGTGAACAGGATCGAGAGGTCGTGCCGCTTCCATATTGAACTCGTCCTGAGGTCATTACCCAACATCCCTGAGATGCTAGTTTCTGGTTAGCTTTAGTGCTATGATAATGGCAGGGCTGAATTTAGGGTGGTGGTGACCCCTGGGCTAAAACCATTGTTGGGGCCCTACCTACAGCATAAAGTGCTGCTGTAGCAACCAGATGAAAAATTGGGCCTCCCCCTTCACCTCGGGGCCCTTTGTTACGGACCAGGTTAGCCTATGCCTAAGTGAAGCAGTGGGTGATGGCGATTCCTCTCACTCCGTGACTTAAACATGGTCATGGTGTGTCACACCTGTGCAACATTTCCAAGCATTTCCAAGCCTCTGTGGGTGTTCTCTGGGCGCTGTGATGGACATCCGGAATGCAAGTGTGACATGGGTATGCAGGTCGAGGTTTTCTTACGTGCTGGTTTTACTGGGCTATTTAGCAAACACAGTCTGAGAAAGTGCTCTGTGGTCCTGTAGTAGCCTTTACGCTCACCGGGATCTAATCATATGTTTGGACACGCTGGTTAACCTGCAACAGAATTGCCAGCTCATGGGTGATCCGTAAGTACAGCTTGAAACAAGCACAGTTTAACGTGTTTATTTCACCACTTTGATGGATAGTCCGTCTTCTAAATGGGCTCTAACTGACCTCTGTGACCTGGAGCGTAATCACCTTGACGGTGTCTTTTGTCACTGGGGCCCTACGCTCTCCAGATAAAGACATCAGCACGAGGGGCTATCCGTCCCAACCCCGGTAAATCAGACAAGCTGGACGGCGCTGGTCTCACAAGGGATGATGGGAATGTTTCCCTTCATGTGACCTCCACCCATCAACCTCTGCCAGATGGGCCTGACCTCAGGGCTGGGCGTAATCTAAACAAGATGTTCCCCGAGTATGGATTTCTTCAGTTTTTTTTTTCATTTTTGGTGTGATCCACATCAAAGGTGTGAAAGAGGAGACAGGCGACCCAGCAGGGTACAACACTCTGTAATCTTACAATATAGGTTTCCTGCTGGGTCAAAGGTCAAAGATGGCCCTGATTTGCAAGTAGAACTGTGACGTTTACTTATGGCACCCAGTCCATCCCGCATGCAATTTGAAGAGAGCAGGCAGGGCCCTGGGTCGTAAGAATTCACCAGGGGGTTTGATCACCGGTGCTGTCCCAAAAGGCCATCACCGATGCGGCAGAGCGGACGGGGGTAGGGCAGCCCAGACATACTCCATCCTAATTAAATGTACTAAACAGGAAAGATGAGCATAATTATGAAAGCAGAGGAAGGCTCTCCAGAACGCCAGCAGGGCTCTAATGGCCGCTGAGTGCTTTCTCGGTGACGGGAGCCTATGATGCACACTGGGGCCACCAACAGGCCAGAGCAGCACAGCGGCAGGCCTCCAGGGTGTTCCCTGGTCAGGTGGGGGATCGGTGCCCGTGTCCTGATCTGCACCATGCGGTTGCACGCTCGGAGATTCGCTCCAGCACTAGGCCTGCCTTCCCTGCCACCTCATCCTCATTCAGCAGGAAACTCCAGAACCCCCTAATTGGACTGAGGCATTGTCACTGCAGAGACCCGATTGGACTTAATGGGGATTCTGGAGCGTAACGTTACACCACGCGGTTCTCCCCGATTCTCAGTAATCCATTCACTGTGAAGGAATCAAACCTGCCGACTGGGCACCGTGCCACTTGCATTAATTGTGTCAGTCACGCATTACATTAGAGCGGCCCGCTCGGACTGCTCCTGCGAAGTTCCGGCTCTTTCCGGGGACGGTAACCAGACACACTGGAACCAGAGAGGCGAGCTCGCCGGCACGTCCCCCGGTGTGCGGTTCCACTTAGCTCATGATGTCACCTCCCATGTGGCGCAGCTCTGTTTCCCTATTAGTTCAATTATTCACGGCGTCTAATTGAATCTCCAGACTCCAGGCGGCTCCCCCGATCTGGCCGCCCACCACGACCGCCGCCCCGCCAGCATACCTTCCCCCCACCCTCCCGCCTTCCTGAGCGCAGCATATCGGTGGCGGGTCCATGATGCCGCTCTCCACTGAGAGACGAGACAATCCCCCGCAGTGGCTGGAAAATAAATATTTCAGCACTTTCTGTGGGTTTGTTGACTTGGCAAGGCCATGGAGATGGCCCTCGCACATTCACATGAGTACACACACACACACACACACACACACACACACACACAGCTAGCCCATTTTCAGCATGCCTTGGTCCAATCTTATGGACTTAGACGGAGGTACCACCCAGGTGGCAGGACAATCTCGCAATCATACATTCACACACGAAAGGCTATTTCTAATCTCCTGCCTCACTGAACCCCTTTGAACTTATGATCTTCATAGTACTAAGATGATTTTGTGAAAAGCCTCCTACAGGCGTTAAGACCGTGGGATGGATCCCATGGCAGCCCCAGGGGTGGTTGATGTTTTTCACATAACACGAGCAGGGCCACATGACCTGGACAGACAGAGCCAAGGCCACGCTGGAGTTGCGAGATGAGCCCTCCGCTTCACCGCACCACCCTTTTGCTCCTGGCACCCAATCAAAACACAAAGCTGCCACTGCGATGCCATGATGGTCACGTAAAGAACCCAGAGCCAGCTCACAAGCCCACAAACTCCAGACCCCGAGAGCCGAAGGACACAACAGACACACAGTGCAGTCTGACGTCCATGATCCCCTGAGCAACACTCCTCAGCATTAAACCTCCAGGCTGAGGAGGAAGACCATGTAGGTCAAGGAACAGCAGTGCCAAGAAAGAGTCCCAAAGTGAAGAGCAGGTGCGTCTTCCTAGTGTCCTCCTACAGATACGAAATCTTTCATCTCTTTATTTTATCAGGTCACTTTTTCAAGTTTTTAAACCAAATGCGTACAAGTCATCATAGAATCATATAACGCACACATCCAATGTGAAACAAAATTTAGACAACAGCAATGTCTTTCAGATGGTATGTTCTTGGTCAGTTCTCTAGGTAAGTATTTAATATGCACTCTATGGCCACTTTATTAGGTACAACTAGTTAGTACCTGGTAGGTCCCACTTTTACCACCAGAACCACTTTAACAAGTTGTGGGTTGATAGAAGCCTTTCTGCACACCACTGCTATACTAAGTTGTTATTTTTGCTCCTGTGGCCTTCTTGTTAGTTTTAACGGGTCTGGCCATTGTACTCTGGCTGTCCTTATTAAGATGGCCACATCAATGCCATTGAAAGGGTGTCCTTCTTTGTTCATCATGCCATTCTCTGTAATCTCTAGACACTGTAGAGCAATGTTTCCCAATCCGGTCCTCGAGGACCCACAGACAGCTCACATTTTCGCTCCCTCCCAGCTCGAGTATGTAAGTACTCAATATACAAAGTATTCAGTATACCAACTCCCTGTAAGTATACAATGTAAGTGTTCTATGTCCGTGTGGGTACAAACTCTAGGTAAATATCTGCTGAATAAGAGGAGCAGAAAAATCTGACTGTCAAACAGAAGATTTGTGTGCAGGCAAATCACTGTCCTCTTAACCAGCAAAAACATCCTCCAGCACAACCTCTGATCAGTGGCTGCTTTTTGGTGTAAAACCAAAGACGGGAATGATTCCTTTTGATATTATTTTAAAGGCATCTTATCGCTGTATCAATGGGGATAAGAAACAGCCAAATGCTCCTTAACCTATAGATTCTCACCTGCCTTTAATCACATAGAAGCGGGATCATGGGGCCTGGTAACACCGTGTTACTGAAATAAATCACGCTTCAGTGGGAGCCGTTTCAACCGGCACATCACAGTGTTACTCCCGGAAAGACCCTCCTGAGACTGGAGGAGTGGAAAGAGGGGCTCGGAAATAGACACACACATTAAACGTGTGATCAAAAAGGGCGAGCTTCTCTCCAGGAGGGCTGATGAGAGGCTTTGTCACAAACAGAGCCTTAAGGGTTAAAAAGCACCCAGTGGGATTACACCCAGAATCCAATGAAAGACGCAAAAAGCCCACGGGAAGCATAAACCTGCAATTTCCTGAAAACACGCACTTCCTGATGGAAATCCCCAAGGTCACAGCGACGCGGCATTCCGAAAAGGAATAATCCCAGACAATCTTTGCTCATCACAATGTTTGGCTCTGGTTGTAGGAGATCTCAGAATGTGGTTTTGGGAGGGTGTTCTCCATTCCAGACCGGGAGAAGGGATTATGGGAGTTTTGGTTTGCGGGTTAAGGAGGCCACCGTCCCCCAGATAGGCTGAGTAAATTAAAGTGAGACTGCCCCGGGAACGAGGCCTCCTTCACACACAACCACTTTCTGCTCACTTATTGGTAACTTCAGCTAATGCAGAGTTCACGGCAGGTCACGGCAAAATTACACACAGCGCACGTAAGATCATACAGATGGCCGTCAGGACCTGCTGGATTAAAATAAGACGTAATTACATTTTACTCTCCCACTCCCCTGCTCCCTCCGTCTCTGACGGTAGTTAGAGCCGAGATCCGCCAGCCAAACATTTTGCTTTTAGTTTTATAGAATTCAGTAGGGAGGCCAGCATGGAATTAGCTTCTTAAATCTCATCAACAAAGAAAGTCACAAAAAGGAAACATGGAAGCAATTAATAGCTGGAAATACGTGAAAGAGAGCTATTAAATTGTTTCATGAAGGTAAAATTGACTTGGGTATGATGTGAAAACTTGTCTTCAGTCAATATGTTGGAATGGATAATAAGATTCTCAAACACAGTATAGCCTGATTCTGATTCCAAGCTATACGGACAATAGCAATAAAGTATGTTCATGGCTGAAACTGAGAAAAATGAAATCCAAGGATCATTTCTTTTGTTGATCCCAATGAAAGGTCAGCAGTCATAAAGCAATCCTGTCCTCCATTCACATCCCACAAAGCCCCCCCCCCCTTTGGGCCAGTGCTGACCTAGCAATTATACTACTATCCATGATTTATCAAGGCGTGTCACTGTACTCCAATCTGACAGCATTGATGTCATGTGCCCACATATTTCCTCCTGGGCTGGGGAGGAAGTGCAAGCACACCTGTATGGGCATCTACGGCTACATATAATCCATAATGAGAGAATCACAGGGGAGACATATAGTTAAACTAACTCAGATGGTATTTCATTCAAGATCTTTATGTATATATAGCATATAGTGGGCAGTGTCTCCTCTTACAGTGTCAGCTCAGAGCTATGCATTCCAGTACGTATGAATAAATACCTGCACATAAATACGCTTAAAAACACATTCCTGGGCCGCTTGGCTTATACGCAGGCTGTAATACCATCCCCTCTGTGGTTCGCCAGACGAACAGCGATCATGACTAATCAGGGCTGAATCACGACGGCCGGAGACGTGCGATCCTGCCCCCATCTGGGGTTTCCCACAAATCCCAGACACGTCTAAATTCGTTTGTCGCATGGGGTCACGCGCCAAGCCGCAGCTGCCGCCGGGGCGTGGCCGATGCGCATCCGCAAGCAGAAGCGGTGCCCGACTCCGGCCTCGTGACCCGTCGCCCTCGCCCTGCGACAGATTCGTCCCAGGTGACACCTGAGCAGAGTCACCCCCCACCCCCCCCTTACCCTCCTTTGCTCAGCTGAAACCCTTATAAGCCTTTTGATCTCAGGGCAATTTAATTCTCCAGACAAGGCCGAGCTAAAATAAACCGTCAGTGACGACTCCTGCATTTAGATCCCCGCTCACGCACTTAATAAAGCCCCTGGCACCGGGGTATCTTAGCATCAGCCACAAAAATATGTGCTGGGTTTCACCATGCCAACATACTATTAATAAGCATAGAGGCAGAGCGTAATAATGAGTAATAATAGAATGCAAAGTGCTATTCCCTACTGAAATCAAGACCTTCAGAATTTGTAAACAGCTTTCATCGCTAATAATATGAATAAGACACCATTTCATGAAGGTAAATGTTACTTTGTTGGACGTAACATAATTATGCTGTTGCCTTTAAGATAACCGAGCATTTTTAACAGCCATAGATGACATGCAGTCAGCAGATGTGTCTCCAGTAAATTCCATGAACGCCGGCCCGATAATTAGGCGTTCTGCGTAATAACAGGATTGGCTGAAGGCCTTCGTTTAAAAAACCCCGTGTTTGGGTTAGATGTACGGTAATTGATTTTGCACTTGAGTTGTTGCTGTGTACAACATAAGGCTTGGTAACCGACACAAAGCCTGGGCGTGTACATGTTTTTCTGCCGGAAAATATGTTACAGCACAGTGACAGGAGGCTTTTATAAATTTATAGATTCTGACGGCTCCTGCTTTCCGCTTGTGTAAGATCCATTGAGACAGGCTTGTAGGTTCCCTTAGTAGCTAGTGAGCTAACTCCTGTTGACGGGAAAGCTGGGAGGTGAAAGGGCTCTTTGTTCCTCGTGTCTTCAGATGAGCCCTCGGGGATCCAGTGGAGAGTCAGCCTTTCGTAGGTACTGGGGAGTCTTTTAGGCCACAGTAGTGGGGATGATTTGCTGTGGTTAATCTGGACTTTTGCAGAAATGTAACCCACACACATCTATCTATTATTCTATTGCCCTCTTACGTTAAATCCTTTTTTGAACATCAGAAGAATGATCGAGCAAGGCAGTGTTTCTCAGCGCAGTCCATGGGAACCTCCAGACTATCCACATTTTTGCTCCCTGCACACCTGAACCAAACAATCAAGAATGAAACAGATAATCGAGAATGGAACAGATAATCAAGAACACCGAATACCTGGTACAGGTGTGTTGGGGGCTGGGAGCGAGCGAAAATGTGGACTGTCTGGGAGTCCCAAAAAACTAGCATGAGAAACACTGAAGTAAGGGTCTGGACTTGAGCTAATTTGAGTTCCTCACCATCTGGGTGGGTCCATGCCATCTTTTTTGCCCCATTGCTTTAAGGCAATAATGAATAAATATGTACTGAGCTTCAGAATACAGGCTGGTCGGTGAAACGGCGGTCTCGGGTCTGGCGTGGCATCGGGGCCATCGTGGAGTAGGAGCAATGTTAGGATATGAGCGAATCCCCCTGAGGGAGGCTCTAAAATGACATGGTCTGGTACCTGCTTGGCAGGGGAATTCAGCGGGATATGAAAGCAGAATGTGCTGCTAGGTGCACGTCCAGAAGAAAGCACTCTTACTGCTGAAGGGTTTCAGGGGAACAGCACTGCTCTTTCTGTGGTTCAGCGTGGGTTTGTGAAGCCAGCCGAACGCTGCTTCTAGTAGCAGAAAGTTCAAGATAGAACCAGAAAAAAACACAGGAGAAGTATGAGAAAAGTATTTTGGTATTCACCTGCACTTAACAAAACTTGTCTATTGTAAGTTTGAAATGGTCAAATCAGTTACCGGCTTTAATTATTATGTCAATAAAAATTAAATGCATTCAAATTAATAATGATATGGTGGCTATATCCAAACAGCTAGGATTAGGGACTCAAATCCCGTCTCCGCTCCATATGTGTGGAGTTTGTATGTAGGGGTGTGTATAGGGGTGGGGCCAGAGGAGGCTCCCACTGAATACTGATTAGCCCCCAGAGTGCTGTCACTCACCAGTTCAAAACATATCATTGGCTAATTAATTATGAACTATGGCTCCCACCTTAAAAAAATCCTAGAATCAGCCGTGTTTATATGTTTTCCCTGTCTACTATTAGTTTCCTAACTGGTTTCCCAAAGGCATGCAGTTAGGCTAATTCGTATCCCAAAATTCCTTATAACATGTGCATGTATGTGCCCTGTGCTGAGCTGGCATTCCGCCCAAAGTGTAACCCTACCTAAGGCCCGGGACCCTGAGTGGGATAAGTCGCTGGATGATGGATAGGTAAAACAATAATCATGGCTCATTAGAATAGTTGCGTGTTCAGCATGACGAGTTTTCAAGTCCTATTTCAGCAGACAGAAGGTCATGAGGAAGCTTTGGAGACCAAACTGCTGTGCACTAACTTGCCCCAACACCTGTCTATGGTGTTACTGGTGCTGGGATACAACTTGAGAAGATCATGTCCGTGTTCTCGGTGTTTGGGCTTGCAATCTCCAGACATACCTTACGCACATCGAGATAAAAAGCTCAGGGTGCCTGGTTACATCTGTTGGAGGTTTTGGCAGCTCTCTGACAGAGGAGGGCGTGGCATCCTGTCGTGGTTTGGCTCCACTCGTTCGGTTAGAAGGGAGATGTAATGCAGTGTGATGCATTATCACTGGCACATGTCTGCTTCTTTCACTGCAGGAAATGCTGTCGCTCTGAAGCATGCATTGTAGACAGTGCCCTCTGCTGGTGGGGTAGATAAAGATCAAAACTATGTCTTAGTGAAGGTACACCATCCAAATGTGGTCCACAGAAGCTGCATGTAATCACATCAAATCACTTCATCTGTCACTTGACGCCTGATTGAGTGCAGGTGAGTGAAACACTTGTGTTCAAGTATCAGCACTAATGAACAGTATAATTGGAAGTGTGCAAAACAGCACATATACACAGAGGTCCTGTAAACTGGGGGGGTTAAGACAATTCTAAGGGTTTCAGAGTGACCAATTTGATATGCTTTCATGGGGCTCAGAACCTCTAGCGGCATTCTGCGATCATAGTTTCCATGTTACATAAAGGGTTTAAAGACTCTCCTTAAGCCTCAGTGAACATTAAAGTGTAAAAATTGGACAAATCCACCATTGTCTGGTATTGCAATGCATTACAAGAGGTTTAGTAGTTCATAATTACGCCCGACTCGCAATCATCTTAACACAAAGCAATCCCAATGAGTGGTTTAACCTCTGACAATACTAGGGGAGTCCAGGCTGGGGGTATAGGCCTGGGGAAGGGTGTTCTCTCATCTTACACCCCATCAAATTAGCACGACATCCTCCCCTGCCATACCCTCCCCCCCAGGGCAAGAGTTTAGGTCTTTCATTTAAGACTTGAAAATAAAGAACAAAATGGAGATGTTACATAATGGCTTCATCCACACCAATGTGATTAAGGTTTGTTCATTTCCTTCCTCTAATTCCCCGGACCTGGCAGGTGAGGAGTTTGGGACTATTGTTTTGCCGCAACGGCGGGTTCCAGATATTAGAAGCAGCAAAGAGATGAGGACAGGCCCTTGTACTATATCTTGGGAAGATGTGTCCATAATGTCATGGCCCGTGTTAACGGGTCGGTTTAGTTTTCTTGTTCCTGTTCCTAGCCTTGAGAAATGAGATGTTTCGCTATATCATTTGTTACTGAAAGAATAAGCTGAACTTAGTTGGACAAAGTTGGACTTGCTTGTGCAGAAAAAAGGCTGTAACCTGTTTGGCCGTTGGAGAGTTTGAAACGTGAGAGTTTAAAAGCCCAGACAAGGAGCCCGTATGCGCTGTTCACAGTTCAAAGGGGAACCCTCAAGAATCGTGACAGCTTGAATGATCACATTGTGAGAACCCTCTCCAAGTCACATGAGGTCAGGGCCATGCTGATTGGTGGGTAGAGACCACACCTTCCTCCACCCACACACACACACACACACACACACACGGGTTTGGAGCACGCTCAGTTTCTCCTCTATGCCCCTTGTGAATTCACCTTGAGGCCCTTATTTCTTGAGTCTGCCACCACCCCCACCCCCACCCCACCAAAAATTTAAGGCCAAAAAAACAGCACAGGTTTAGGGCAGCAACAAAAAAAAAATCAATCCCATAATACATGCTTGTAGTGCTCCCTCCCACCTGGCTGGAAGGAAGGAGGTGGGGTGGGGTGGGTATTTATTTTTTTTAAACTCCTTCCCTGGCCCCCAGCCAACAGCCTCAAAGCCAGGTCACAGGACACAGCTGTTTCCAATAGCGGGTAGCCAGCTCTCTGCTATACTGGGCCCTTTGTTAGGGACGCCACAGCAACAGGGGAACCACGCTGTCCCCCAAGTCCGTCCCCCGGGGCCACTCCCACCCACCCCCCCCCC
>JAAGVU020000041.1:14405611-14421452 GCA_011763525.2 Mormyrus iriodes | reverse complement strand
CAAAAAAAGCCTCTCCAATACCAACACAAGTTACTTCCTTGTCCCCCCCCCCCACACTCTCCCCCCACACCCACCCTTCTCCTTTCTATTTTTACGCTCTCCTTTGATGGTCAACCCACCCCCCCACACACACCCACCGACATCACCCCCCCCAACCTCCCTCCACCTTGCTGGTAATGAAACAGTGTCTGTGCCCAGCTGCCGGCCTCATGACAGGCCTTGAAAGCACCTCTTCAGCACCCAGGGGAGAGAGGGATGGAGAGAGAAAGAGCGAGAGAGAGAGAGAGAGAGAGGAAAGATGAGGAGAGACAAAGAAAGGGAAGATGTGGAGAGTGGGAATGGCCAATGGGTGTTTCAGGCTCATCACCCCACTGTGCAACAAGACAGGTGACTGATGCAGGACCCCCCCTGACACCTCCCATCACCCCATCATTCCCTCTGCTCTCCTGAGACAGAAGCGCAAGCCCTCGGATCTTCCTACCTTTTTGAACATGGCCTCCATGTATTTGTTCACACACCCTTCGAAGAATGATCAGGTGGTTTCGACTATCCGGAACATTCTCTCTTTTTTCCCCACGAAATCCCGGCATTTCCTTTGGTCTGATGTTCTTAAACAGGATTTGAATGTTCTGCCTGTGCCACCCTCCCTTTGAGATTTGGACCACCCAGAAGTCCCTAATGCTCCTGAAGGCCATCAGTGACAGCATGAGGCTCTGGTCTCGGTTTACGGGGAGGCCAGCCAGCACGCTACAGCCTAGGAGCTTCCCCTGCAGTGGTCAAACTCGGGTCAGGAACAGGACAATCGCCCCGGTACAGATCCAGCCCCCGGACACCTTCTGTCATGAGACAAGGGGGATCAAAACTGTGGTGCGTGAGTATCTCAGATGGAGACTTAAGGTCCCTTGCACAGGCCTGAACCGGCATGATGATAATCGTGCCGCATCGGAAACAGCCGCCATGGGCCACAGGCCATCAAGGAAATGCCCACGATTTGCCTGATTCACGCCATCATTCGTTAATCAGCTTTAAGCTTCACCCTGTTTCTCAGGGGCGCTGGCTGATCTATAGCGGCAGGCCGGCTGCTTGTTTTAGAAACAGCCGCCCCTTATAATACGTGGGAGATGGTGATTACGCGACGGAGCGTGAGGCTGACCCCCCCCAGCAGAGATCCGGCTGTTTGTGGGCTGCTACGGCACACCCCAGGAGGCTGACGCAAAGCCAATCCTGATCCCGCCACTCGGAAAAATCCCACCAGGCTTTTTTGGCAACGCTGGCCGCCCGCTGGACGGTGGAATTAAAATGTTTGATGAGAGAAGAGAAAGGGAGCTTGGGGTGGTGGGGCAGGGGGGGCGCTTGTAAAAGCCAAACAAAATACGCCCCCGGGCCCCTGAGGCCCCCAAGGCCCCGGCGTCCCACTTCACTCAGCGGATCTGGCGGCACTGGCCTGCTCGCATTTGTTTGGGGCCCGCGGCCCAGTAATCTGCTCAAAAGGCTGCATTTCAGCGCCTGCCAGGGAGGCACGCCAGGCATTTCACATTTGGCGCTGGCCCGCAGATGACCCGCTTGACAGGGAGGGGGGGGGACAAAGCGGAGGTATTGAGCAGGGCCTGGCAGGCTGCAGCAGGCTCACATGGGTGGGAGGGAAAACACGGAAACGGGTAGGGGGGGGCTTCGTGAACATCTGCGCTGCCTTCCTATGCATGGGGAGGGGGGGACGGCGCTGCTGTCTGCGTGGCCCCCCAGGCCTAACCATAAACACATGAGCTCACATGTCTTTCCCTCTCTCTCTCTCTCTCTCCACCCCTGTTCTTCCTGTTCCCCCCACGGGCCCCCATCCCAGGCCTCGGGCCTCAGCCCCCACAGACAGAGGCTGGTCAGGCCCAGAGAGCGTTCTCTTATATGCTGACAGACCTGGAATGAATCTGCACAAAAGCCAAGAGGGGCGGCCTGCCCGGATGGACATTCCTCTGCGTCTGTCTAACAATGGCTGCGCTTGTTTTCCAGATCCCCCCCGCCTAGCCAGCATGCTGTAAATGCCAGGGCAGTGGGGGTCTACCCTCCCCCCCCATTCCCCCCCCACGATGGTAAACCAGTTACCGCCGCTGAAACCAAAGCCGCTTGCGATTCGGTCGGAACTGAAGCGGAGAGGGAGGCGGGACGGGAATGTTTGCTCTGGAAAATTCGACACAGGCATGCCAATGTCACGATCACATGCGATGTCTGGGCGATGGTGTGCAGATGGGGGGCGCTATGCTCCCCTCGAAAAACCACAGCCCGTGCAAACTCGTGCTGAGTTGCCCACCCCCCCAAGGCACCAGTACCCTGGCCGTTTCCTTACACATCAAACTGCCAGACGACGTTTGACAGGGCCCTCTTTTTGGAGAGCCAACCCGTTAGGCATCAAGGACAGGGTCTCGGAGGACGAAACTCTCCGTCCCGAATATGTCAGACCTGTGTGACACCAGAGCGAAGCGTGACAGAGAGAGCAGACACAGTATAGCTAGAGGAACACGGCCGTAATTGGCTTCCGGAGAATTTCGGGGAAGTTTGCTGTCCCAGTTCACCCTGTCTGCTTCCCATCGCAACTGGGACTGAAGATTTATTCCATGCCAGGGACACTCCTGTGTCAACAAATGACCTGGAATTACAGTTTCGCTACAGAGTTTTATTTGGAGGCCCTGAGTCTCAGATGGAGGCTGTTCCATCCTCTTGTGTCAGTTTTATATGATTGATGCTCATAAAGTTGCATTGCGCTCCCATTTCTGTTCAGGAAGAGATGCTGTGTACACAACAGGACCGTGTAAGGGGGGCCCACATGCTGGAAGCACATATTGGTTCACTTAAGCTAATTAGAGTAGGTAGATATTAAAGTCTCGTCCCAGTTAATCCTCGTTAGATGTAGGAAAGGGCTGTAATTGCAGGAGCAGGAAAGGGGAATTCCAGCTCCGGAATGCACGTCTTTACAGTAAATGGCTGAGTGGAAACACTGAGTGTTATGTTCACGCCCAGCCAGAATGTATATAATTAAAGGGCTTCAACAAGCAGGGAGTTTGTTAATATGATGAAAAGCATGGACGGCGGTGACGGAGGTCGGGCCCCTTCCAGGGGCCGCCTGCCACGTAGGACACCAACTGCGGCATGTTTGTGCTTGCGGAGTTATGTGGGGGGGGGGGTATAATGATTAGTATTCCCCCAAATCCAGTCAGGCCTGTTACCTACGTCGCATTTGATGAAGACCATGCCAGGCCCCATGGAATGACTCGTGCTGACAGAAAGGCGTCTGGACTGCAGGGGGGCCCATTTCCAACTCCACCTAGTACTGAAGGATCGGCTTCGCTGGGCTGAGTTGCATTCTGGGTCAGTTGTGGTGAAATGTCTGATGCATTGTGTGTCGTGTGACAGGATGGCGTTCGTCAACATGACGCCAAAAAGGCTGCCGCCCACCCTGGAGGCTTAAATAGGGGCCGACACCATTAAGTCCAACAACAACTAACAACATGACATGCCACTCAACACGGCACCTTCAACCAGGCCGTTCCTCTACAAACCATCTCTGATTTCAACTCAAAGTTCCTCAGGACTGAATATTACCAATTACAGGGCATGAAAGATGTGTGTGTGCGTCTAAAGGGAAAGCGAGTGCCCCTTTCCTTAGAGTGCGAGAGAAGAATAGCCTTTTCCCTAGTGAATTGTAGAAGGTTCAGTGAGTGCAAGACTTCTGCTGTGTCCCCTGGACGCCATCCAGTTCAGTAAAGTTCAGATCTGTATCCATTATTTCAAAACACTCATTGGGATTCCACTAGGTCACTGGAAATACTTAAAAACATGCACAAGACAGGCATTCTCAAATAAACAAACACGCTTTTCATGTATAGAGCTATTTCACAACCATTTTTCATTCTTTCTTCAAGTCTCCAGACATCTGGAACACAACACAAAGGATCACATCTGGACTGATCGAGGGCGTATAGATTATAATATTCTTCGAGCAGCAATTTCAGTCGCGAACACATTTTTCTCTGACTTTCCCTTGGATACAGGGTTGCCTTCCACATGATAATGAAATCTACCCATTAACCTCCGGGGAGCATTAATTACAGAGATGAACAGCCCGATAACTACAGGATATAAAATCACCATTTAGATTTGACTTTGTCCAGATGTTGCGATAGATTTCCCCGAGACCTTCAGGACCGCTCATAAAAACTCTGTTTTCCTTACAGGTTAATGGAACTGTCAGAGTTGCCAATGTTTACTTCTCTGTGAGCGATAGACTCGGTATAACATGCTGAAAATGGCAGAGAGCCAAAATGAAGAAGTGTAGCACTGTTTATGCTAAGAAATGAGGCGTCTCTCGGGTAGGGCTGGTACCTAAACTTGCATTTAACAGATGCTGAAACAGGGCCAGATCTGTCTGGAGTGTGAAACTATGTAAAACCATGTAAAATCATGTAAAACTATGCGTGGCACAAACCACAATTTGAGGGCGACTACCCCAGTGCCAGACCTTTTACTGAACCAGAACCGATTTGGCAGGCATCATCTCCTTCCTTTACCTATGTACTAGAACTTCATTTGAAATGTTACAAATGATCCATCTTTTACAAACCAGAGACAGGAATTTTTATCAGCTTGAATCTGTGTTCAGGGGAATTCTGTTGAATCATGTCTTGGCTGCTTTCCCTGCTTTTAAGAGACCAGAATGATTTCAGTGGAAATGCAACGCTGGTTTGGAGTGCAGGCAGGGGGCGGGGGCGGGGCAGGGGGGTGCTTTTGAATGGGGTGTGATGTAGTACCTCCGGTGCAGACAGCCAGTGCTCCCAGGCACAGAGGGGGGAGTTTACACAATGGCCCGCGAGGCCCTGTGGTTCAGAATGTGATTTCACAGCCTGCCTCTGCTCCCTGACTCTACAAGCCATTGTTGGGAACGCAGGGGCGTTGACAGTGTTTGTGTTCCTTGGATGTGCACATAATTAAAAAGTTTTACTTCCATTGGCCCCGTCGGGATTTCCTCTGTGTCTTTATAATAAAGGAGAGTAGAAATTACAGCTTGAAAAATCATCAACCCCCATCGAGGCGTCGTGAAAGAAAAGCTTTTTAATGAACGTTGTGGTTAAGGAGACCGTCTCATGACAGCACAGGTGCTGAGGCCTGTATCACGCTGCAGAATAAATGCGTCTGAGCCTAAAAAGACTGATTTATCATTTGTTTTCTGACAAATTTAATAATATGTCATCAAATGTAATGAATATCGTTTCAGGATTAAATAAACAAAATCCGTGGGAAGCTGAAAGCCCCAAAGATTGCAGCAAGGACTCTCCCATTCCTTCCAGGCTTGCTGGAAGGGGGTATAATCAGCACTCACAGTTTAGAAATCCAGTCTTGGGCATGTTTCTGAGCTTGTCTTTTTCACTATCCTTTGGCCAATCAGAACAAAGCTTTTCCCCCTTTTCATCCTCTTTTGGATAAAGATGTGAGTCAGTAATGCTACTATAATGGTGTTTAATTTCCCAGGTGTGCATAGGCCTGAATTTTGATGTGGTTTCTTCCCCTTAGGGTCAGGGTTATCCAGGATTGGTGCCTTCCTGCCTAAAGGTTTAACTGCCTTCCCCCTGTCTGCAGAAAGCACCTTCGCATCCAAACCTGGAAGCTGGCCATTCTCTTAGAAGCCTACATTTCCTGTACGAACACGAACTTGCCGTACCCTGGGAGTGGAACGTTATTTGCCTCTGCTCGCCCCACGTAACGATCTGTTAGTTTGAGCCGGCATTTTAACAAACGGACAAGGGCAAAACCAATAGATGAATGATGGGGGTGGGGGGCGGGACTTGTGGGGTGTGGCAGCTTTACTAGCACCTGGCACAGTAATCTGGCTTCAGAGGCAGGAGGATTTCAGGCAGCTCCTGTATCCCTACTTGGCTTTACTGTAAAGGACACTTAACCTCAGGATTTCATTGCCTGAGGCAGCGACACACAAACACACTGGCTTTACAGAGCCCAAAACCTGACAACCCATCACATTATACTTCAACCCTTCGATGCAGAAATGGTACGTCTCTCAAATACACAGGTCTTTACCGATAAAATAATCTCTCATATTCTACAGCAGGCATTACAAACACATTTTTAAACTTAAATTAATAGCTTAGCTCTGTTTTCCACTGAATTTAAATGCATTTTATCTTTCATTTGAGGACAAAATAGTAGTTCTGTGGACAAACATAAAGTACAAAAATTTTTGATCTTCCTCAGTAGCGTGAGAGTACTAATTTATAAGGAGGGGCCTGCAAAACAGGCTCATCCTCTCAGAACAACCCTGTAAGCAGCACACTGGCAACATGGAGCCAGAAAGCAGGGAGTAAACAGTAGACTCCTGCTTTGGGCTTGTCGGTAAGTACAGGCCAGCCGGATGTTTTGGAAAAGTGGCTTTTGCTCCTCTTAACATCTGGCCCCAGACTGGTCATTCTCAGGGGATTGACTGTGACTACCAAGCTCTTTAGAGTTTAATAACAACTATGCAGATGGAAAAAAATAAACTCGTATGTTAGCACGTTAGCCTAAGAGGCTAACACATTATAACAATACGTGCCATGAAAATATGGGTTTCCTCCTGACACTGGTGCAAAGACAGTCTCAGAATTACCCACGTGAGTCTGTCAACTGCCTTGTTCCATTTGTTAACAGGGATAGGCTTTCTGTTCCTGCTACGCTGTACTGGATATTACAATTATAAAATGGATGGATGGATGGACTGATGAATGTGTGGTTTGAGGTACAGGAGCAGCAGGATGCGTGTATGCGATGGAGGGTCATGAGGACCTTCAGAAGGACCTCCATGGACGTGTGGGTCGCACAGCAAGCAGGCTTTTCACCCAGTGTGCTCTCTTAATGACTTCGCTGTTCCTTTCCACGCATGTACTTGGCGAATGCCATCATTTATTGTTGCATTTTTGGGGAAATACACGTCTATAAATAGAACACGCTTGCCAACTAATTGGACTAATTAATGGAGAGAACTGGATTGTAATGAAAAACAGCAGACATACTGCCTGTTGTCCTTGGCTGACTGACAAGCAGTGATTCCATAAGCAATTAGCCAGTACAGGGTCACATTGCATGTAACAAACACCCACCCATCTTACAGATGATTATGCAGTACAGTGTCATGGGCCTGGAGCCTATCCCAGGCAGCATAGGGCACATGGTGGGGGGGGGGCACACTGGACAGCATGCCAGTCCATTAGAGGGAACACATGCAATAATATACTGAGGGTAATTTATAGACACTAGCCCACAAAACTGCTTACCTCTGGATTGCAGGAGGAAGCTGGAGTATCTAGAGGAACTGCCCCAAAAGTAAATTCCACATACCCATGCAACCAAAGCCCCAATCAAAGTTAAGAGCTCAAGTACAAAGTATTTTGTTTGTCACATATGTACTTGTACATCATGCACTGAAATTCTCATTCTGGCAGGTTGCATGACTGTGCCACATAAAATTAGAGATATTGTAATGTAAAATATACATAACATAATAAAATATACTATTCAATTCAATTTATTAAATAAAAAAATATCGAAAATCTTGGAGGCGAGAGCTGACAATGCTACTCACTGAACGAGCGAGATACCCACATGACGGACATTAAATATTACATGCTTCTTTATCTTTTATTGACATTTTGGCATCAGATGCCCCAGGACATGCAAACAGGCAGCGTTCCCAGAGGCTGGGTCACCATCTCAGGGTCTAGTGGCATCCTGGCTAAGCTGGGACTTGGATCATCCCCGTGCCCTTCAGCTCCGATCCCGTCAGTTGCTCCGGGGATCGAATTCCCATGATGCAGCAGAGTGGGGGGGGGTGGTGGCAGTGAGGGGGATTAGCACCGCTCTGAATCTTTAAAGCATCCGACGGCGTGAGAGACGCTGACCCCGCGGTGCCACTAGGCGGCCTGTCAGCGCTTTTTCGTCACACCGTATCAGTGCTCGGGACGCCTCCCACATCCGATCACTTTTCAAGTTTGACAGCGTTTAAACCAGATCCAGCCCTGCTCCTGGACAGCCATCCTCTTTGGATAAAGCCCTCTCAGTCACATTGGTTATGGATAATCAGACACACTGGTCATTGACCATTAATCCCAATACTTTGGAGATTAGGAAACTGGACCATTATTTAAATGTCTCCATCTGAATACCATTTAAGTGCCCTGACCCAAGATCTCCAAGAAGACGTTTCTGTCAGACCTTAATATGCTAGCCCTTATCCTCTTAAACCAGAGACTAGCCTATTTGTAAGTTGTTCATTTTAGCTTCTAAACCCCCAGGAAACATTTGGTGAACATGACATAAGATCCACCGGATTAATGGTTCCCTTGGAGAACATTAGTGTTGCAATAATCGTAATGAAGTCTGAAAAATGCTTTATAAAGAAGATTTTACAGCCACCAGTCAAAATAGATTTTATCCTGTGGCAGCCTATACGTAATTTTATAGATTTTAACATGAAATACAGCTTTGGGAATATTCCAGGGAATAGTAATTCATTACATCAGAGAAACAGGTATAAACAGTTAATAGTTTTCTATTGCAGGCAGCCTATTCTGAAATGTGGTCCCTGTCTAAATCATCATTGTTGTGTTCACTACACGAATGTCAAACACACCACAACAAATGATGGTCAATCAAGGCCATTTTTACTGGAAAATTCTGGAACAAAAACCAGTCTCCCTAATCACATTAGGGCAGTATTGTGTTATATCGTAGCCCACATAATGTAATGCTATGCAAACAAGGTGGGAAATTCAAAGCGGGATTCAAGTCCTGTCAATACAGCGTGCAGCGCTTATCCAGTATCAGACAGAAGATTTGATAGTGTTTGACAGATTTGAAAACAACGTGAGACTTTTGCCTTTAACAGGAGAGCCGGTGGGAGATGAGAAATGGTTGCGTTTCATCAGCAGCACACTGATAAGAAAGCCTGTGAGCAGCCTGCAGGGAAAGAAAACAGGAGATCCAAGCAGTGAACCGTGGGGAACTCCCGCTGAAAGGTGACGAAGTGTTAAAACAGCGTCCTTGAGCATTTTGTTATTGGGGCAATGGAGAGATCTGGTCATCAACCATATCAGATGTACTGTAGAACTTGTGGAAAATAAGAACAGATGATAGGAAATCAGAGAAGATCCTAGGAACAGGTTTCCATGAAATGATAGTCAAGAGTCAAGGGTAACAGAAGGGCTTTCAGGAGGAGGGTCTCACATGAGTCCTTCTGAAAGCAGTGGAAGCAATGGGTGTACAAAATGTTTCAGGGCAGGGTGACACTTTCAGTGTCTATGGGAAACATCTGATGATCTTATTTGCACAATCTCACCATTTTAAGTTAGTAGCTTTGTCTTACATTTATGAGAGATTCAGTTCGACTTATTCTTAGATCTTTATTCTATAAGATCTTGAGTTAAAGAAGTATAAGCACATCCTTCAGAAGAAAACTTTTATATAGATAGATAGATAGATAGATAGATAGATAGATAATGTGTCACACGAAAATAATGGCGATCTAACAATAGCATAGAGAGACATTATTCATTTATTATAAATTGCTCTATTAGAGGACTCTAGGTGCCCCCCCCCCCCCCCCACCCCCCCCACCCCCCCCCCCCAAACACCCGACACATAATAGTTAACCAAACGAAAAGTGAGACGTGAGCTTGACCTTTTCCTCCCAGGGACGCCTGTTCCAAGGACTCCGCAGCCATCTGATCTGCTCGGCAAACACCAGGAGCGGGATGCCGTGATGAGCTTACAGGTCTCCCACGCGGCCAGGGCAGCTTATCAGAGCGGTGTCCGTCGCTCGGGGCCATTAACGCAGACCTGTGGCAGGTTAGCTAGAATCGGACACATGGACATGAGGAGGAGAGTGTGTCTGATAAGGCAGGCAGCTTCATCTGTGCCTCACATGTGGAGCAGATATTGTGTATGTCTTCATTTCGTGGCTGCAAGTTAAAAAAAGAAGAAAATCAATTCTAACTGTGGAACAGCAAAAGATAAATCAGTTAAGCATTGTTTGTTTTTACATTTCTGTTAAATCTGACAGGCCATGAGCCGACGGCTTGGATCTCACAGTAAATAATTTACATAGCCCCTTTGATTTTATTCTCGCAGTGCTAGTCTTTCTTTATGGTGCTCACTCTGCGAGACTCAGGGAATATCTCCCTGTTTAGGCGTTTAGCGTGCGTCACGGAGCGGGAACGAGCTGTTCGTTGATGTCGCAGGAGTAACAAAAGCGTGCAGATGGGGGCGGATGCGTGGGAGTACGTTTGGCGGGGCGGGGTTGCATGAACAAAAAATGCCATCCACACACAATAAATAACTGCATTTCTGGCTTCTGCAATGCATCGGCCTGTTATTTCCCTGCCATGATTTCTGCCATCTTCTCTCGATGTGGTTTAATTCCAAAATCAATAGTTTTGAATGTGTCCTGGTCACGCTGCACATTCAAGGGCAAGTTTATCCTTACAGAGGCTGACCACAACAAAATTAACAAAAACAAAATCGACAAAGATGCTGCAGCAGTTTGAAAGATACAACCCACATGAAAGAAGTTAAAAAGACTTCAGGTAGTCGATTGATCCCCAGACATATTGTTAACATATTTAAGGGAAAAAACTGCATGTACAAGCAGTCCCCGGGTTAAGATTGTCCACCTTACAGACAACTCGTACTTAAGGGATGACTGTAAAGCCTATTATTAAAAATAGGAGTTAAATACAATGGTTCATAATAACAGATGCACACACTACTCTGTGACACTCCTGTAAATATTGCAAGGCTTCAGCTTGAGGTACACTACATTAAATATATATATACTCAGAGGCGTAGGGACAGGACAGGTAAGGCAGGCAGCTGCCTGGGGCCCCTAAACTGGGCCGATTACACAGGACACTGCAACGACAAATCTGCTTTATTTCTGTTTTTCACAAAAGCGAAAATAAAGGAACTGGGTTTATTAAATTCTCTTTATTGATATTATTAATTTACACTTCACAGTAAAATAAAGGTAATAAATCTTACCATGCCGGCAGAGGGGGAGTTGGAGGGCCCCCAGAGTCCCTAGAATCGCTTCTGTATATACAAAGACAAGCATTTGAGTAACTGATGCTAAATAAGAATCATACGTACCTGTTCTGACTTACCTACAAATTCAACTAAGACAGGACTCGGGAAACATATCTCGTTTGTAACCAGGGGACTACCTGTAATTCATGCAACCAAATTCCATGAATCGTTGCCTGCGGCCATGTGGATATGGGTCATACTCAGGAAGGTACGTTATGGCTTTCCTCTGAGTGCCCCAAGTGTGTTCCAGTGCACCTCAGTTGGGTAGATGCTAGCACCCAAACTTAAAATTTCCTTTGGAGTATAATTGCATGGGGATTTGTGTTTGTACCCACAATGTTAGTAAACTCCAAACAGCACACTTGTAGGGGCATCCCCACAAGGTAAAATGCCTCTTTTTGTAGTTGTCAGCTTTCATATATTGGCTGGGGTAGAGATGGGAATCTTACACTGCATTAAATAAAAGGCACGGTGAGACTCGCTCAGCGTGCGTGCCAGTGTGTTTCACAGCATAATGCCATACAGGGGCGCCCTCATGCCAAATGCTCCGTGGCACACTGCCCAGAACACTCCCTCATTTGAATAAACAGTTGCTTCCAATGCATTGTGGGAATTAAGGTTAATTCATATAGCATAGATTACTTCTTGGCCATTTTAGCTAGTCTGGAACTTGTTGGTGCAAATATGGTATATTAGTTAAGACCAAAACGGTGGCAGCCTGTGGCAGCGACTCGCTGACAGGCTTCTTCTCCGTGGAGGAACAATTCAGCTGTTTGCTTATGCTTGGCAGGCATCAATAGGCTCCCTGTAGCCGCTTTTGACTTTGTGGGGTTTCTATGGCAACAGGACAGATCTCACCGGTCACAGCTGATGGTCGTCACAGCGCAAAAAAAAAAAAAAAACCCATTCGCTTCGTCCATCTCTGGAATTTCAAACAGACCATCAAAGGCATTTCTTGTTAACCCGGGAGCTGTGGAGTGGGAATGTTTTACAGTTTATATATAGAGCATATATATTAGGAAAGTCAGGGAGAGTTGGTGTCCCGAGGACTGGCGCTGTGGAGAGGCTCTGGGGACTCCATGGGCCAGCCGAATTGGAGGGATTTAAAAGAGCTTAGCATGACACGAGTCTGCCCGACTTCAAAGCTCGCTTTATATAACTGAGAAATGATTTCTCCAGGTTTACTTCATCCACCGAGAGGGCGGAGACGAGCGAACCTCACTGTGCTGTTGCTAATGGCGTCGCGTGAAGCAAAATCTGAGAGCTGTGGAAATGCCGTGCTTGTTTGGCCTCGTGCGCGGCGCCGTATGGATGACGCCTCAGGAATATTACATGTTTGCCATCAACGTGAAACAAAGACAAAAAAATACAGTTGAATAAATCATCCGAATCGCACGTTTTCATTTTCTATTATCGGTGACACTTGAATCATGTCTGGGGGGGTAAAAATAGAACTACAGCTCAGTGGGACTGAATATCATTCAAATAAAACTCAACACACAAACACTTAAGGAGCCAAAGGTGAAATTTAGGTTGTCAAGAAAGTGAATCAGTTCATTGTATATGTTTTCTTGACCTGTTGATAAAAATAATTAAAAATTAGGCTCCTCTACTTGTAGTTGATGCATCCTAAGCATCAGCTTTAAACGTCACCATGTTTGTGTGCTTCTCTTCTTCTCAAAGAAGCCCTCTTCCAACTTGTAAGACATCTCACTGGGCCATGGGATTTGAGTAGCCTATGGGCACTGGACCCAGTGAGATCTCTTTATCTTGCTCTAGGAGTCTTTGTTAGCTTCATCCCTTTCTGGTTTTTATCTACGCCGTCTTTGATTGTTGTAGAACATTATTCACTATTATGTCTATTTGTGACACTGTTCTCATTTTGGTTCAGATAAGGTTGTGTTGTTGACAAATTGTTGTTAAGTGCTCCGGGGGCACATTGGAAAAGGGTGCTAAAAAATTAATTATTGAGCTGAATTGCCATGTGACATATATGGAGGTCATGTGATGGATCTGAGTGATGTGAAACTATGGAAAATGTGTAAATACTTTCCCCAGTGGTTTTTTGAGCTAGGACAAAAGGTCAAATGAGAAACTGCTTATCACAAACACCTTCTTCATAGGAGTAATTGTCAAAATACCGAATGCATTCGAAATCTATTGGCTTGCCAATGTCAAAATGGCTCAGAAGAAGACAAAATCTAACATTAAGCGCCGTCTTTGAAGCAGAATTTTCATTTTATAGATAAAAGACAAAGAAATTTTGTAATGGACCTGACCGTTTTATATGAAAATTTCATGATTCATGTTCACTGTTAACGGCACTGTAAAGGAATTCTGTGAAAACTTTCTGATGTTCAGAAAAGCACTTAGTGGCCATCCCGATGGGAGCGTCTTCCCAGAAGGTAACTGTGCTAAGACATTAAATCAGGAACCACAGTGAAGTGGGCCGACAGTACTGGGTCATGCTATTCCAAATGATATTTATTGCGTTAAATATAGTTATGACCACTTACCCAATTAGACTCGCCTTTCTGGCAGAATTAAGTTGTTAAAACTAATGATTCATATAACTGCTAATGATTGTACTTGAGGCTTGCTGCTGCAATTCAAAGACGTGCTGTTTCGGTCAGTAACTAAAAACTGACCTTGATGTGTGTGTGTGTGTGTGTGTATCACAGTTTGGTAAAATCAGGTGGATAGACATACACACCTAGCATGAATATCAATGCTGCGTGTGGTAGAAGATCATTGGCTGCTGATGCTAACATGTCGGCGACTGCGTCCCCCGGGTCTCGCTGGACGCTAATCAGGTCACGTTTCAAATCAATTTTGTGGCACCGGCTTTAAGCACCGGAGCGTTTTCACTCGTGTTATGTAGCTTGTTCAGGGGCACTTGAGCCTTAAATGACTCCTTTACAGACCTTGAGTGGCTTTCTTGGGTAATACGAAGGACGTAATCCTGAATAATGAGTTACATGTTCCATGCTGTTCCTCAGCTGCCCCCACGCTAAGCTAAGGTGGCTCCATTTTGTCGGACATGCACTCGGTACAGCGAAGGTACTGTCTGCTAAGCCACTATGTGACAGAGCACGCTTTGTGCTCAGAGGGTGCGCCATGGCATCCCAAACAGCAGGCGGGGTTCTTGAGCGCCCCTGCGGTTTCTGCCACAGAATAAAATCTTATTATCGCATCCCCTCGGCGATCGCGCGTCACGCAGCTGCGTCTGCCACGGCTCCTCTTCCCCGGGTCCCGCTCGCACCTCGCCTATTAATACCTCAACCCTTCCGGAATCGCAAGCCTCCCATGTGGCTGCCAGGTGCTCGGTCGGGCGCTGCCATGGTTACCGAGGACCCACGCCCTGCCGTCCGGCTGCCTGCTCCAGAGCCTGGCATGGGGATGCCTCTTCTTTGCTATAAATGAATGGCTCATAATTCTTAATTAATAAGCTCTTATTTACAGGATCTAACAACATGTACAGTCATCTATCCAGAGCAGGGTCACAGTGAACTTGGCCATACTTTATTAATTCCCATGGGGGAATTCTTTTGGCCCCATCTATCTTTCCCAAAAGGTAAGAGTAAGCTTTGGAGGTGTGTCACAGTGAAGGGGCAGCCACCATTCAGCACCCAGGGAGCTGGGGCACAGCATGTGCCTACTCTGTCAAGGATAAACCTTGAACCAACAACCTTCTGATCACAGACGGAGAGGTTTAAACCACTGAGCCACCCATCACTCTGGGACTCTAAACTTATGTGGCGGAGGATACTCTTTATGGGACTCGAGCCCATCAGAGGGCACATGTGGTTTCTGGACTGTAGGTGGTAACCAGAGAAATTGGGAGAAACACAAGCCGTGGGCTGAACACGGGAGCACTCACTAGGGCGGGATTCAAACCTTCAACCCTGGAGGTGGCCAGTCATTTATTTTTTAATAAAAAAATAAGAACATAATAACACAACAAGTTGTCCAGGGGTGTGATGTTGTGAACTGAAAGTGTACAGTACAGAGAGAAAGAGAGTCGCTGCGTGGCCTGGTGACTCAGCAACTGGCTCCCTGGAGCGGTAGGAAGTAGAGGAATGTCCAAAAACTAACTTTAGACAATGGAACAAATACTCAGAGGTACCAAACAACATTGATATGGGAGGTGGAAGTAATGCTGTTTTATATAGCATCTGCAGGTCTGCTGATAGTTACTCATATTATGACTGGTGTATTACAAGGCTACCCCTCCCACTCCTCCTGTTTAGGCTTTTTGTGCTGTTTTGTCCTTTAACTCCTACCCCTATCAGGAACGGCGGCTGATAACAGAGGAATGCTTTGTGTTACTCTTCCCTCCTTTGCGCACCGTACCCCACTTATAGGCCCGAACTAAGCATTAATCATCCCACACACATCTCTCGCCAGTTCATCTCTGCTCTCCTGTGATCCGGCCACTTATCGCTGTGCAGAACCCACGCTTCTCAACGCCGGGGAGAATGGCTTTCGAAGAGGCCATGAAAAAGATGAGGTGACAGGTGCAGGAAGACCTGCCCACCTTCTTTTGGCCTTAGTGCGAGCTGACCCCTCTGCCCCTCTGCTGGAGGAGCCACAACGGCCTGACAAGACAGCAAAAACATCATGTTTTATTTGCACAAGTACGAATCCAAGAACACCAGAATGCATCTTTTCACATATCCAATCTTGCTCTCCTTTTGGAGACATACACACACACATATATATATATATA
>JAAGVU020000041.1:14378910-14405511 GCA_011763525.2 Mormyrus iriodes | reverse complement strand
GACAGAAAAGCTAGGGATCCAAACGCGGGGGTCAGGCCATTTATCTGGCACTCCTGGAGCATTTTGGGGAATTAAGGGCCTCACTCAAGGGCGTAACAGAGATGTTACTATGCTGCCATCAATGGGATTCCAATAAAGATGAGCAGAGCACGATGCTACACAACTACGACATAATGCCTAGCTTCAGTCGGGACACCAAACCAAACTGTCACCAAACTGGGGCTTAATTATGAGTCTTAACAAACTGGGGGACAGGAATAAATACCAAAAACTAATTAAGCATGGACCAGAAGACAGGTGACGAGGGCTGCTTGCTTTATATCATTAGAGATGGCCTTCAGGTTACTGTAAGGGCTTGTCACCTGCTGTGACCCCAGCCTGGGACATCCACAGCTCACTCTCCCCTTTCTGGAAGCGAGAAACTCCCACATCAAATGACTTTAAACATTTTTAAAAGCGCCCGAAGAACATGGCACATAATGTTTTTTTCGTTAGTGCGAATGGAGAGGCTGTGGCAGTGGGGAGGCCGCACCAGCATTAGCGGGTCAGCGCTAATGATTCCTTTATGTTCACGCCGCTCAGTATTGCACCTCATGAAAAGTTTAATGATGCCAATTACGCTGTGTCTTATTGCTCAAGGTAACACTTAACCTCCAAGTCGCCGCTCGCCATGGCAACACTTAAACGACGCAAAACCCATTACCGCGGAAACGCGTTAGGAGAGGGCGGCTCTGCGCGACTGCATAAAGCATGCTGAATGTTTTTAATGATTAATTCTCTTATATAACTATTGCTCTATTAAACAAGTCAGTCACATCTGTCTTTTTCGTTCATTTAAATAGCATCCTATGTGTTCATAGATTGTCAGTTTCAGTAGGAAGGCTACCAAATAATATACTTATAGTCACTTATAGTCTTATAGTCACCAAAACAATCGGGTAAAACCTCAGTATGAAAATACTGACGCAGATCTTTCAGTCGCCTTCTCTCTCTTATATCTGCGTTCACTGGGAATTTACATAATAAGCCTGGTCTGTATTTGCTGGGAATTTACAAAATAAGCTTCACAGCTACATCTTGGCTAAGTAATTATGAATGAAAGTGGCTTTTAAAAGGATTCTCAGCAGACCACCATTGTACTGGATCCTTTGTCTTCTTTCAATTTCATTCACACAGATCGCTGTTTACATTTCACATTTATATTTTATTCACTTAATGTTGCAATGCCGTACTGTGATCTGAGAGCTGCTATCTAAATGACACTGTTTTTTAAAATTTATTTATCTAACCGTTCAATGGGGTTGAAACTATTGCTATGACAACCAACTGAAATTGATTTTTTTTTGGGTCTGGCGCACTTGGTGGGTCGGCAGCTTCGAGTGTTTGTGGTTCAGGCAAACAAAACGAGAGTCGATACAATGACGTGGAATCGATGTGGATAAAAGGAACATGTTACATCCATGAATTCATCTCAAGAACCTTGATAATGTCTCACCGTGCACAGAACTCTGGTAGAACCTGATACGGACGCTCCAAAACTGTGAGAGAGGACCAGAATCAGGCATTTCATTATTTTTATTATTCCGGAAAAATATTCTTCACTATATTCCAGATGTACATTTAATTATATACCCACCTGCTTTTGTTTACATTACATTGTATGTTAATAACGCAATGTTTGATTTAATGTAATTGGAATAATGTACGACTCCTCATCTTTATAATTACATAAAGAAAAATCAAAAAAGGACATGCAAATGATTAATTTGGGAAATGAAGCGATGAGACATGGTCTTACAGAAGACCAAACAGAAAGGCCTTTCAGTCTCGCCATGCATTATCAAATAATTATCCTACCTCTGTTTGGAAAGTAAAACCACTAGTGATATTTTCATGTCAGAAATGGACTGCAGACACCTGTATGGTCCTTGAAAGAAACTGATTGCTTGGCGGTTTTGGACTGGAAATGGTGCAAATTACAGTAAAGCAGATACCTGTTCCCAGTGCTGCCTATTTAATAACACAGATGTCATTAAATACATGCAGGATGCTGACCCCTACCTGTTGAATTCGCCAGGGCATTCATGCCCCTACTGCATCCCTCCCCATGCCTAACAGAGAGTGTAGCTGTTGAAGAAGACCTTAGTATGGCTTCAACTGAACCTTCAACTTTGAAAAGACATTCTAAAGCAACGTGGACAAGCCGTCCTTCAGACAAAGGGTGTAGATTTGGGTATGGACGGTAGGAACATGATTTGAGACCAAAACCAAGACTAAACCTGTGCCCTTATTTTAGATAGTATGACCGTCATTAATCTATAGGTAACATCTTGGAAATGAGGATAGAGCATCTATTTGGATCAGTTATACGCACGTAGTGATGTACCCTAACCCCAGTCCCTCTAGTGCCCTGCTTCTCTATGAACCCCATCTTCATCATTGTGGAAGCAAATTTAAGATGAGTGATTCATTGTCATCATATTAAGCAGCATTGCACTGATCTTGAAATGCAGAGGCTTCAAAATGATTCCGCTGCCATATTGAAGAACAAAGCTCAGCTGTGCTATTCCTCTGTGCTTAATAGCACTGATCAATAAACAGGTTTTTCTGACTCATAATTGCCATAGCTTCATCTTAATTCAGTTTGATGATATAATTAAAGCTATTAAATCTATTAGAGGCCTCAGTCCTGTGAAGAATAATAACCCCTAACGATGCTCAGTCTCACCATTCACCGCAGAGCCTTTCTGACAGACTGCGACGCGTCTCCCAAAGTGTGGAGCCCGGATCTGCAGGAGTTTGCTCTGACTGACTGCAGAATGTTCTGATTACACTGCGTTAGGAGCCTTCTCCAAGGACTCTGGGATACGTGACTGATCGCTTGGTTCTCTAAATGCGAGCTGAGTATCACACTAAATGACATGGAGAGGCTTGTCGCGATGCTCAGGGACCATGAAGCAGTTATGTTCCCTGAGATAGATAGATAGATAGATAGATAGATAGATAGATAGATAGATAGATAGATAGATACTTTATCCTGAAGGAAACTGCAGGTTTACTGTAGCTCAGTACACATTTTTACATAGTAAAAACACATTTAGACATTAATAGAGAGGGTAACACTTTACTTTAGGGGTCACAAATAATGTAGCAGTACACTATTACTTAATGCATTAATTAACCAGAAACTAAGCGTTAGTTACGTACTGATCCCATGTTTGTTCATCATTAATCAACCATAACGGTTCATGTATTTCATGGTTACTATATTTGATCATGATTTGTACTTGAGTAGTAACTGAGTTACTAAGTTTCTTGTGTCCCCTCAGGTAAAGTGTTACCACAGACAGTGACAATAAATAATAGACAATAAACAGAAACACTGCAAAGAATATCAGGGAAGTCATTGCTGGGAATTCCATAGAAATGGTTCAGAAATAAACAGTAGTGCACAGTGGGTAGTACTCTGAATGAATGTTCTGTGCCTAAGCAGTTCTGGTCCATTTAGACAGTTGGTGGTCCCCCTCTGCCACAGGGTGACTCGCTGTAGAATCAAATGGCCAAAGGTAGGAACGACCTTACATAGCGCCCCATAGAGATCCCTGGGTGCAGCAGCTCGGGACCATGCCTGCTGTGACAGACGAGTGATAACCGGCAGTCACTTGGCAACCCTGGAAAGAGAGTCAGGCAGCCTGTCGCACTCAAATGCTGCAGTCAGATTTTGCATGGTCTTCTGCATCCATGACAGGAGATTTACTGCACACAAGACCAGCGAGATGAATGCAGTGATCATACATGAAACAAACGAATAGAAATGAACATGCAATCATAGAAGTCAACTATAGCATAGAAGTTGAACACTGAATTATTTATTCTGAGGAAGGCACTTAATCATGAATATGAAACGATTTTAAAGGAGTAATTCAGTTAGCAGACACAAGCGTAATTTGCATATTCAGTGTCTCAAGTTTTGTAAAACATTGTGGAAATTACAGAGAGTTTTTATATCCAGTGATTTCGGTGGGGTAATGCCATTTCAAATTAGCGAAAGCAAATCCACTGTGTACATTTTAATTATTCAAACTGAGTGATTCAGTGTTAGTTTCCTAAGTTAGCACACAGAAAAGTTCTCTGTAGTAGGAATATTTAAAGCAATAGTCACTAAAATTCAAAATTTTAATTAACAGCCCTCTGTTGTGATCTTTTTTCATGAGCTTTTGCTCCCTCGTGCATCAGAGTGCTCATTCTAATAAAACAAAAAGCGTTTGGTTAGAAGTTTTATTGTATTATTCATGAATCCAGCTTAAACTCCAGGTGTGTAGTATAAAGGTATGTAGCACCTCGGATAAGCCCCTTATCAATAGCTATCTCTCAAGCTGAGAGGAAGGGGACCTTCCAGATCCGCTCACCTAATGAGTGTTATCCATTCTTAAGCTCCCTCTAGCATCGCCATGGAAACCCTCAGCTCTGTCAGTCTCGCGATGACTTTTGCCGGCAAACAATGGAGGAATAGTTCTGAGGAATTACAGGTGCCTTGGTCAGGGCAGCTGCCTTCCTGCAAACAAAGAATTTTTTTGTTGTTGTCCTCCCCCCCCCCCCCCCCAGCCCCCACCCCGCCTTTTCATCCAGCAAACATCTCAGTGTTGGCCCTCTCCTCCCCGCCTTTTCATTTCGCCTTTGATCACAGAGGGATTTCAGCCAGGCTGACGGCTCAGAGGAAGTGCTCCAAGTGAGAGCAGCTGGGACATCCGCAGGACCCCTCCGCCGCCTCCCGCTCCCTCTGCCAGCCGGCACCACGCTGTGCCGCCGTGCCCAGCGTTGAGGGGACCCTCTTCCTCCCTCCATCCTCATTTATGTAGCCCAGTCCAACAGTCTATCCAGGGGGCTGTTTACCAGGAAGACAGAGCTGGCGAGCATTTCGCCCGCTTGGAGGCCCGTATGAAGCCTCACGGCTGAATGGAGGACAGAACCAGAAGATCCTTCACAGTCGAGCGACTTTCAGCATCTCAGTTGTATCCTTACCTCAATCCCAGCTGCCAGTCATGCAGATTCCTCTGATCAGTGAATTTGGGGATTCTTCAGTGTTGCACCAATTGTTACCGTGCGAACGAATCATACATATGGAACGCATTAGCCTCAATGCACAGCTATGATGTATTAATCAGAATATTTGAATTTGTGAGGAGCACTTCAATAATGACAGCAAACAATGATGGAGAAGGACAGGCCTTCTGGGATTTTCAGGAGTTGCAGGGTCTGGACAGGGATAGGACAAAGGCTACAGAGAATGCAGGCACAAAAATGAAAGGAATCTGCATTCATCTGTGTTACGCAGGGCAGGTGCAGTACGTGAAGAAAGACCCCAAACAAAACAGCTACAAGACTGAGGTTTAGGCTGCCATCCGAGCACAAGAGCAAAGAGCAGACTGAAAGAGACTGAAAGGTGGTGCAGACTGATAGAGACTGAAAGGTGGTGCAGACTGATAGAGACTGAAAGGTGGTGCAGACTGATAGAGACTGAAAGGTGGTGCAGTAATAAATCATGCAGGTATAAGTTTTAATGCACAAGCCATTTCTTCCCATCTTTGCTCACATTTGCTGTCACTTATTTTGATCTCAGAATCTTTCCTGAAATACTTTTTATATAAAATCTTACGTGTGTTTGATTTAGTTACCCACCTAAATGTTTCCTACCTGAATGTAACTCTGCGCAGGTTAATTTAATGAAGACTCAGACCGTTCCTCTTAGCAGGAGTGCATCTGCGCCACAGTGCTAGGCCCGACTGGGGGGGTGGGCTGAAAGGGGACATTGAAAGCATGGCAGCGGGGGCGAGTCTGAGTGGCCAAGTGTTCCATCCGCGAGCTTCAGGAACGTCCCGAAACAGGTAAATAGGCCGGTGTTTATTTGGGGAGCACAGGACATGGCTCAGACCCTGCCAGAGCAAACACGTGCAGGAGTGTCGCAATACGACCTGCACACAGCCCGCCGTGCAGCAGATGGCACCCCGGGGAGTCCTGCGACCCCGTTTGACTGCAGTGGGGGAGGCGAGCCGGGGTATTTTAGGCACTTATGTTTATTTTCCAAAACCCCGAACATGGGAGAAGCGTGATCTCTGCTATAAGCTCACCCCTGTTTATTTCAATCGCCTCCAGAGGAATCCTAACAAATAACAGCCACTCTGAGCGATCCCCCGTGTACCAGAAATCCTTGTAACAGAAATCAACAGATGAGCCAGAATCGGTAGCAGGCGTGGGAGAGAGGTGCCGCTCTCTGTTCTTAGAATTGGCCTCAAAGCTAGTTCTGCTTGACGCAGCCATCAGAATTCAGCTGCAACAGAGATTCTTGGAAATATTATGTTGAATCTTCGCTCTGCTGTTCGTTACAACACTGAGTGTTTACCTCCCAGTGACGTAGCACTGGAAAGAAATTCTGTGTTGCTTTTTTTTCCAGTTTAATCGGGGGGTGAGGTCATTTGGATAGCTTTGTAAACTAGCGAGGTCTCTTTAAGAAGAAATAAGTAGTTATCTATTGTCCATTTGCAAGTTAACTATCTTTAGATCACCGTTTTTTGTAAGTCTGGATGGGAAAATTCAAATTTACTCAGCGGATGGTAGGTAACAACGAAACATTCTATGATTTTCTACAAAAGCAGAACTTCATTACTGTATGAAAAACGACAAAGAATAAACCCACAATGATAAAAAAAAAAGAAACACGTCTGCAGGCTGGTGCATTTGCAGCTGTAACGTGTCAGGCAAGACTTGGCCGACCGGCAAAACGGAGACACTGACGCACCGCATGACTCTGCCGACAGAAATCAGTTACACATTTTTCCCTTGATAGTTGTGATGAAATAATTTTGTGCTTAAATGTACATAGACAAATATACCCTATTCGAAAGGAGGGAGTTAAATTTACCTATAAGTGCAGGGAGGTGGTGGCATACATAACTGCAAGAGATTCACTGAGAATTTTGTCCAAGTGGTCAGACGTTTACATTATGCTGCCTTTAGCTAGATCTGCCTGATGGCGTGGGATCGCCATGGGAGCTGAGGTTGAAGGGTTTATAATACACTGCTGCTGTCTGGTCTTGTAGTAGTAATCTTGCAGTATTGTAATGTGAGTACTGCAATCTCATCCAGAGTTTCCCGTGCCATTTTCCTGGACTTTCAGCGATTGCCTCCAGGCCCCATGTAACCCTGTATGTACACTATATGGACAAAAGTATTGGGACACCACTTTGAATGAAAGGGTATTAATATGAAGTTAGCTAACCCTTAGTAGCTATAATAGCCTGTACTCATCTGTGAAGGCTTGCCCTTAAATATTTGAACATTGCTGGTTGCATTTTCTGCGATTCAGGTTGGCTATTGATGTCAGGTGATCACGTCCCTTTCTCTGAGCTTGTGTGCCTGCCACTTCACAGCTGAACTTGCTCCCAGATGTTTCCACTTCACAATCATTCTACTTGCAGTCGAGCAGGGCAGCTCTAGCAGGACAGAAATGTGGAAAGGTGTCCAACGGTGTCCAATGACGGTGCTAGGTTGACTAACCTCTTCTGTTTGACCACCCATTCTGTTTCCATTGTTTGATGCTGAAGATTGCATGACTGTGTGCTTAATTATACACCTGTATGTCAGCAGTGGATGTGGCTTATGTGGCCAGTTCCTGTAATTACTACGGGTGTCCCAATACTTTTGTCCATTTAGTGTATTAACAGTTATGGAAGATGGATGGATGGATGGATGCATGGCTGTAACATGGATAATGTCATGCAAGAGAAAATAATAACACTATATTCTTTACTGATGTAGGTAAAACATAAAGGTAAAACATTCACCCAGGGTCTAATAGCCAAGGTGTTATGCAGAACACATGACAATCCAATGGTAGGCATAGCCTGTGCATGGACTGGGCTGTTATTAAGCTGTCATTTTAATAAAAGTTTTCGTATTGAAAATGGCATGTTCCAGCTCCACGGAATGCCCTGTTTCAGCCTGTTGCCATGGCACTGGAGTAGCATTATGATAAATGTGCTCATTTGCACTAATGAACAGTCACACGTCCCAATGACACTCAAGCATTTGGTAATGTCTAAAAATTAAAAGGAAAAAAAGGTTTAACAAGGTAAGTGAAAATCTTTGCAAGCAGCTAGTGTAATGCAGTAGCTGGCAAAGCGCCTTGAAGATAACGCCAGAATCGACATGCAGGTGATACAGCAATGCAGCCTTACAGATAAACAATGTACTATGAGTTATAATGACTGTTTTCCCGGCACACTCTCTAAGGCAATTACAGAGAAACCCAAATCTAAGGTGACTGCCGAGATTTTTTTCCTTGTACGCTGTTACACCATTCAGATTACACTTCCCTTGTTCAAAGGTATGAAAGCATGCGTTCTGAAATTTGAACTCTGTTATAAGGTTCCATGATCATACGTAGCTTGAATCACACCACTGCCCAACACCATACATGTGACTCCGTGGTAACCAACTCCAGCCTATACAGGAAACCGAGCGATGATTTGTTAACTTGTGTTAGAATTTAGCAGCATACAGAAATGGAGTAAGAGGCTTATGAAGGCAGTGGGGTTTGTCTGCGAAGCCCCACCCCCATCCCAGGGTCACACACAGGCTGACCAGGCCGCTTCCACTGTGCAGGACTTTTCCTATTGGCTGTGTGATGCTGAAGGCCGACAATCAGATCTTTCCTCATTCATCTAAGTTTAACCAAAACATAAAACCTGCAATGGCAATATTGAGATTTCGAAAGTAATGGAGTTCATGTGAAATTTCAAAATGACTAAAAACAAGATCAATTTATCAACAATCACTAACAGGAATAAGCAAAACTGTTGTCTAGAAACGTATTAATTTAGTTTTATTTCTGCAGATATGCTGTTTCAAATTTACTGTTGAGTATCCTTTTTACATCTTTTATAATAATAGGGCTATATTCTTACCAAAAATTGTCTGTCAGAGAAATTTTCCGGAAATGTTATGTGTTCTCGAAACTGTTAGGCACAGGTGGAAAGTTCAGGTCCAGAAAGTGCAAATCCAGGCCAAGATTTTCCACCAATCAGTTGAATACGCAGATGCAAGGTCAGAGAGTCCTCAACTGGATGGCTGAAGCAAAATCTTGGTCAGGATTTATACTTTCTGGACCTGAACTTTCTACCTCTGTTGTTGGGGGAAGGTGACCCGGCACGTCCGGGCCCCATAAAGGGTTAAAGCAGAGCTGCAGGACGTCCGTTTCCACTTCAGCACCATCTGAACAAATAAGCGGGTGACCTGACTGTACTCCCAGCTGTGGGTGGAGGGGACTGGGCAGCCATGTGACCATGTGACCATGTGACCCCTCGCCTGCTACAGACTTTGAAGAGAGTGGGCCTAACCCTAGCTGCAGCAAGGCAACAACAATTCCCGGAAAACAGTGGCTGCCCTCTCTGCACTGTTTACATGTGACTCATTGAGGTTATTTTTCGCTTTCATCATCAGACGCTCTGCCCCCAGGTTCCCTCCTCTGATTCGTTCTCCTCCCGTCTGCTTCCCTCCCTCCTCCCTCCCTCTCCATCTCTCACTCTCTCGTTCTCTCTCACACTCCCTGTTCCAGTTTTACTTGCTTTGCAGACGTTCCAGAGCCTTTGAACGCCCAGGCCATGATGCCACACAGACCAACCCAGAGCGAGGGAGCAGCGTCGCAATTTTGCCACCGGCAAAGGAGCCTGGGAGTCACGCCAAGCAAGCTTCCAGAAGGCCGAGCTTCTTTCTCCTGGAAGCTGCCCAGAATTCTCCAGGACTTCCGCCCATTTTAAATCAACAGGAGCTAATCAGGTGTCTGTTCGTTTAAGTTTCACACAACTTAAAAGAAGGTCGAAAATTGTCTGCAAATCTTAACAAAGGCAGAGCACTTGAAAGGGAAGGTGGAGACAGATCATAAAGCTCGGCTTCTGGTGCATCCAATGATGCAGTCCTGTGATGTTGGTGGGGGACAGCAGTAACCCTTGGAGATGATGGATGGTGCTTCATTGACAAGCAATCCTAACCAGACACCTGATTAGTCTGATAAGATCGATGTCGGGGTTTAGATCACGGTGTGCCCAAAACCTCAGGTCTTGCTGACGAAACGTTATTTGATATAACAGCATGTGTTCAATATGCAATTTTCACAGCTCTGCATCTTCTGAACCAGCTGATACCCAAAATAAGACACAATTAACAGATGCGATTATTCCAAGTCTATGCACCCATAACTGGTAGGAAATCCACCACAAGCCTTGCAGACCTCAAAGGGTCATTCTGATTCAGCTACATAATATGATGACAACTTTTCATTGCAGGGTCATGAACTGAAGCAGAAAATCACTAACAAACATAGAAATGCATAGTATGAACAATAGCAAAGCTGTGCGGCTTTTCTGAGAGTGTCCACGCTAATCGCTACAGCTCATCTGACCTAATTATTTCCATTGTTCTACAGGCATACAGATAAGCGAATCAGACAGTACATAATAATGTGAAATGAATAGTGACAAGAGTCTGTAAATGCATGAATCTTCCTCTTTCAGCTCTGCAGAGCAGCTTTCAAACCGGAGTCACAACTCCTTTCCTCGCAATCCACCCTTGATGCATCATGCAGTGATGATCAGGGGTGTAATAGGGGCATGGATACCCTGGCATGGGGGCCCAGCACTTTACAGCGGCCTTTCAGTGCATAAAATTATATGTAAAATTGGGTAGGGGGCCCCAAGGTGACATTTTGTCAGGGGGCCCAGAATTTCTAGCTAGCCACTGATGATGATAGGCATATTGTATTAATGCAGAAATAACTGACTCCAAAATCATTCTGTTGGTGCCACAAACAGCAAAAAAATAATTTGGTACGAGAATTCTATTATCATTCACGCAGAGATCCAGATAAAGGTGGTGGAGAAGATGAAATTTGAACAAGGGGATTCATAAGTATTAGAGGAAAATGTATAAGCTAATCAGCAAATCTGGCACGTTCCTAAAGACTTTAATGGGATTGCGCAGAAAGGATGTCAATTCAGGTTACTAAATGCCTATAGCAGGGTTCCAGCCATTTCTGCAAAATCAAAACAGATCACAGCCCCTGCGATGTTCAGTGACCATCAACGTCAAAAAGCTGCTTGGAAACTCCAGTAAAAGTATGGTTTGAAGTAGAAATGAGACCATCACAAACTCTGACTCTGACCACTAGTCTAGGCAGCTGCAGGAATTTATATGGTGATCTCAACTTTTCCGTTGTCCTTAATCTGATTTTGTCATTGTAACAAGCTGGTCCAAAATCACAGCATAAACAATATGGCTGTAGATGGCCAAACATACACAAAACAGTGGCAGCTTGGCTATTTGACAAAAGGACAGGATAAGACTCTAGCGTTACGAGGAAAATTGCACTACCTTGTGCAGCCCCAGAAAAACGGGACAAATCTTTGGCTTTCCCAGTGAGAAAAGACAAATCACATGAATTGACTTAACAGTGTTTCTTATATAACTCGCTGCTTAATTTCTTCGGCAGTAAAATCTCACAAAGAAGAAAATTGCCAAAGTATGACAAAATTAACAGCCTATAAAAAATGTCCCATGCCTACTATAGAGGGTGCTGGGGGCTGGGGGGATGTTCCTCTTACAGTTAATAATTTCTTTTCCCATTAGTTTTACCCGCTGAGGCGAAACGTAGGTCACGTTTGTTTGCGAGAAACTTTGTTTCCAGTGATATAATCAGCGAGTGTGAAAGCATCATCATCATCCGTGGGTAAAATGGGTTAAACTCCGACTCGCTCCCGCTAACGTTGCCTCTAATTGCATCATGCAGTCGCGGTGAGGCTGAGCGCTCACACTTCCCTTCATGCGCCACGGACGGGATCCTTTTTTAGGAACCACAGCCCGTGCTTTTGTCTTCAGATTTTTTTCTGCGTGTGCCTTATCGGTGTCCCATTGATAAGCGTTCTCAAAATCACTGCTCCTTACTTTACTCTTTAATTGACTCTAAAAGAAAATGCATTGCCTTTTATATAGTGTTAGACATACAGTTTGTACGCTATATGCTATAATATAAACACTGGAGGGGAGTGTGAACAAGCATGGCGTGAGACCTTTGTCTTTTGACCACGGTCCTCACGGTACCCTTCATGGAAGAAGTTTTTGACTGTTTGTTTTGGTAGATTATTTCAGTGTTTTTTTTTTAACAGTACTTGTCACCGCAAACAGCTACAGCGATTCAGCTCTGATTCCAGGGCCCAGTGAACAGAGTTTTCCTGTGTGTTGGGGGGATGCATATTTCTTAATGCTCCTGTCTTGGTTTTGGTTGAAATGTCTTTAGATTCCAGAAAGTCACTGCAAGGTTGCATCACTCGGTGTGAGTCAGTGGCGGAGGGCTGCCTCGTCTGAGCCTCCCCTCGCAGTCTGTGGCAGATTGGGCTCCTCCGCCCCAGCCAGCCGGGCATCCAAACACAGGAAGTGAGTCACTTTTATTCACCAGCTGTCTACCGCTCAGTGTGCGCCAAATTAGCTCCTGAAACATTCATTTTAAGTTCAATTATTTAAAATCCAAGAGCTGGAATTCCGAAACAAGGGTTCTGAAACGGAATGAGGTCATTCATTCCCCGGAGATATCAGATTCCAAAGAAGGGCAAAATCTGCAGTCCAGACCAGTAAATCCTGTCAGTGCACATTAAAAACGCAACCCGTGTTTCATAGAAACACCATTCCTGAGGAACTGTAAAAAGATGAACCGCAGCAAACCACAAAGAAAAGCTTTTGAGTCATTACTGGTCATTATGCATGTTTGCACCCGGGTTGACAGTGTGTGTGTGTGTATGTGTGTGGGGCGGGGCTGTAAATTCTCCACAATGTGTCAGTGCCGAGAGAACAGCCCGATTCCATGCTGAGATTTCGGTGTCTGTTATGTTTCCCCTGTCCATGATCATATTTACAGCCAATCCTCAAAAAAGCCGACCATAATTATAGATAGTTTTCAATCAATTTGTGATCTGCAGCGCTTATACATTTTTTTTAACAGGATAAAATAACATGAAACGGATCTCACAGGGAATTTGTACCGTCAGCTAATTTCTGACCCACGTTAGACTGCCAGGCTTGCAGAACTTGAAACACTGGTTAACATGGAGAGAGACACGGCATGCTCTCTCAGAACGGGCCTAGGGTGCCGGAACCAGATGAGTTGCTCTCTGTTGGACCTGGACTGGTGATGCCACCCCCAGCGGGCTCCCTGGGCTGGTCGCACTCACCTAACTCCCAGAACAAAGGGCCTGGTAGTGGTGACACAAACCTGGACTAGAGCCCTCTATGATGGCCCTGTTTCTGATGCTCAAAGCTGGAGCAGGAAGGAAGAGTTGGTCTCGAGTCATCCAAATGGCTCGGCTCTTCCGCAAAGCCCTTCCGCAGCAGACCAATAAAACTGGCTCGCCTTTAACCAAAAACTCCCAGCCAGCCTGCCTAATTAAAAAAACACACATCAAAAACGAGAGCCGAGGCAACTGAAAACATGGCTGCCAGAATCGCATCATCCCTGGCACAGACATCATCGAGCAGATGGCTCCTCTGACAGCCTATATTAAGCCTGCTTAATGAGCCAACTTTAGCGTGAGCTCATGCTAGTCCACTTCCTCCTAATCTCTGAGCACTGTTTTTTTTTTACAGAGTCACCAGATTTTTTTTTGGCTCTGCATTAAGAATTGAGAGGTGTCGCGTTTTCTGTGACGGGGCTTTTTGACTGAGTTTAGTCGTCCATTCTACGCCGGCCAGAGGGACACTTTGAGGGCTGCCCATCAAACAGGGGAAAGAGGAGGCTTCCAGGAGTTTCCTCTTATGTAGCTGCAGCATGTGCTGGAGCTCGTGTCTCCGTTTCAGTTTGTTTTTTTCTCCCGGTCACGCCCCTTCTGCATTTAAACCGACGCCTAGAAACTTGGCTGCCATGTGTCTTTTGTCAACTCATGCTCGGCGCGAGTGGCACCGACCCAAGAGCCACGGGAGAGCGGAGAGTGGATTAGACCACTGTAGCAGAATCATACTTCTTTGGAGTATATTAAAGGCACGTGGCGATGAGGGCCAGCCCAACCTAATAAACAATCTGGAAAGATCTGGAAATGCGGAAAACTAAAATGAAAGCAGTTGGAAAATATTAGCCAGAAATAGCAATTGCAGTAATGCTTTAAGGGGTAGTCTCACATGTAGTGGGTTGTGGGTTCAATACCCTGCCTGGCAATGGTTTCCCCCTGCAGATCAAAGACATGCAGTAGTGGGGAATCAGTATCTCTAAACTTCCCATAGAATCTGATTATTTGAAGTGTGATGGACTGAAACCTTACAAAGGGTGTCCCCTGCCACGTGTCCCGTGCTTCCGAAATTAGGTTCTGGGATCGTCGTCATTCCATACTGGGTAACAGGTTTCGGAAGACAGATTTAAAAAAAATTAATTAGTGAATTGCTTTTGTGACCTAAAAAAGAAACTGCAAATGACAAACAGGAATTATACTCACGCTATAACGCCTAATGAAAGCATGCAGAGACTGTACAGCCATTATCTGTAATTACGTGGCCATAATTACATCAGTCAGCATATTTGTGTTCGGCTCGCTAATTGTAAAACCAGAGAGCAAATCTGCAGAGCGTAGCGGTGGCTGCCCGTCTGCATTCCCGAAAAGCAGACATCAGCAACGGAGCCACAAGCTGCCCCAGCAAACTGCCTGTGCCGAGACCAATGGACTAACAATGGGCGTGTACAGTCAAACTGCAGACCTGCTGGGTGCTCTGATATGAGAAAAGTAATTAGATTTATTTAAACTTAGATTTAATAAAATTACATTTTTAATTACATTACATTCCATGGACTGCAGTACAAATCAATGATCTGTATGAAATTCACCTGATCCATAGATCCATCCATCTAGCCATCCATCTGTCTATTCATCCATCCATTCAACTTCCCACTGCTTATCCTAGTTACCAATGACATAGGAAATAGCTTGATATTGGGGGAACCCAACTTAATAATTAAATACAAAGGTATATTTGTTGAGGGTGATTAATAAATCCAAATTAAATATTTGGAGGGGGGTACACATCTCATAATCACAGACACAGGTAGGGGGGCACATATGTTTGTCCTAATACCAATTGCAAAAAAAAATAAACACAGAAATATTAAGAAATGTGTGAGCCACCCCCCCCCAACTATCTGGAAACTAAATAAATAAATTAATTAATAAATATAAACTACACAAATAATTATAAAATCTAATTTAATCAAAATTGGTCCTTATTACTAGATCAGGAATATATTCAAGGAGTTTGTGATTTAAAGAATATAATAACCCGGAGGGCTATGATGTTATTAAATATATGCATCAGGTCCGTATAAGTATAGTACATAAGCATTTCCTGCATGTCATGTTCTGGATACATTAACATATAGTTTTCTTATTACTGCTGACCCTTGAAGCTTACGTTTAGTTACAGAAAATACAAAATGCATTTTGGAGGGAAAAAAGCCCCTGGTATAAATATAGGCAGTTTCCAGATTGTCGGCAGTCCGCCTTCAGTCTGGTAAATCACGACGGTGCAATGTCAGGCTCACGGCAACTTAAACGGGGGCATGTCTCAGCCAGGTCAGCATCACAGGGCGACCGAGAAACGCGGCGAGGGAGAGTGAGAACTGGCGTCACCCACCGTGGCTGGTCGCTGCAAGCGCACAGCCTGGCTGAGCGTGATATTGAATTTGGTCGCCTTCGGCTGTCTGATGCACTTCTGTATATTTTCCATTCCATCACCCCAATTAGGTTTAGCCGCTGGAAGCCCACAGTCCAATCAGCGGTCATAAAAAATGCTGCCTTTCCACAGCCCCGGATTCGTGCACCTCCTGGTGTCATGTTCCTGCTTGAGTTTCCCCAACTGCTTTTCCTCTGCATTCCTATGTAGATCCTACAGTGACGCTGATCTGTCACCAGCCCCTTTCATGTCCACCATGTCTATCAGTGCTAATCTGTTGCTAGGCGCCCCGTTCGAATTACATCAGGGAACTGATGTAATGTTTTTAACAGCAATTAAAAGTCATATGCAAATGATACTGATTATTTTCTGCAATGTTTCGGTACCTTGGGGGCTCAATAATCCACTGTGTACGTGATATAGAACAGTCTGACAACAGGGACCACTAAAGCTAGCACCTCCAAATAAAGTTCGAATTAAGCTAACATTAAAAAGAGTGCCCTGAATGGCATGAGTAGCAAAACAAGAAGTTCGACTAAACCTCCATTTACTGGAACACCAGTGAAGACCTTGTTTCCTGCAGTTATATTGAATAATTGCAACATGTGGAGGAAAATATTAGGTAACTGTAAGAAGCTGAGATTGCAATGAATTAAGTTTGTAGTACTTTGATATCATTTTATTTGAAAATGTCCTTAACTCTATTCTAAGCAAGAACAAAATACCGATGTAAGCTTTTCACACTAAATGGGTGGGATGGGTTACATTCACACTAAATGTGATGTGACTTTTTTTGTTATATCAATTTCCATGTAGTTAAGTAAACTCTTTTGTAGTAAACTCATTCCAAATGGGTTGATATTACTTTGTTAGCCTGCATGGCAGAACCATCCCTCTACTCATTTGAAATTCCAAATCCTAGATTCACATGTACATCTGCCAGGAACCCAGAGCTCCAGTAGGAAACAGCAAACTCCAAACTCCCGTAGCTGGGGCAGGATTTGAACCTCCCTGATTGATACAATAAAGAAAGGTTGCATTCCCTCAACAAAGGGAATTCCTAACAACATTCAAACCAGGCATCTATAATTCAAATTCCCATAAGCAACCAGATGTCAACAACTTCACAGCTCAGGCTGAATCGACCATAAACATGCTTTGAGTTTCGGTGGCATAGGTTTCAGATGGGAAGGCAAGGGTTAAGCGCAGAGCAGGAAGGGGAAGGATTGCGAGGGGCATGTAGCATCTGAATCGCTGAGTCATTGTACTCAGGCCTTTATTACCCAAACTGTCACTCTGGCTTCAGGGTGGGGTGGGGTGGGGGGGGGGAGTGCGACTGGAAAACCTACCCAACCTCCATTTCCTGGAATGCTTGTTGTGGTATTTTTAGAGCAATCTCTTTGTCTCTAAGCCCTTTTCCTGTCCACCACGCCACATCCCAAGCCTCCAGCAAGGCCACTTAATTGTGTGTGTGTATGTGTCAGTATCTCAGTATGGGTCACTCGGTATGGGTGTATGATTGCCAGCCCTTGGCCCAACCTACTGAGTCACCCCAATCCATATCCCTGTATAAAACAGGAAGCCTTCAAACATTCCGAAATTTAAATCATCAATTACACTCTACAAAGAGAATCACCTTCTGTATTGCTCTTCGGTTCAAAAATACGTATTCATAAATTAAATATAAAATCTTATGGGAAAATAAATATTTTATTAGCTATTGATTTTTGGAGCATATTCAGCAGCCCTGGTGGGATGGGTTAGCATGGTGCCCGTTCTGTTCCGCATTGTTAAGCATTCTGTTAAGCTGGAAGGATTGCCAGCAGCGTGTTTAAAGATTCAAAATCAGCAAGCCTACAACGTCACCCTGTAACCTACACAATTTGTCTCATTAAGCCCATTTCTATAGGCATGAGGAGAGGGGAACGTTTCAACCTCAGAGTTCATCTGCAGGCCTGTATTGAATTCTGAAGAGCCACAGGTGTACCATTTAGTCATTTTCACATTGTTTTAGATATGGGTATTTTTTTTGCACCTTAGGCTTTATGTGTGGCACCCCAGGGTGGTGGGGGGGGATTATATCTTCATGAACGGGCTAAGTTAAGCCACACAGTTCAAGGAGCTCCTGCTCCCTATACACACATTTGCACAGCACCTCTCCAGTGAGCGTGAAGGACGAGGGGACAGAGACTGTGGCTAGGGACTAATGGCTCCATAACACACTGATTGAGAGGGTGACCATTAGAGAGAGATTCAGAGAAAGAGAGAGAGAGAGAGAGAGAGGGAGAGAGAGACGGTTGGCCTTCCTTTCTTCGGTTCACCTTGGTGGTTGGCAGAGCACTTCTCTGTGTTCCATTGAGACTTCACTCTCAGAGGCGATCGAGCTCAATTCAGACGCCAGAGCACTTTAAAATAGATTGCACCGGGGTCGGCAGACAGTTCAGCTCAGACTACAGCGCGATATTCGAGCCTCGCATGAGAAAAGTCAAGAAGAAAAATGGGCCACTTAACGTTGGCCGGCGTTTCTTTGTCTACTCTCCACAGCCCCGTGATGGAACCCGGTCTCCAGCCAAGTCGTGTTGATAGTTTCATGTACAGTTATAGCAGCACTGTTCCCTCTATGAGATGTGGACCCCCCCAAGCTTTTGACTTGAGCCCAGTTCTTTTTTTTGTGGCCTGCATGTTCCAGAAACGGAGAAAGTGTCTGATCGACCGGTGAAGCACATAGAGGCCAGGGGGATGGCCCCACTGGGTCACATACTGTGCAGGGGTGCAGCCAGGCAAACCCCTACAAGCCTCCTGGGGAGGATAGTATCACTCCGTGACCGCTTCACTCCCTGAAAGGTCATTCCCTGCTACATCAGCCATGTCGCAGTGCAGCGATCCGGATTTGATCTTTGCGGAACTAGAAGACACTGTATCAGCACACAGTATCTTCCTTAAAATACTGAACATTGCTCCTTCAAAGTTTAATCTAACCATTTTATGCTAATTGAAAAATGCTCCTTAAGCCAACTTTTTCTCTGCTTTTGTGGAAAAAAGTTGGGCCATGTCAGTATTTTTCTGCATAAATTAGCATGAATTAGTAAAATTCGCCACCTGTGCATTGCAATTTTCCACTGTTAGCAAAGCCTCTCTGTGTGAAGTCGCTCTTACAGTGAAGCCCCTCTCTGTTCAGGCAACAAAGCAACATGCTGTCGAGAGCAGCCTGTCATATGAGCAAATGATTGATAACTACTCCTTGTGACCTCGGGACAGGAAAAAAAAAAATTAAGGCAGCCCACAAAACAGCAGTGAAATTCCCCAGAAATACTTTCACTTCTTCCACATCTCTTTCATTTCCCTGCAAGAGCCGTCACTTCAACCTGCAGAGGCACTGGTGCAGGAAACACCTGCTCAGATTTAAAAAACAAGGCTCCCTAGACTTATAACTGATCTTCCCTTGGCTGGTGTTTAAGGTTTCACAGGTATGAGCAGTTTTGGGAGTGCATGTTTTAAGCTGATAGTTCATGAAGAAAAAGTGCTCATATTGACTGAGCATAGTTACCAAATGAAGAGCAGGGTGACATGGTCACTCAGTGGGTAGCACTCTTGCTTCACACCTCTAGGGTTAAGGCTTTGAATCTTATCTCTGATCTCTGTGTTTGACTTTTCATGGTCTCCCAGTTGCATGCAGGTTTCCTCTTGTACGAATGCATGAAGTTAAGCTAACTGGTAGTTTTAAATTGCCTGCAGTGTGTGATTGTGGCATTTCCCTTGTCATGGAATGACATCCTCTCCAGGGTGGACCCCAGGCTTGTACCTTGTGCTGCCTGGGACAGACTCCAGGCCCCACTTGACACTGACCAAGATATGCACTTAGAAATTGGATGGATAGTTGGATGAATTCTGGCAGCTGGCATTGAAATCATCTCAAGGCATAAGTTTGACAGGACATATTTCTCACTATTACATTGTTTGGCATTTTCATCTAAAGAAACTGTCAGCTGAGCACATTTATAAACAGTGATACACAGCTTGAGCAATTTGGGTTCAAGTGTCATTCAGATGTCCTCAAAGGATTTGAGCCAGCATATAGGTTGTATATCTTAACCAGCCATGCTACCTTTAGTGCATTATCCCATGTGGTACCTGGAAAGGGACCTGGCTTGCTTCTATGAAATATATAACTACATAAATGTTCTGCTTTTGGATAGCAGTTATTCCTTAAAACAGCATATATTTTCCAAGTGTCCAAGCAGAGTAAGCCTTTCGCAATTATTAAAGGTGAGTCGATTGTATGGAGTTGGATTGTGCACCAGAATAAAAGTCCCATATCACTCATATAGGTGAGGTGACTTTGCTTTCACTAAAGGGGATTTTTAGTGCAGATAGAAGTAAATTTACAGCAAAATTCTGTGTAACAAGTCAATTTCTGAACGCCACATTCATTCAACCTGGGAAGCCTCTGAAGCTAGAAAAATATATACATATAATCTACAGATCTTCCAGCTTACTCATAAAGAGAGCACAGCACAAAAACACAAAATGCTGAGCAGGAAATTATGACTGTTGTGGTCACCATCTTCCTGAAGACTAGACTGTCGTGTGGGTGCTGAAAAAAATGGTTGCCTGGCAGATCATTAACCTGGCCCACACACTGTACTGGGTGCTCCTGCATCGCAGACTTTTGCAAGGCTACCTCAAGGACGTATCAGCAACAGCGAGAGCTAGGATTCATGGGCTGAGGCTCTCCCTCACCGTGGAAACAGCAACACAATTCCGAGCTACAGGCAATGACCGGGCATTTCAAAACGAGATTTGGTCATAAACATCACGGAGACGCATGAAATGTTCTTCTTGGTCCGCATCCGTCACAATCATTTATTACGTCTGAATTTTGCCAGGTTAGTGGAGTTGCAAAAAAAAAAACAGAGAGCTTTCTGATCAGTGTGGTGGTACAAGGGATATAACGGCTTGGTTTGTCACCAGATACATATGGTTTTACAAAGAAAGACATCAATATATAAACAAAAAATGTGCTCTGTAAAAGTACTAGACAAGCAACTAACTAGACCTGTATTTTATTAACTAATTAAAGAGCCAAATAATGAAATCATTGATGTCAAAGCACTGGACATGCATAGTTTACTTTTACTAATTTAAACTTTTTGTGTGGTGGTGTGTGGTTCAGCAAGTTAGGGTAAATCCTGTTGCCAGCAGTGATTATTATTGGGCCCTTAAGCAAGGCACCTACTACTAGGGTTTCTGGATGTTAGCCTACCCTGCACTGTGACGCACAAGCTAACTCACACTGGCATATTGCGTTTCATGGAGAGCAAGAGGGGGTAGGTGAAAAGACGAGTTCCCCACGAAGATGAATAATGTTCACTATTCTGTTCACTGTTTATTAGCATGACTGAATAGCTCCTTCCTGTAAGTTTAAGACAACAGTTATTTCTTCCAATGATGGAGGACAGCTTGATACTGACACTGGTACAACTGTTATGCTGTGGGCAGTGGATGCAGGTGCAAGGATACCAGTGGTATACAGCAGTGACTCATGTGTGTTGATCTAAAATGCGATCTGATCCTTTTTGAAGACCTGAGAGTTAGGTTGAGGCAAATTACAAAAAGGCTGCACTTTTTCGTGACCTTCTCTGAGCACATTTGAGGAAGACGGGCTGGCGGTGACAGCTGACGTGGGTCCAAAGAGGCACATAGGTATTGCAAACCACTGGGTCAGCTTGAATGCATAGGGGCTCTTTGAAAATTTCCCCTTTTTGCTTAGAGACTTCAGTCTTCAGTTATAACGTTCATGATTGACGTACACATACAGATGCAAAAAAAATTAAAGAGAAGTATGCTAATGTTGAAAAAACCCTCTCAGCTAGGGAAAGCAGTTTTTCTATATACTGGTTGGGTTTCCCCTGCAACCCCGCTAAACGTCCTGGTGTGGGCGTGAGCTCTATGCACAACTAGAACACCATGCTCAGTTTATGAGGCTCAGCACATTCTGCATCACATCATTTCTTTACTTTTCTTTTTTTTTTTCCAAAAGTGACACACAGCCTTCAAAATACCGAAAGCAAAAAAAAAATTGTTCAGGTGACGTAGCCCAAACAGCACGTAGCTTTAAAGGGCCGGCACTATGGGGAATTACAGCGTGGGCTAAAACAGCATGACCTCAGCCTTTAGTCAAAGTGAAACATGCAGTTTCACTTCAAAGTCTTCAGACAGGAAGAAACACTGCAGTAGGGCAGCAGTTAGAGCCAGATGAGTCCTGCACAGGCATGTGACAGGCATGTCTTACGAGAAGGCAACAAACTCTGCGCTGGGTCATTACAGTACAGTGGCTGGAGATTATTATTGTTTTCCTTTTTTCTGCATTCTTCTCTGAATTCTTCAAGACATTGGGGTGGGGAGTGGGGGTCTTCAGTCAGGGTTATTTAAAAACAGTATGGATTATGGATGGAAACCTTTTCCTCATCAAAGAGCCTGCCTTGACGTTTTTTTTCCACTGAATTAGCACGTCTCAGAAACCAAGGCGATCATATGTTTAGCAGAGAGCAAACTGACAAGTAAGCACAAAATAAGAGACTGTGGAGACTTGGCCCTCTGGGACCGCAGATGCCAGCATGAAACAAAGAGGCAACACCCCCATTTTTTATGCAATTGGTCTAAAAATAATTAGAATAATTTTTAAAATCTGTATTTAAATTATTCTCTGAACAGCCTCATCAGTAGATTCCAGTGATAACATAATGTGCTCTCAGAAAGGGTACTTGTGACCCTAAATACCACATAGTTTATACATGCACTGAATAGTTTAAATTGTTACAATAATGTCCACGTAAAAATTGTCAATATTAGTCAAAAATATCATAAATAGCGTATCTTTTAAGTTGCGCGTAAGTTCATTTTACAGGAATACTGGCAGATTTTTTTAAATTATAAATCGGATATTGATGTTTAACGCTTGGGGTATTAAAAGAGTGGGAGTGTTTTTTTTAATCAGAACGCTCCTTCGGGTGAGTGAAGGTACATGTTCAAGACCGTTAACTATTTTACATGTTAATCTGTAAAACGTGTGGCACATTTTTTGAATTTCGGGAAAACATATATAATTTTCTAAGTAAACTCATAAAAATGAAAGAATGAAAACGGGTAAGATTTGAATTCCCAGCACTGAACGCTGCCATTTTTCTTTTTAATTACCTTTGTGTTTCCTCTCCACATGCAGTTTAATTAATGCTATCTAAAATATCTGCCATCTCACTCCACTCACTCTTCCTTCTTCCGCATTAGTTCCTCGTTTCAGCCCCTGTTTGTTTAAAAGCCTGTGTCCTTTGCCACTTCCATTTGGACCACCGTAGTCCCTAAATTCATTTCCGTGATCACCAGACACAACGCAGCCAAGGAGCCCAGACCCCTCCACGCGGTAAGCGTGCGGCTCCATTCTACAGTCCTCGCGGCTTCCCCGCGCGCTGGCTGCCATGGCGACCCTCACTCCTTCGCCAGCCGTGGCCGCGGCTGGTCGAGCGCCCTCGCGCTTCCCGCCACGGCAGGTAGTTAGGCCGTTCAGCACGCGCTTCTCGTAACCGTGCCGCTGCTAGCTCGAGTCCCGGGAGCTGCCTGGTATCCTTGAACGAAGTGATTAACCCGAATTACTCATGTAAAATATCTGCACGCATAAATGCGTGACCGGTAAAGATGCTCTGTGTAAAAATATCTGTCAAGCAACTGGAATAAATGTTCTCTTAAATATAGGGTGAAATATAGGAATTTTCATCACCAAGGCGGAAATGAGTTTCAAGTAATCGTAATTCATTATTCCGTGCAATGTAATTTAATATTCAATACATTTTCAACATGCAGCGCTATATACATTATTTAAATATAATATAACTTTAGCAGATATTGATTCTTTCCTGAGGCAGTAGATAATCGTTTTATCGTTTTAGGAGACAACAAAAACAGCTACTTATTTGATTTCCCTGTTTCCATGGAAGCATTCCATTTTCGGGGGAAGGCAGCCTGCGCAAGAATGTAGCCAGTTGTCATAGAGACTGTAATGACTTATATACATACTCATTTTTGTGCCGTAATACCTCACAAAGGGTTTTGAAGGACACTGCCGGAATTATAACAATGTCACACTCACTACAGAACAACTGGATTCATGTGTCCTTCTTGTTAAACCCAGATTTTTTTCTTTGCTAATTGCGATCCACACGACAATACGAAAGCTGTCCACCCACATGACAATGCCCCGATTAGCTGCGGAAAAAAGGATAAATGTCAGCCTATTAGTGCATGCTTTCATCAAAAAGACAAATGTATTCTCATTACATTTGCTGTAGAAATAACAAACAATTTAACAGATATTGTGCATCAGGGCTCATTAATGTATGTGAAGCAAATAAAACTGTAGCAGAAACATTATGAAAAAGGATGTTAATATGTTTTGGGTTTTCAATTAAAAGAATCATTACTTAGTCAATGAATAGACCCAAATGAAATCGCTCCCCAGCAGAATCCCTGGATGTCACGGTGTGGGAGATTTGATTTCATAACTGCATTCATTCATAACATGCCTCAGGTTTCTATCCTTGACATGGGAGATGTAGCCCAAAGCCATGCCTGTGACCAAGCTAGTACTTCTATATTTCAAGCCCAACCATTTCAACTGACCTTCTGCCACAGATCATCTACGTTGCTCTAAAATACAGCTTCTTTATATTATTGAGTGAAATCTTTTTTCTTTTTTTATCAAGCCATTCTCCAACCGTTTATCCTGGTCATGGTTGCAGGGAGCCTATCCCACGCAGCACAGGGCACAAGGCTGGGGTACACCCTGCATGGAATGCCAGTTCATCACATGGCAAATGCACACAAAGTCATACGCTGTGCATAATTTAGAGGCACCAGTTAGCCTAAATGCACATTTTCGGACTGCAGGAAGAAAATGGAGTACCTGGAGGACACCTGGTGCACAGGAAGATCATGCAAACTCCTCACACACAGCGGAGGTGGGATTAGCACTCCAGACCCACTATGCCAAACCCTTTTCTGTATCTGACATACTTTTTTGTGCTGAAATAACGTGTGGAGAATGATACACCATAGAGTGACATTAAGAATAAGGGGATTTCATAATGAGATATTAGGAGAGACACTTGCGCAGAAGATCTTGGGGGTCTTTCTCAGTTTTCCTGTCACACTGGGCATTCCTATGACTCTATTAATCTTTAAATCTGTGAAGACTCACCATTTTATCAGCCTCATCCATATAAAGGCTGGTGCCTGACATTCACTGGCCAGGTCCATTTGTATTTCTGTGGAGAAGTTCCTATATAAGGCAGTACAATTCAATTAACGAGGATGATGCAGACAAAATTTGTTTGTTTTTCATTAAAATGAAAATCATGGACTGGAGCACTGACTGGAAGACCTATAATACCAGAAGACTCATCCACACGAATATGTTGCATTGCAGGTATGTTAATTGGACCTCTGCATCCCTCTATATCAGGACTGCCTAATTCTGGTCTTGGAGGGCCAGTATTCAACACAGTTTGCAGATTTCTCTTCTCAAACACATCTTGATCAGCTAATTACCAGGTTTAGTATGTGTGTTTGAGCTGGGAAATCTGCAAGCTGTGTTGGAGTGTGGCCCTCCAGGACCTGAATTGGCCAACCCTGCTCCATATGACTAAGCATGAGACAACTTTGATTCATCGTCCTTCAAATGTTACATTTGCTGAAAATGTTGTTTGAAAATTCTGGCTGCCAGCGGATGGCCCCTGTGCATTACATGCACTGGCAGTAACACAGGTAGGCTTAGCTCAAATTTGATGGTCAAAAAGTTAAAAGTCAGCTGCATACGTGATGAGAGTGGTTGCACTGTAGAAGCCTCAGGGTAAGATACAAAAAAGTACTAAGTACGGACACATGCAGAGAGACTTACGTCCTTAAAGTGTGCAACACATTCAAGTGATTTCTGAATGTTCAAAGACAGGTGAAAATGAGAACTTTAAACACGAACGCTTTTAGAGATGTTAAGTAGGCACACAAACATATGCAAAGCATACATGTGCATGTATAGGTGAAAATAATGCATTAATTTCCAAATTAGAAACACAATCATACAGGTGGAAAGTGTGCACATTCATACAGCTGTCATATATGTTAAACACGTGCCCAATCATACAGGTGTAAAGAGTGCACATTCATACAAGGGTCATATATGTAAAAAGCATGCACAATAATATAAGTATCACATGGGTGTGAAGCGTGCACATTGATACAACTGTCATATACATGTAAATTGTATACATTCATACAGGTGTCATACAGGTATAAAGAGTGCACATTCATGCAGGTGTCATACAGGTATAAAGAGTGCACATTCATGCAGGTATCATACAGGTATAAAGGGTGCACATTCATGCAGGTGTCATACAGGTATAAAGAGTGCACATTCATGCAGGTATCATGCAGCTATAAAGTGTGCACATTTATATTGTGTCATACAGGTGTAAAGTATGCACATTCATACTGGTGTGCATTCATAAAAGTGTCATACAGGTGTCATACAGGTGTCATACAGGTGTAAAGTGTGCAAAGCATGCACATTCATACAAGTGTAAAGTGTGCACATTCATGTAGGTGTAAAGTGTACGCGTTAATAAAGGTGTCAAAAGGTGTCATACAGGTGTAAAGTGTGCACATTTATACAGGTGTAAAGTTTGCGCATTAATGAAGGTGTCACACAGGTGTCATACAGGTATAAAGTTTGCGCATTAATGAAGGTGTCACACAGGTGTCATACAGGTGTAAAGTATGCGCATTAATGAAGGTGTCACA
>JAAGVU020000041.1:14335784-14365661 GCA_011763525.2 Mormyrus iriodes | reverse complement strand
TTTCCCCCCACAGTCCAAAAACATGCTGAGGTTAATTGGAGTTACCAAATTGTCCATAGGTATGCATGTGTGTGTGAGTGTGCCCAGCAATGGGTTGGCACCCCATCCTGGGTTGTTCCCTGCCTTGTGCCCACAACCTCCAGACCCCCCTGACCTGACCTGACCTGAAATGGAATAAGCGGTTATAGAAGATGGATGGATGGACATTAACTATAAACACAGTGCATCATTTTACCGCTATATCTGCATTTTTGTGTCCCCTATCTGAATGAAAATGTATACACACACAAGCATGTATACAAGCAAAAACGTGAACAAATGAATGAACTGTACCAGTGAAATTCTTTAGTACACTTGCTAGAAACTAGTTTTTTATGATATTTTTAATATTTATATAAAAAAAATTTCTATGGATACTTGAAAGAACACCACAATATACAAAATAAAGCACGAATACCAAAGCAGTGTCCAGAAAAACTGAAAAAAAAATCTAGGATTCCTCAAAATAGCTGCTGTTTGTCTTGATAACTTCACAAGCACGAGGCATTTGGTCAACAAGTGTCAGCCGATAATCATCTGTCTCACCATCTCTTCTGCAGAAAAATCCCAGATTTTCTGACCCTGGTTCAGTTTGCTCCGTAAAAGTTCTCCAGGACTGAGGTGTGGAGATTGGACAGGTCGGCTCATCAGTCTGTGCTGTTCTTCACCTTTCATCTTCGCCGGATACATCCTGCTGAACTTTCAGGTTTGTCTGGGTCATAGTCTTGCTGAAGAATGAAAGAGTACAGAATCGGCTGTGATCTTAGCAGACTGGCATGACTTTGAATTACGATTTGACGCCCATGCTGGTTGCAATCGGTGGATTTAGTAAAGATCGCCGATCCTGTCATCGGCAAAGCAACCCTAGACCACAACTCTGCCTCCTCCATGCACAGCACACAGGCAAACTGCCTGCGCTCATCCCCTCTGCATCTTACACATGTACAGCAATCAGAGCCAAATTCTAGGTTTTACGTTCATTCATGTAATTAGACAAGCATATACAATTCAAAGCATTATATTTGCTCAAATGTACATACACACATGCAAAAATCATACAATGCAAGCATATACATACAAAAATAAATATATAGACACACATGCATGGATATACGTGAGCGAATTCTGATATGTACCCACAAACACATGTTCCTGCCTGCACACTACACACACTCACTTATATACATGTATAGATACCCTCCAAAAAACAGTTATATACACATACGTGCAGGAATGAAAATCTCCATAGAAAGACAGTCGAAAGAGCAGCTTGTGATGCTAATCCCATGAACAATGGCAACTGAGCATCACCGAAAGATGAGGACGACCAATCAGATGTCACCTGCCCCCCTGCCGCATCTTGAAGATGCACTCTGACCCCGGAGGGGTGAACCCCATGTAGCAGAAAATCCGCATGCACTGCGGGTAGGGGCAGGAAGGGGGGCGGGGGGGGGTGTTGTCGGTGCCAGACGCGCCGAGTCATCGGCGAGTTCACGAGTTCAGCGCGCCACAGAGATACGCTGCTCCCAGCATGCGGCAAGGGGATGCGGGCGCTCATGGCAGGCTGCAGCTGACAGGGCTGCAGGAATGCGACAGATCCGTATTAATGTGTGACCTTAAAAAACATACGTGTGCCGTGCGTGTGTGCTTCTGCTAACATGGAGACGTTCTGACACATTTAAGATGTTACAATGTTGCGCCTTTATGTCTTTATACATTACACACTATATCCAGGTTCTTCACTGATCCATCAGACTGATGGTTAGTTACGTACCTTAATTTATTCATTTCCCAAAGATTTTTGTATTTTTTCACAGTAGAGGTTGCTCAGCGAAGCCTTTATTGCTGAGCAAATAAAAAAATAAAATACAAGAAAGAAAATAATCTGCAGCAACACAGTGACATAAAATGTATTCAACTGGTAAATGACTAAAATATCATTTTAAAATAACTAAAATAGAAATGGAATGAAAAATCACCCAAAAATTACCTTGGCCTGATTCTATGAAGAGATTACAATTTCCCCACGTACGTGTGGGGAACGGCGAGAAGAAACATGAAAGTTCATTCTCAGGGAAGCAAAATCAAGCGCGATCTGCAGGAGTAGTGGCTTTCACAAGGCCCGGAACGTGGTTTCCTGACAGTGGGCCTCTCAAAAAAAGCAGAGAGGCACACCGCTAGGTTTCCGCACAGAAATGATGGCGATTATTTGCTACGATTCAGGTCCGGCTTTGTCACCTGTTCAGAGCGCGGCTACAAGAAATGCGAGGAGCCTCTTAATGTCAGCCCTCCCTCTTTGCTCTGCTGATTAGCGCGGTGTGGATATGTACATATGACAGACCAGTTACATCTCAATGCACTTTACACCAGCAAAGAGAATTCTGGGCCTAGTCTCACGACTCCTCCAAAGCTCTGATTCCTACACGTATCACTATCCAGATCACACGTACTGATGCTCATACAGGCATTTGTAAGTAAATTTCTTCAGGGCCCAGGGTGACATGGGAATCCCACAAGGACATAGACTTGGATATAGATGGTAGGGACATGTTCCGACCAATATTATGGGATATTTAGGGCTAATTTGGTCCCTACCAATGTTGAAACCAAACCTACACTAGATTGAACACTGATCAGATTCAAAGGTTTGAATGTTTGATTTATGCTCTTTTGGGGGGGGGGGTGCACACACATTTTCAGACCCAATTACATTTTTTAATTGATTGGCAGATGCGTTTAACCAAAGCAACATACATTTGAGAAAGCTGGGTCAGATAGTCACTCTGGAACAACTGAGGGTTAATGACCTTGCTCAAGAGCCCAATGGTGAAATCACTGAACCAACAACCTTCCGATTATAGGCACAACATCCCACCCGCTGAGCCAAATACTACCCAGACTGTGTGTTTCCCAAGTAATGAAAACAGTGGTTTGTGGATGGGTACTCCTTGACGGTAGACGGTACTCCTGAGCGGGGTCACCAGCTTTGGTAACACAATCACACGTTCCCAGGAATGCAGAAGTCCTCCTAAAACACATCCCTCCCTGTGCCACACACAGGCGCTTTGGGTCATGTTTGTCACGTTGCTATTTGTTGATACTTTATTAATAGTTCTGCCTTCGTCAGAGGATTAAGGTCTCCACCAAGCAGCAGGTATAATATTAGCCTGGCGAAGGTAGGGGGGACAGGATCTGGCCTGGGGGGGGCAGCACATACATCCGGGGCAGATAGTGTTTTCATGTGGGTGACAGGAATAGCATTTACAAATCTGTGGTGTCGCATTGCAGGCAGATAAACAGGGGACCTAAGGGTGCATCACAGGGGCCCCGTGTGACCCCTGAAAGGGGCAGGGCCTGGAAATGTCAGGTGTCAGGGGTGCGGGAAACGCGCTGTCAAGCAGGGCTCCTGATATTTATAGGCGTTTGGGGGTGGGGGGTCGCGCTCGCCGTTCCTCACCGATCAGCAAATGGACAGCGGCCTCGGTGCCATGCCACACACTCAGATTTCCTGGCTCCGTTCGGGCACGATCACCTCGATGCTGAGGGGGGTCTCTTACAGAGCTGGTGCCCACCTCACGGCCACGCTAGCAACAACCATGTGGGTCCAGGGCCAAAAACAGGCTCTGATTCTGAATTTCCGATTCAAGCCAATCAATGCAGTCTCTCACACCTATAGCCAGTCCACCTGACGTATGTAACACGGCTTACAAACTAGTTACCCGGGTTAATCACGGCTTGTTGTCCTCTTGAATCCCTTCCCTATGTCCCACACAGCCTGTTTGTTTCTCAGGGAGCTTTCTCCGTTTAGCACTTCCCATAAGGGCTGGTTGTAAGTCACTTAGCTGTCTATCTAAGTGCCTGTCCATTTCTTAAATTATATGTTTTCTGTTTTGGCATTCTGTTATGGTAAGGCACAGCAGACAGACTTAAAAACCTTAGCAAACATTTTTCTTTTTTCACTACTGCGCCCTGTAATTGGTCAGGCATCCCATCCAGTCCCCTGCCTTGTACCAAGTGCTTCCTGACATTGTGGAAAATGGATAGATGTGTTTTTTTCTTTATAACATTGATTTACTTTTCTTATTCTGGTTTCTCCCTTGATTGTGCTCAATCCTGCTCTCTGTCTGTCCACGAAAACCCGTGGCGAGCCACTAGGCAAAATGTCACCGAAATGCGCAGACAACCTTCTGCCACTTGGGCGCCACCTTGGGACAGGGGTTTGTCTTTATCCTGCTGTTCATACTAAAACAGCACAAACGTTTTATCATCGCCTGCATCTGAATGCTTCCTAAATCACTGCCATCAGACTCGAGTCTTTGGAGCCTTTTCCAAATTTCCATCTCTCGGCTTTGCCGCAGTAAGTTATGCTAGACGCACACCAACATTCGTGGGTGGAGACCCCAGTCCCCACCCAGCATCCCCACTCCCGATTTTAGTGATCTTGTTGTTTTTCCATGGTACCCTAGACACCACAGTGCTGCACGTCCCCATCACCCCCCGGGTGGGCCGTGAGCGGCCCGCCATGGCCCTGGCGCGGTCTTCCTTATTCATGTCATGCCCGGGCATTTCAGGGGGCCAAGGGAGCAGAATTTTCCAGAAGCCTCTGCATTATAATAGAGCTGAAACAGTGCCAACATGTCAGGTCTTTGACTCCCCCCACCCCACCCCCCCGCCTGCCCCATTCTGCCCTCATGCACGCACACACCACGTGCACGCCAGCACACGCACTCACCACGTGCACGCTCACACTGGCCCCCAATCACTCTCCCGATGGCGGCACGCCAGCGGACTCAAACACATACTCACACAAAAATATCCCCGATCCAAACATATCCTGCTGGCTCGGCAGACAACTTTCCATGCCACTGCAATGACATTGGATAGCTCCCTTCCCACAGATCCGTTCTGTGCCAGGAGAGGATGCAGGGGGGGGGGGGGGTAGCCCCTGCAACTTATATCATTACTGAACACCAGATGTGCACAAGCAATGAGAAGCAGCTATAATCTACAGGCTATTATTAACTTTTTTCCAGAATGAGTTTTGCTTGGTATTGTTCCATCTCACTCTCTCTCTCGAACAGACCGTAGATCAGATCAGAGGCATGTTTCTTGCCCCCCCCCCAGTTATGGTATCAGACCAGCCGGGTCACGCCGGGCTCCTGACCGGCTTGTGTGCCTGGCCGCCGGGCACAGGAGTTCTTGGAAGCCCTGTCTGTATATTATTATACAAAGGAAATGCCTTTATGCCTTGAATCTAAGGGCATTGCTTCACCGCTTTGTTTATCGCCATGGTACTAGCAAACAGCTAAAGATGCACATAAATAGCCCCAGATAAACACATGGGCCCCGTCCTTCTCCTTATTCAAGAATTTCAAAGTTTGGTTGAGTGATTCTCTGCATCCATTGGACTTCTTCACATCAGCTTACTTCAGTTCTGTGGGGGCAGCCAAGCTGATCATAACCTGGAAGGCACTGGGGTACCTTCCTCCCCCAGCCATTGATTAGACTCCTCCATCTACCCATCTTCATCTTTACATCCATGCTTCTGTGCTTGTACAGTGCAGAAGCAAAAAGAGCCTGGAGCGTATCCCAGGAAACATAGGGTTCAGTGTGTGGGACACCCTGGATGGCTTGCCAGCCCATTGCAGGGCACACACCCACATACTATGGGCAGCTGAGAGATACTCAGTCGCCTAACTGCATGTTTTTGGACTGCTGAAGAAAACTAATGCAAGCCCAGGAAGATTGTGCAAACTCCACACAAGACAGGCAGTGAGATTCAAACCCGCAACCCAGTGCTGCCCACTGACCCACCATGCCATCCCATCAGATGTTGGGTTTTCTCATTTTCCTTCAAATGGTGCAACAGAACGTGGCACGCTCTCTAAGAGCTTTCGGAAGGTGACTGCAACAGTTCTCTGTGGCGTATATATAAATATATATGCATAGTATCTGGACAGCAGTGGCTGTGACAGATCCGCTGGGCATGTCGCGGCTATTTGCAGTCTTATGTAACACCGAGAAGGCTGTCCACAGCGTCAGCAGCATTTCAGGCCACCGGGGGCTCTGGCCAGCTTGCACATGTTTCAAAGGTCAATGGATGAGAAATGTGAGCTGGGCACAAAGGTGCAGAAAGGCCAGTGGTGAGCCCATCGAGGCACAGGCCGGCATGAGGGCGTGGCCACCTGCATCACCGTGCTCACCATTGGCCAGGGATTCCCTGGGGTTCCGGAATCCTTAGGCTAACTGACCAATTAAGACAAAAGACAGATGTGTTTATTTAACAATGCACATTTTTGAGAGAATGGGGTCAGACAATCCCTGGAGAAATGGTGGCTAAGAGCTTTACTTAAGGAGCCAATGGTGAAATCACTCTGTGGAGCTGGGGATATGAATCTACAACCTTCTGATTACAGGCATAGGATCCTAACCCATTGAGCCACACAGCAGCCCCATTCATAGCTTGCATCTGTGGTGCTTGCCCATAATATTTTAATTTTAAAAAAAGGACTGAGGTAATTCACTTTTGCAAACTTGAAAAACAACATGATTTCTCAGCAGGTCCCAGCGCCGTTTGGTGTTCAATAGCAACTGCTCGCACAAAGTCGGTTTCAATTCCATCAATCAAGGCTTCCCACTCCCCCGTGGATCTTACACTCAGGAGAAACAGAAAAAAAACAATTCCGCGGTGACAGTAATACCAGCTGTGTGAATCTGAGACGGAGCAATAAAACATCCACGTTTTGCCTGCTGACCTTTTGCTGCCTTGTTTAGCAACATGGATTCGTTTCTGTCCAAGAGACAAGGGATTATTTAAGCCCGGCGATGTTCTGCTCGGGCACACTCTGCTCTGCACTTCCTGTTTTGTTGGCTGTAGATTTATTCTAGGTTTTTTTCGTCTCTGAGGGAAGGTGATACTCGACGACACCGCTGGGACTCGGCAAGTGGCAAACGTTATTACACGTTTGCCTCGAAATAGCTACAGTACACCTTAATCTCGGGAAAATGGATCGAGACGAGGACTAGATCAGCTCAACTGGTTGTGTCCTTACAAGGCCTGCCCGCGTTTAGGCGAGACGCTGCCCCCAGTGGGATGCTAAACTGACTCGAATAGAACGCCGCTCGTCCTGAAGCTGACCCCCTGAAGCACAGGGTGGGTCCTCTCCCTTGTGCCTGGGTTTCACATGGCCAATAAAAACATTCCCAGACATCCTCGCTTTCTTCCTGTGATGCGCTGGGCCCAACGAAAAAAGCCGTCGTCAGAAGGTCTACTGATAAGTTTTGTTTGTTTATTTTGTTTGGTGGCTCAGGGCACCCAAGTTTGGTCTCATAGCCAAGCTTATAGCTTGCGGTGTGCAGCTTCGCAGGTTAGTAGGTTCTGTCGGTTGTTCAGAAGGTCCCCTGTTCAAATCCCAAAGTTGGCAGAATAATTTCACGGTTGGGTCCTTCAGCAAGGCCCTCAACTGGTAATTGCTCCAGGGACTGTCTGACCCTGCTATCTCTAGAATGCACCCTGCATTGGATAAAAGCATTTGCTAAGTAAATAAATTGTACTGCTAATTTAATTCATCTGAGAAGAATACAGCTTGGGACCATTCCCATTTGTCATGGGTTTCAAATATATGTCTAGTGTTTCTGGACCTTCGCTGTTGTGTGTCAAGATTTTCTTTCAGTCCAAAAATAAATTGCTGTTTTTTTTATTTTTACTGGAGGGGCCATTGTGGGACAAAGTCCAAGGAATTTACAGCAAGCGAACAACACAGCAAGATGAGATTGTGACAAATATAGACCATTTATTTATTTATTGTAGGCCATAAAAGCTCCAGTGAAAGATTTCCGCTTCATCCAGCTGTTGTCCAAGGCGTGAGCCACATCCGACGGATCAGGTGGGCAATGATACCGCTGGGTCATCTATTTTTGTTTTGATAAGAATCGGAAAAAAACGGGAAAAAAATTTCAGCTCTCAGTTTCGCGACAGACATGGAAATGGCTCCAAATAAGTGAATATTTTCTTTATCCTTAAGACAGGTGAAAAGCTGGAAAAATGGAGGGCAGGCAGATGGAAGCCGGGGCTGGTCTTGCTTCCTGCACTAGAAATCCAGTTTGAGCTCCGTCATGTTATTTTTGGCAGAAGTATGACAGACAGTAACAAGCTGTGTCTCACTGCAAGGGTCTGATCACTCTTTCAGGTTGAGTTCACTCTCTCTCTCTCTCTCTATCTTTCTCGGAGGAGGGGATACAGGGGAGGGTGCACCAAGAACAATTCCAAACACCCCAATGCCAAAATGTCCACATGTGGCACATCTGGTCGGCATCTCATTGTGGCTTTGGCAGCATGTTATAGTCCAAGAATCTAACAGTAGGTTTTCTCATTAACTCCTCATGAACTTCCTGCCCCCCCTCCCCCAAGTGACCTAATGGTTTCGCGTGGAAACACTAAGGGCCTTTCCTACGCCCGAACGCTTTATCAGCTGATCCAGATCCGGCTGGAGAGAGTTGCTGTCTCCATGCGTAAAATGCATTTGTCCGAGTTCTTTGTTTTTTTCCAAGGCCTGTTTTCACCATCTGCCCCCCCCCCTCGCCATACTGCCTGGCTCTCCACCCCTCACCCCACTACTTGCTCCAGTTCTGCGTTTTGACTGCACTCCAAGACCTACAAGAAAAACATTCCAGGCACACAAACAGCCTCGTTTTCATGTGGGAAAAGAAGCAGCATGTTCCATTTTACTGCTATACCAGAAAGAGATGGGAGGGGAGAGAGAGGAAAAGTGAGAGAGAAAGAGAGAGAAAGAGAGAGAGAGCGAGAGAGTTAAAACTCCCAGAAGAACAAAAAAAAGTTGTCGTTTTTTTTTGCAGTGGGGAGTTTCAGCGAGGTGAGCAGCTGCTGCAGGAGGCCAGCAGTGATTTCAGCCGTCATGTGAGTGACGGTCCTCTGTACAGTTCGCCTGGAGCATCCAGGCACCCGCTTGACATCACTCGCTAAATATAGAAGCCTCCATTGCAGAAGGCGCATTAGTCATGCAAACTGCAAAGAATAAGCCCTTTCAGTCGCATTTTAATAAGCCTTGCAGCATCCCGTCAGCGCAGACGTGGGTACAGGCTCGCTGTCCTGTGCAGGCCAGCTGGTTGCACCCTGCTCCTCAAAGTGATTCACGTTAACCGATTTAGGCTGTGTCGCTTTCCTAGTGTTTACATCCATCTTCCCTGTCATCTAGCAGGTGATTCTATTCTAACAGAAAAAGAATGCTTTTGAGCTCAAGGGACATGAATCCGTTCATGGCTTTTTTTGTTTTCCATGATTTGTATGTGATTTTTTTATGAATGGAAGCTTCCCCATATGAAGGGAAACTGGTCACCGGGGCGTGATTATGGAGTGAGGTTTTGGAGGAACTTACCATCAAACTCTTTGTTTATTATCTTATCGAAACAAATGTTTTGGGAACTTTGAAAAAGTTGAGGCTGCGTATTTTATGTGCCCTGTGTCTCCAGCTTGAGCCTGCATCAGTGAAACAGTAAGGTCACTTCCGGCTGACTCATTGCTGATACAAAAAGGTCTGATTCTCTGTTGTGAAATGTCAGATTCTGCTAGGGTGACACCAACTGTGCGTGTAGGTCCCCTGGGTGCCTGGACGGGTTTCCCCAGTGTATCTCCAGTCTTCCCCCACAGTCCAAAAACATGTGATTAAGTGAAATGTCATCTCTAAATTGTCCATATTGCGACTGTTTGAGTGTTCTGTGATTGGTCGGCATCCCTCCCATAGTGTCCTCTGCCTTGAGCCCTGGACTTCCTCGGAAAGACTCCAGACTCACTGTAACCCTGTGCTGAGTAAGTGGTTATGGATGGATGGATGGATGCATGCATGCATACAAGCATGAATGGATGGATGGATAAAATCAAACCTGATTCTAATCACTTCCTCTAGAGATATGAAATGCCTTCTGAATGTATACTAGAGTTTCAGTTGGACTAGGATGCGTTCAGCAATCTGGACTAAAAGTGTTAGATGATGCCAATTTTCACCTGAAATCAAATCAGATGTTTTAAAGGGTCTAAATACAGGCATGTAAAAAGGCTTTGTGGTGACAGTGCTGTCCTCACCTGGAAGCCTGCATTACAACTAATTGCACACCTAACCAGTTGAGTATAAAGAGTCACAGTCACAGAGTACTCAACTGGTTGGATGAAAGAAAATCTTGGTCTGGATCTTTATTTTATGGAAATGAAATGTTACACACCAAAAACGTAAACCAAAAACTCTCTCAGGTTGATATCCAAGGGTCGTGTCAATTAATCATCGCTCATTTCAGGATATTATACAAACCGACTTTGCCTTTTAGCTCAACAATCTATGAATTGTCACAGTAGACGATGGGTAAATAAAGCAGTTTGGGGAAAAAAGTCATGATTCACTGGCCTGACAAAGGTTAAAAGTCCATGCAGTGTCTTTGGTATTTTGTCCAGGTCTGTCATAATTCTTCTAACTGTTGTGTCACATGGTATGCGGTTTCTACTTTTCCCTGAGCACCATTCCATGTAATTCTGTTTTTTTTTATCTCTCTCCTCCAGGAAAACAGAGCTGGACTTTGGATTTCAGAAGAAATGTTGAATGCTAAACAGTAGCCATGGATTCCATTGGGCAAACAGTTGCTAACTGGGTTGCCAGTCACCAACTGTCTAGAACACAAAGTTCAGACTGGTAACAAAATCCCAGCAGCACAAATGACTGGCAAAAAATGAATAGTATAACTCAGCTGGTACGGTTTTGCAGGTTGGTGGGGGGATTCCCTAGATTTAAAAAAAGATGCAATCTGTACTCGTCTCACTGCAACCCGCAACATTTCAGCTTTAAACTAGCTACGTGTAAAATTACAGTGCAAGGATAAACAATATGGTCAAAGAAAAAGGAAACCTGCTGTCCTCTACCAGAACTGGAAAACATGCACTGTTTCAGTACCGAAAACCTTCTTCAGATCTCCTTCGAAGATTCAGAGAAGACCAACATCCTGTAAGTGCATTTGGGAAAAGTTGGCTGTTCTTCTGTTCTTCTGAAAGGCAGGTTTCTCAGAAACCTCAAAGCCAGTGAACACACCAGCCTTCTCCGACACTACCTGGTTCCAGACTTCCCATGACACTGAACCGTGCTGATGCTTCAGAGCAAAACAACTGCTCTTCAAAGCCACCACTTACTCATGATTGCTCATTGTCCCTGACAAGAATGCATCATTCTGCAGAACGAAATGAAATAAAATGGTGTTTTCAATGCTTTATTGCTCAAAAAAAATGCCAGACATATCTGCAGACAGCTTCCCAAAAGATCTTAAAGACATGAGTTAGATATCAAACCTAGTTTACTTTTAACTTCAGGGAGACGGATGCTTCTGGAAAATTTTATACCAGTCATTTAAATTTTGCAGCAGCTGGAAACCCAGGAAAGCAATTGTAAATAAGAGTTGTACAGCTAATAAAAGTCACCAAGGACAGTAAGGGGAATATTCCTCTAGTACTGATAAAATGTCATGGAAATGAATGGACACGAAATTCCACATAAGCTTTAAAACTCAGATTAAAAACACCAAGCAGATACTGTAAAATGAATGTATAATTATTTTATTTGTATTATGTATGACAATCCTAGCAATGCATTTAAGATAAAAGTACAGTATACGTCAAAAGTTTGGACACACCAATTCTTTCTTTTCATTGACTATTTTCTACATTTCATAATAATATATGGAATAATGTAGGGACCATCTTTTGAGAGTAACCAGATGTTGCCTCAATGACCGCCTTGCAAAGGTTGACTTTCCCTCATGCAGCTTCATGAATCGGCCATCTGGGATAATTTTCTGACATTCCTGCAGGAATTCCCACATATGCTGCACACTCATCAGCTGGAGCTTCTTTTCCGGTGCAGCTCATGCGATGTGGTTTGGTGACTATTGAGAGCAGGTCATCTGCTGTAATATGGCATCACTCCTTTCTTTTAAAAAAAAATCACTTGTACAGAAGCCAGAGGTGTTCCTGGGGTCGTTGTCTTGTTTAAAAACATGGCAGTAAGTGTGTCCAAACTTTTACCCGGTGAGTGTGTGTGTGTGTGTGTGTGTATATATATATACACACACACACACACACACATATACACACATACATACACACACATATGCATATATATATATCAATATTCTCCCAAAACATTTTTTATGCAATTTATATTACATTAAATTGCACTACTAGGTATTTTATGGTAGAAGATCCAAAATAAATGTAATCTGTCACATTATCATAAAAACGTATGACTCGCAGTGTGTACTAATTAATGCATGACACACCAATTCCTAGGAAAAACGGTAGAAAATAAACTTTTTGGAAAGCAAATTAGCAATCATTAAACAGCTAGATTACACGATAACTAGAGCACACACTGACATCAGAAAGCATCCAAGCGTCATCCCGGACTTTGGCTCCATCGTGACACCCTCACTGAGATGTCAGATAAAAGCCAAGAAATCAAGTGTACTGAGCTGCACCCCCCCTGCCCCCGGCTGACATCTGGGGTGGCTGAAATTGCTTCAATAGATAAACGTTAAAAAGATAAACAGATGCCGGTTTTATGAAGAGGACCACAGGTTCTGTCTTGATCAATGGACCCCGCTCATAAAACAGAAGGCCAGAAGGCTTGATTTTCCTTCCGGGACGATGAATGCATAATTTAGGAGTGAACAGATATTAGAAACTGCAAATAACAGCATGACTCTGCTGGGCTCTTTCTGCGAAGGACCAAGCTGGGGAATAATCCTTCGCTTCACAAGCAAGCATGTTGTTTAAACTAAACACCTGGTCATCAGCCAATCGTATAAACATTTACTGAATGCATGGGAACTGAGTATTTCTTTTTTCAAGAGAAGCTCACATCTCGCCATTCCCAGTGCTTCCAAGGATGCTGCTTTCATTACTATGGTCTGATGTCACGGAGGCCCACAGTTCTAATTGGTTTCGCTCCAACGGTCATTCAGTTATGCTAAAATCAGAGAGTGCCAGGAGTTCAAAGGCTTGTGTCGCTTTAACAACGGAAGAGATTGTACTGTGCAAATCAAACAGCGCCGGCTTAGAGCTGTTACACATTAATAGGCTTCAGTGGTCAGGCTGCGTTATTCGTAGAGCAAGGGACTGTAGTCAACACGCAGTGCGATGTTTGATTACAAAGTCTGCCTTTAAAGGCCTGTAGAGGCAAACACAGGACAAATCCCCCACAGATACGGCTCGCCTTCCGTCACGCCACTGGAGAAAAACCAGCGCGAAGTCGGCGTTTCCCTGGTGATGTGTGAAAGACAGGAAGGACGTGAAATATCTGCTCAGGAGGACTGATCTGAGATGGCGCTTCCTGAAACGGGATACCGGCTTTCGAAAGCAAACAAAGAAAAGCCTTTTTCGCTCAGAGCAGCCTCGGATGAGACAGGAGACAGGAATCCGTTCTTCAAACAGCAGACAAGCGGCGATTCCACCCAGTGCCAAAACCGAAACTATTATAAGCGCTACATCAAAAGAAAAACAAACATAAGTCAATTACAACACCATAGAAGCACGTTTTGTTTCCATAAACTATGAAAAGAGAAATCTGAAAAAGCAGTCTGCCTGATATATCTAGCTATTACTCCAATGTAACTGAATACTGTAATATTGAATATTGAAACATTGTAATGTAACTGAAAGGGGGCCACATGTAACTTTGTGCCTGCATCCAGAAGATCATGGATTCTAATCACGCGGCCGGCAGAGTAATCATTTCACTGTTTGGCCCTTGAGCAAAGAACCTTAACCCCAACTCTCCAAAACCAGTGCTCTTTCCTAGCTTTCCTCACTCATATGTCACTTAAGACAACACTGTCTGTTAAATACAAATAAAACACTCATTAATAAAATACTTTGCAGGTTATATCTGAATGGATCTGTCTGTGTTATTGTGTTTCTGTTTGCAGTGCGGCTATTGGCACTCAGGATATTAGTCCACAGTGGAGGACGATCTGTAGTGGCGTTAACGGAGCAGTGGGAGGTCCCCAGCGATGTACGAAGTAATTCATCACTTTCTGTGACCTTGACTTGAGGTAAACCAAATAGTAGTAATGGAGTCTGTCGATCTCAGATCTACCCTCCAAAAGATAAAGGCAGCGTACGTCACAGGAGACGGCAAACATGTGTTATCTCCTCTCGTAGCTTGGCCAAGCTCCTGACTGAATCCACAGAACCTTATCTCGTACCGACCAGCTTCAATCGGGTACTTAAAAGCCCTTAATATCAGTCAGACTTTAGCAGGTCACTGTTATAAACATGGGGAACTTGAACTGCACATCAAAGTACAATCATGAGGCCACACGGTGCTGAAGAAATCACTGCATGTCTGTTTGATTTCATTATCAACCTTCCTTCATTGTTCCCCAGCTCTGTAACTTCCTGCTGGATCTTGGGGGGGCAGGGGGGGCACATAAATGAGGACCAATTTTAGATGAGAAATGTCTCCCCGTTTGTGAATTGACAGGACACATCCAGAGACCCTCTGTTTACTTCTCTGAAAGGTAACCAGGCAACAGAGCCTCACCATGACACGTCCAAAGTTACCACCGCATGCAAGCACTAAATTTGGCTGGACGTGACCCTTTCCAGATAAAGGCTTCGAGTCAACAGAACTCAGACTCCTTTCTTGGAGTTGGATGCTGGTGATTAATGGCAGCAGAAGCCAGTCTGTTTTCTGTCTAATTATAGTGAGTGCAGCTGGTGAATCCCCCCCCGTCCCTCTCTCCACCCACCCAGCTCCCTTCAATGTTGTTCTTTGACTACAGCTGCAAACTCGTGGAATGTAGAAAGCACGCGTGTTTGTGTGTGTGTGTGTGTGTTTTTTTTTTTTAAATCCCCCAAGATCGGCGTTGTCCAGGAGACCCCGGGTGACCCAATTCACGCTGCCAATGTCGTAGGGAGCACTCTGGGCCCCCGCCCTGCCCGTTGGGCCGCCACTGCTGCTGGCCGTCACGCTGCACTGACGTTATATTGGATACATGACCTTTCCGATCCCATTCATGAAGCTCCCTCCTCGAGTATGGCTTCTGGGCAAATAACTGCGAGATCAACAGAAACCAGGGCACGTATAATGCAGACAGGCACGAGATTTAAACATGAATTTTGCTGCTCGGCCACGAGTTTCAAAATAAATAAGCTAAAGGGTAGCAAAATCAGCTACACTTTTCAAATGCCTCATCCATCTGCTCCCAAGGCTTCTTAACGCTCCCTTGACTGCATTTCTGTACCGGCTATGACTGTGCAAGTTTCCCTAGATGACATGGGAAGCCGGAGCGTGCAATGGGTTTAATGGCTAACTGGCTAGCATGCTAGCATCACGGGGAAATCTGCTTCAAAAGCACGCATGTGAAACGAACAAGCATAAATAGAGGCATGTGATGCCTGGCTAACACTTGAATGATCTTCAAGCAGAGAGCAGTGGCTTCAGGGTGAGGATCTAACCCAGAAACTCCCAGCCAAGCCTATGGATCCCAGGGACTAGAAGGATTATTATTCGGTTATTACAATCGGAAATAAAAATTATTCAGTATAATATGACCTGAACATTCTCTATCACAAAGAAAGTATTATGTTCTTATAACGTATTAATAAATGTTCATATAAGATCATAGCGTATGTATGCAGAAACCGGAAGAAAAATATTTTTTATATTAATCTCATGATGTCACTGAATGGCAATTTGATGGACTCACATAATATTTAATTATATAAAGCGCCAAATTACTGGGCACTAGGCTTTTGTGTGAGTCGTCCAGCAAATACTCATTAAAGCAGTGAGTAATGTTTGAAAAGTAATTGAAGATTGTATTTAGACCAGAATAAAAGTCAAATTAAAGGACAGGTATCCACATACAAATGCTGAGCATGATCGGCATTCTTTGAAGATTTATGCCCTTTCGTCACTAAGAACATGTTCTAGAAATATCTCGTGGCGCGTGGGGAACTATACCGGGGGCACCTGGAAGGGCTGTTGAGTAGACACAATGAAAAAGAAGGAGGCCTGTGGACCTTTTCCGAATTGTGCTCTGAAATTTGAGTGGGCCTATTAATCTCTAATGGCCAGGATTCTTTCTTGGGGTGTTGAGTTTCGGTGACAGATAAAGAGAAGGGAGCCCACCCGGCTGTAATTTAAAGTGACAGCGACACCGCTCTAGCCTGATGTGCTGCTGACTGCCGGAACATACCCCCCCCCACCCCCAGGCCCATCAGGTGGGGTGACAGATTCTCCATTTAGCCTTGCGTAGATGCTTTCGTTTTCAGGGTCCGTACTGACGCTCTCCGGACCTCGAGGTCGATTCTTGCCGACCCAGTCTCGGCCGCTCACGTTACACTGTGAGGAAAACAAGCGATGACCTCCTTAGTTAGGGTTACATGCAGACCTACACATGACGTGTCACTTGTATGGTGTCATTCTTGTCCTCGGACGACCAAACCAGTGACTTTTGTGCCCCTTAAGGTAGAAAAGGCTTCAAGTCTGACAACAAAAGACTAAGACATTCAGATCCAAGTGAAGTAGGACAACACAAATGTTATCCCTTCTAAACCATTCTTAGAGATGGCTTATAGCTTGTAGCTTTACTAAATCAACTAAAACAGTAACAAACGGTAGCAAATATAATATCTGGTTAGGCCATATTAAGTACATTTAAAAGCTAATGAAATTCATTTGCAAAACGATGTTTCCATCACGTGACCTGAAATGAGTGAATGTCCTTCAACTTGCAGAGCGCCGATTCTCGGTTTGAAGTGTTACATCATCGCTTTTGGTGTGACGGGTGCTATCCAGGAGCGAGCATTGCAGGTAGGGTCGCTGCATGACACCACCGAATCGTGCAAGCTCTGGTCGCCCTGACAAACTGCATGGTTGACCTGCATGTTTTGGTTCCCCGGAAACGGTGACAATAATGGAATTCCACAGATAAGTGACCAGTCTTTCTAAGACCTGAAAACTGCAACTTCGTAGTTATTCAGAGGAGATTGGAGTGACTCCCTGACAAAAAAGCTGCTTGCAAGACCACTGATAGCTACATTTGTCCTTCACTGAGGATTCATAAGCATGGACTGGCCAGAACATACCACATTAAAAAGTAAAAGAAAAATTAAAGACACAAAATTCAAGATGGAATACTAGCGCATGTCTCCGGATCTGCTAGTCATTAGCTTTGCCAATCGCTGTGTTGTTATGCTGCAACCTAGAGACTATATATATAATCAGCCTGTATTATTTACTAGCTGCCCTAGTGAATAGGGAGGGTGGGGGCTGGATAAGAGACAGAAGACTTGAAAAAATTCCAAAAGTTGCTGAAAGGCTGACCTGTCACACGTCACACAAGGAAGGCAGAACTAATACACAACATTCTGCATTAAAATATGAACAAACAGGTCGGTGATGATGTGCAGACGGCCCCAGACTTGTCACTGGAAGCCGTGATATGTCCCAAATTCCCCTCTGGTTCCACATCTTGCTCACAGCCACCCGGCCGTGAGGCGGCATAATTCACGGGCGCCGAGGGAGCAAGACAAAAAATACTGCTGGGGGCTGCGCTACGTTTTTTTTGCACCGCTGTGATGTCCGAAGCCGTTAAAAACATAAACGGTTTCGCTTTCTGCAACGTGTTCCCATTCTCACATGGCAGGTAACCCCCCCCCCCCCCAAACGAAGCCAGACAGGAAAGTCAGACCGCACAGAAATAACCTGCCACGGGACACCTCTGGGTACATCTATGGCGCCACGAAGAGCCGGAGCGACCCCCCAGCTGGATGCAGCTCACACTCATGTTCGCAACGCAGAATTCAAACCCATTACCCTCACGCCACATCTGTTAACGCAAGATGACCAAAAGCAGCACAGAACAGACAGAACGCTTAGTACTGACGTGGTTAACAGCACATGTTAAGCACATACAGGTTATTTCTGACACGGCTATAGTGGGTAAGCATGACACATGGTGGCATTACAATAACAATATATAAACAAAGGAAAAAAAGTGCATAACTCAAGGGTTAAAAGGGACTCTTAGAAGAGCCGGGGCAATGGGTCATGTCAAGGCATTCAGTTACAGTAACATGACCTCAATAAGGTCTCAACAACGCAAATACCGGCTTATTTTTGCAAGGGCACACTTTAGACAGTGACTGAGGTCTCTGCCCCCAAAAACAACAAAAACGAAAAAGCAAACAGGAAAAACCGCAAGCTTTGTGCCCATGTTACCGCGTGATGCAACGACATGTTTACTTCTCGAGGTCATTCCAGCACTCCACCTTCCAACTCGCTGCAAGGGCTGGGTCTCTGGGACCTACTAGAGGGACATTACCCCCCCCCCCCCCCCACCGCACCCACACACGCCTGCACAGGGAATAAGCACATCACAGACACTACATTATTATTACAAGGTCAGAAATTGTATTTGGCAATTTTTTTTAAAACAAGTGCATACAAGTACAGCTAGAAGCATGTGAGATTCGCCAAGTGCCGTGTGAGTAGAGCATGTTCACATCCTACGTTTAACAGGAACTGCCACCAGACCGAAGGATACATCGAGAATTCGCTTAACATCAACAGAAAGGAGCAGAGGAAGTCCATTATAACGAGTACATACCTTATCTTCAAAAATATAGAAACACAACGTATTCAAAAATCAAAAATTATACAGCCATGTTTATGAAGTATACACTCCCCTTGTGTCCACTGTACAAGTCCGTTAGTTTTTGTTTGGATGGTATGAGTGTAATTTATATTTATTTACTTATATTTGATTAGTTTTTTATTTTTTGTTTGTCCTTATGAGCATAAAATCAAGGGTCCCTCTCCTTTTTTACTTTGACGTCTCCAGCCAGGATGGTGGCTATCTCGCCCTGCATGAAAGCCCAGGGTACACTGGAGCCCACCAAGGGACACTTCTCCCCGCTGGGGCAGTACACCTCCCCGCTGGCCCCCTGCTGCTTGATGCTCTCCCTAGAGCAGGGGAAGCAGAACTTGTGCGAGGGCACAGACGGGCACTGGACGAAATGCGTGTCCTCCAGGCGCTCGTGGCACAGCGTGCAGCACAGGGGCACACTGCCCGGCACGGACGAGTCGGGAATGCTCTGCTGGTGCACCTGGTCCATGCCGGGCACATGCGGCGTCCCCGTGACAGGAGCGTCCCTCTGGGCCAGCCTCCTCTGGGACGGCGACGGGGGGCTGCCGCTGTTCCGGCGGGTGGTCGAGTGCACCTGGTTGGCGTCCTTGGGTGAGCCGTTGCCGCCGGCGTTGTCCGCCGCCAAGATTAGGGCCGCCATGGGGGACTGGCCATTCTGAGCCACCTCAGGCGGAGTGGCGCGCGCGTGCGGCGAGATGGTGGAGGGCGGCGTGGCAAAGCTGGGAGGGGGCACAGCAGGAGGCGGCAGCCAGGGCTGACCCTCTCCGTTCACCTTCACCGCAGTGCCCTCTGTCTCGGGCTCGGGCGACGCCTTCCTCTTTATGTTCCTGGGGTGCTTCCCCCTGTCTGGGGTTTCACAAGAGGCAAAGCAACATGTGAGCAGGGCTTTCAAAACTAAACAAGTGAAAATGTAGAGACAAAAAAAAAAAAAAAACACGATAGACTTGTAAATTTAATAACTCGCGGAGAAAAGGAGACGTGTAATGCAGCTAAACTCGCTTGGAAATTGCACAGGGGCAGATAGCAGCATTTACTTAGCAAGCAGTTTTAATGCAGGGTAACTGTATGACGGCACAGGGCATGCATTACTGCTCATTGCTGCATTTTTCGCTGGGCATAAATGTTAGTTACCTGCTTTGGTGGCCGTGGCACTCGTCTCATATGCCATCACCCTCTGCTGCATGGCTGCGTGGTCTTTCTTGAAGCGATTGTCGAAGCTGTGGAAAGCCATTAGGTCCCGCACTGTTTTGCCCTTGTTCATCCACTCGTCAGCCCTCTTGTGAGAGTCGCCGATCTCCGACAGGCTGTCCGGGCGGTGTTTGTCTTTCATGTCCTCCGGCCTCTTGCCGCCCAGCTCGCTCGGGCTCGGCGCCGCGAGCGCCCCGGGGATCCCCATCTGCGCGGGGCGGCCGTTCAGAGCGTGTACCGGAGGGATATTCCCGTTAACCAAGGACACCAGGTTCGGGGGGACGGTGCTAGTCCTGCGGGGATTGGGGCTCTGCCGGTTCAGCTCGGGGGGGTCGTCTGGTTTAGGAAATCCATTCGGGACGGGAATGCCATTAGCCTGCCTTCCCGGCTGATACTCTGGACCCAGTCTGGGCGGCCGATCCGACGCCAGGGGGTAGCGATCCAAGGGCTGGGGCGGCCGCGATCCCGGATCCCCGGCCGTATGGTTGATGGACTGAATGTCTTTTCCCGAGAGTTGTGGCTTCCCTGGACCCGGAGACCTCCCCTCCTGGAAGCCGTGAGCCCTCTTCAGCTGGCGAGCCGTCTCGATGACAAACTCGATACGATCCGCTCCCTCGTAGTTGACACATCCTCTGCAGACGGGCTCGGTAAAATCCCAGATCATAGCCCAGGGCATGCGGGGCAAGTCACATAAATAACACGACTGCCTCCTGGAAGCAGCGACCGCCGCAGACGACATCGCCTCTTCTCGCAAAAGTTTGCGCGAAAAAAAGAGGAAAGAAATCACGAAAACACACAGTAACTCCTCCAAGCGTGTGCCGAGTGTATAAGGCGGACGCAGCGCGATATACGCGTATTTGTTTTTGGTTTTCGTCCCTTCCTGACAGATGCAACAACAACGAAGTTACAAACAGAAGTTCATGGCAGTGCGCACTTTACAACCGCGCGTCTCCGTCTATCTGCGCCTTCACCTCTCCGCGAGCTCACAGCGCCCCGTGACGTCATAGCGCACGCTACACCCGCCCGCGCAGCTCCTGCGGCTCGCGCTCCGCTTATTTACTTGATTCTTCGACACCCCCCCCAGCACCCAACACCTCCTCCGTACTACGCATGCGCGCTCTACTGCCTCGGCCCATTTCTTTCTGTTTTTTTTAATCAGTTGAACCTGTGCCAGGAATACAACGGTTAGTTCAGACGTGAAGGAGAAGCTGAATGTTGCGCGGTGGAAGATAAATATCATCCTTTGCTACGCATTTTATGCATTTTAAAAAGGAATTCTGTTTACGTGCAGCGCCACGGAACCGTTGAGATTTTTGCACGATTTAGACTTTCAGCAGATTTACAAATCTCAAACTCTTAATGTGTTTCTTTTTTACTTTATTCCTCCTAATTATAAAGTTGGAAACCTTATTTTATGTAAATTCGAGGTTACTTGCTTAATATTTGGAAAACAGTATAATTTTCTTGCCTGATTCACATTTTGATATTTTACATTTTTAAAACATTATGTAGAATGACATAAAATAATTGATCCCATTATTTCCAACGTGTCCCTTAAATATTGTTACGCGCAATAATATAAAAATCATCGATTAAAACACCTAAAGGGTACCGATGACAGAAAAGATTTCCAGACTGCAAAGCGTTAATGCCCTTCAAGCGAGCAGACTGTGGTGGCGATGGCGTCACCAGCGCGCTCCGGTTCTGGCGCGTTGCGCATGCGCGCTGCTCGGCGGCCGTGACTGGCACTCCGGGCTTCGCTCAGCGAATCCACATTCCAGGTTGAATGCCAGCTCTGCGTCACACGCGCACTGTGGAGCCTCCGGCCAACCGTGCAAAAACAGCTCATGTTACTCAGGCACATTGACACTTTTTTCCCCCTCTCTCTCCTTTTTCTCTATCTCATAATCATGCACGTTGACGAAAAAGCAAGATTCAGGTGTGTTTGGAAAATGTATGACATTATTTAAAAATTAATGTACTGTTTCAAAATTTTAAGATGCACATGTATAATATATATGTATGTGTGTGTGTGTATATATATATATATATAAATTTTGTTTTTAAATAATTGACTCAGGCGCTTTAAAACGATTTTTCTGGTTACATATAAAAACTGACTTTAACTTTTACGGTTGAACGTTATCCTTTAAAAAATAATGTTATGGTTTAGATCCAGAGTGTGTCTGCTATTAATTTATTTTGCTTTAGCCCAAAGATTACCGTATTCTAACGACTCAGCATCTGATGCGCTTGAAACATTGATAATGCACAAAAAGTGATCTACAGCAAGTTGCAATTCTCACTAAAACATGCAGTTGAAAGCTAAAAAATGGCAGGAATATATTCTAAGGAATACGCATAGGTTTCGTGTTTTGACGCGGGGATTACCTGGTTTTTAAATGAGAGCGTGTCTTAACCGCATCCAATGCAGGTGTGTAAACTGTTTGTGCAGACGTTTTGCCTTTTACATGCATCGCAGTCCGACAAGTCATTTCACGTAGTTTCGTTTTAGTGCAGTGGGTCATCGGCAACCGGAGCGTATTTTACATGGCGCAACTGTGTTTGTGCATTTGTATTGAAGCATGTAAGTTTATTTTAGAACAGATTAAAACAAACACTGCTATTTTTTCCGGATACAGGATGTCTTTTTTTGTCCTAAATATGACATGGAAGTCTAGATGTTTTTATTAGGTTACTACTTATAGTATATAGTGACTGGGGATGATTTATATACATGTCTGTGACTGACAGTAATTTTTCCAAACCTGGGGTGACTCGGATGAGGCAATCCGCCTGTGATCCACAGCCCGCACAGCAGGATATGTTCTATAAGCTCTACCGAGGACGATCAAAAAAGGAAGTGAGAAGTTTAGTCACGTACAGACTGAAATATTTGGTCCGTCTTTGCAACAACACCAATGACTTGGCTCGCGACAGTCCGCCGACATGCGCAAACGGTTGTTTGTGGGCTAGTTACAGCTTGTGTTTGAATGGGGAAATGATCATTCCCATATTGCTTATGATACATTACCCATTGCACGGTACTCTTAATGACCATTATGGGCTCTTAGAATACTAAATATGTCCAGTATCTTTTTATTTTCTTTTTTTGAGAGAGACCTTGATGCTTGCTGGTCATGGACCCTACATTGAGTGTCTTCTTTGACTTCAGACTGAGGGCAAATAGACAGAAGTTATAGGTAGTTGGATTTTTGAGTCCACATTAAGTTTATGCAGTGAAGCTTTCCCCGATAATAAAATATATAACTCCAAAATCAGTTATTTACCATTTATATTTATTATATTTATTTTAAATGTAACAAATAAAAAATGAATTCAGATATCAAAGAATCAATGTTACATAAATACCAGCAAATAAATTCGGTGTTAGAAATATTGCCCTGATGTATATATGTTTCTAGCAGATTAAGGGATTTATTCACAGTGCTCCTTAGTATGAGGGGCTCCACTTACTTTTGACATCAGGAGATTATTGAGCCATAGCCTTACATTTGTTCCTTGCAGAAGTGCATGATGGGATATCAGTTCATTTGACGTGACGGTGCTCGGCATCACAAGGATTGCAAATGATGCCGTGGGAGGTTTTTGTAATTGTATACGGCTGTTGTAATTTTACATGCACGTTATGGATAGTTGTCTTTTCAAGGTATTTTAGAAATTTGCACTGTGGCATATATAATGTGCTCACATTCACCTGTTGAAAGATTGCTGTCTCTGGTTAAAATGGTGAGGTTATCCTTTCCAGAACCATGCCTATGTGTATGTAAGGTAATTCGCTGCTAACTTAAGGCTCTTAAGCTAATAACCATAGTGGGAACATGCGTTAGCGACTTCAACTTCATAGTGAGGGCTTTCCTAAGGAATTACAGGCCAACTCCCTGTGATGGAGACTGGCTGATGACACGTACAGGCAGATTGATGGTCCAACTCACTGCAGTCTGTCTCAGGCCCAATCCACTAGGAGTGAGACATATGGGTGGCTGATTGGATTGGGATTTAGGGGTGGGGGGGGTGAATTGACACCCAGTACGGCGTGTATCAGGATGAATATGTGATGCAGGAAACAGGAGGCCTCGTGAAGTCAGCGGGTGCCAAGTGATTTGCTCCTAACCCTATTGTCCCAGTTTGGCCACCAATCAGCATAACTCACTGTGACATTGTGGCACAGATTGAAATATAGATATACTTCATTCTGATTGGTATTTGTTATGATACAAGAGTGTGTCATAGCTTGGTAAACAATTTCAGGGAACACAGAAACGCGATTAATCTCAGCAATGACTGTAAAAACAATCTTAAAACGTAACTTAAGTCTGCCTAAGCTGAAAATTATGTTCGTAATTGTGTGACCGGTTAAATAGCTTGGCCCGAAATTCTGCCCTGAATTTGGCTTATTTTGATGATGCATCTCACATGTCCTCGTGTTGGCACGTGTGCCGTGACTCACGAAAGAGCAGCTCTTACACCAACACTGTTCCTTTATTTTTATTTTGGGCACGGTGATCACCTGACACCACTTTTCTGATCAATATAAATCCGAGGTTCTTCCTCAATACCATGGCATGTCAAAACAATAGATTAAAAACTGTCCCTTTTAATGACATTAGTGTTTATGAAGCCCATTCATAGTTTGCTATTGATTTAGAGTCAACACCATAAGTAGGAGACTTACCTACCTCGGCACTTTAGGGAAGACTCATTTTGGGTGATGTTTTTGTGTGAGTTTATCGATTATGTTCCTTTTTAAACCCCCCGATCTGGCAAACACAGAACAGGGCCAGCATGAAAGGGGTAAAAGGGCACAGATGGATATCGATGGCTTTGCTGAATGATATTCTTCAGAGCCCTCTTGTTTCATCATATGGACTCTGACCCCAATCCACAACAGGGCAGCAACACCCCAGGGGGGTGGGATGGGGGGATGGTTGTGCTGACGAGGACCAGAGCTTTGGTTTAGACTACATAGGCTTGCCAAGTCATCAGATCTGACACGTGTCAAGGTCACCTTGGCCCTGGCGCATCGAGTGTGAAGCGCGCAGCATCACCAGGGAGTTACTCACCAGTAATCCGCTTGGGGAGGGTGGCCAGGTGTGCTTGCTGTTCGGGGGGAGGCGTTTGCGCTGAATTATCTGATAAATAGCTTTGTGATGCACACTTTGATGTGTTAAGTGTTTTAATTTTTAAATAAGCGTCTTTAATCAGTGGCCGCCATTCATTAAGGATTTCCTTTGAAGTTATCACCACATGCTTGGTGCTGTATAAGATGTCACACTTCAGAGGAAGTTTTTTTCTTTTCCACTGATTTCTGTCTTGTTTTCAGAAGTATTTTCAGGCTCCAGCAGTCATTAATGTTTATTTCATTTCAGCAGTGCGCCGCCCTGCAGGCAGGACACAATGTTGAACAGTGGGAGTAAATACTACATGGCAGCTAACTAGAAACTTTTTCTTGCCTTAATTCAGGGTACCCATTTCTGTTGCCCAGGGTGGTGTTCAGCACCACACCGAAGTGCGATTGTCCTTCTTACAGCCCATTCATGGTTTTCTATTTGCACTCATTTGATTTATCCCTGCCAGGCAAAAAATAATAATTAAAAATTGAGTAATTACCATAGCAAAATCATATAAGTGCAATGCTTCATCCCAGATATAATTATGTAACAGAGGTCTGAGCGATATGTTTTTTTCATTTTATATCCTAGGCTACAGCCTTTTTTAAAAGTTAAAAGTATTTTCTATAATATTAGAGCACACAGTCATGGAAATGGCCAACACCGGTTAAGGACGAGCCGGCTTTCAGGGTGAACTGTACACCAGTACACTGTAAACATCACGATGGTGGTATTGTTATGTTTGTAACCAAGCATTCTCTGATGATGTCTGTCTTTTACAGGGAAGCGTAACCATGGAAACCTTTCTCTTATCAGGATACCCTCGGTGACAAGCCACATCCTGTTTACAATGTTGCTATTTTTCTGCTCCAGTTTTACAACTCTGCTCTCTGTACGGTGCGTGTATGTGGGGGGTGGGGGGTGGCTGTGTTTCTCAGGTTGCTTCCATAAAGCGCAGTCAGGTCAGAGTCCCCACGTCACAGCACTCCACGATTTTCCTGACTTCAGCAATGCCTGAAGTCGCTTCACCGCATGAATGTCTGGCTGCTAAAAATGCTGAAAACGTAACTTTGGCCGACTGTGATTTTACGTCCACAAGCAGCACTAATTTACTGCCTGTAAATGACTAATCGCTCAAAAAAAACCATAATCACTTACAATGTTTTCTCCAGTTTTCCTGCCCTATTATTTCACTCCCCAGACAGACAGTATAGAAGTTATTTTACTTAAATTTTATTGAAAGTCAGTGGTTATGATTATTATTAATTTAGACATTTATTTTAGATAAAGCTGTAGTTCCCAGTACAACCTAGACTTGTTTGTTTATTATGCAGAAAATGAGACCCTTTGTGCAATAACATTTAATATTTGTGCCTAAGGCAATTGAATAGTTTATTTTTTGGGAACTTGTTCTATGGCATGGTACTTTATGTTCATTAATAGAGTAGGAAAGGGAGGGTCATTTATTTCAGTGATTAATTGCCAACTAATAATTAGCTTCCACATTAGATGGGCTGCAGCAGACATTTATACTAACATAAGGTAAGTGTCATGCTTTTTAAGGAGTCTGCGGCCTACAGGGTCACGGCACGGTGTGGCAGGCCCGGAAATCTGCTGCGGAAGGGCTCTCATTTGGTCATTTGGCTTGAGGGTGGGGGTGGGGGGGAGCAAATCTGCACCGGATGAGTCATCCAGGCAGCGGATTTGACAAGGAAGCTCTGCATTGTTTTGCTTAAGTCAAGAGAGCCTTGGGGTCATGAGACAGCGGGGATCCTCTGTGGGGAAGTGAGAGGACCCATCATCACGTCACGTTCTGATGAACCGTTGGAGCTAAGCCTTTGTGACCCCCCGACGTGGGGGGGTTGGGGGGCGGAAGCCTGTTTCCTCGGTGAGGGCTGTCACCGCGGTAACAACGTCTCCCAGGCTTTCCTTCTGCATGCTTGTGTTTTGCTACATTTCTTGTAACTTAAGGCTCTGGTGCTAATTGTTGATAGAAACCCCAGCAAAAGGTGCTGATCAGTGGATTTAACTTGACATGTTTATTCATTAGATTGTAATAACAATGTAAAGGCTGCGGCACTGTTTAAGTGCAGCGCTGCGTTCTGGGAGTTAGCTACCATGCTGAGCTACTGAGAAGCAAGCAAGGTTGTGCTAGCTAGCTTAGCGGATAGTTGGGTCTTTTTTCAGTTATTCCACTGATTATGCCAAAGAGTTTCACTGCGATGGGCTAGGGTGCCCTGTGCCCTGTGATTCCTGGAATAGACCTCGGAGTCTCTGTATTGGATAAATGGTTATGGAAGATGGGTGAAAAGTAGTGATATTTCATTGCTTTCCCTAAAGTAAAATTTAAACTGGGTATGCCAATGTTGTTACTCTGAATTTTACAAGTTAATTAAAAATATATATATTTTAAAAAGTGGTTACAGTATTATGCAAAAATAATGAAAAAACAACAATCAAATTATAGTAGTAATATATTGAGTTATTTAATCTGTTTTACTGAAATTAGTCAGCAAATTAGCTGGTTAGGCGGAGTCACTTAAGACAGTTAAATTATTTCTGAAGGGAGATACGTCACTTGGAAATTTCTCAGCCGTGAGTACAGAGCTCTAAGAGGTAAATCGAGTCCTTCAGTAAAAACAGATATACACAGCATTCAGCATTACCAAACAATAAATGTAGTGAAATTTGAACTAAGTCACTACAAAAGGGCATAGTATGTTATCATGGCAAATAACCTTCTGCAAGAAAAGTAAAATAATTGATATAAATAGCAAGGTTTCTGCATTAGTTGTTTTTCGCCCTAGTTGTCCTGCTTGCAAAGCCACTCTCTTAATGATGGAGGCTTGAGATTCTGCATTTCTCTGATAGCCATCACAAGGATGTGCGTCAGTCACATGGGAAGTCACACTGACCCTGCAGGAGACCTAGCACCAAGAGTAGGTGATCTCTCAGTGGCGGGAGCCGGGACTCTCACACAGGATATTCAGCTTCTCTCCACAAAGTAGCCTCTTCTTTAGCTTAAGTGCTACTTAATGCAGGAATGTAATAGCGAGGAAGTATTTTACAGTACAATATGAGCGTGTGCCGACAGCATTTTCAGCATGTGTAACAGTCCTGCTCACAGCAATTATAAAATGGAAGGCAGATTCAAACAAAATGGCGACCAGCAGAGGAAAAGCCGTATTGGATGGCTAGCATCTGGAGGCAGAAGGGGTGATGTCATTAGGGCAGAGTGAGGAGACAAGAGAAAAACAAGTCTCTTTTTTTCCTAATCCTTTTTGCAGGCCCAGAGGGAGCACTGGCAGGCCGCCAGGGCAGGGGATGCTGGGAAACCGTAAAGGATGCCAAGCGAGCCCTACTGCCAACATGAGAAGCTCACATCTTTGTTTTCTGAAACCTGGTGTGCTGCCAAAGGCCTCATTTCGGCTTTGCAGTATGGTTACACTGGACAGGGGCCAATTTCTGAGAGCAAGCTCTTATTCTCTCCACCCACAACCCCCCCTCCCCAGACACACACACACATACTCCCTGACTGAGCTCCCTCTCTCTTTGCCTTCAAAGGCTCTCTTACAAACATTCGCCAGTCGCCATGGAAGCGGAAAGTAGAACATAAAAAAAAACAAGTAATGAGTCATGGCTCGATCCAGATGTGCCACATGTGCAGCCGTAAGAGGCAGACAGCAGCCCCTAATAAGGTCTGCTCGTCAGAGGGAAAGCAGACGCGCACACACACACACACACATACACACACATACAACAAAGAGCCGTAACGAGGGAAAACAGAGCTCTGCTTAGCGGGATCACGGCATAATTAAACGCGGAAAAAATATACGGAATTTCCTCCCCCTGGGAAAACTGGAAAGAGAGTGTCACTGAGCAACAGTGGGAGAAAGGCTCGGGATGGTACCGCTTAAAGTGAGCTGGGCCGGGCCGCCCGCGTCCCACTGATAACACAGCTTTGAAAATTCCCGTCTAATATATCAGAAACGGGATCCGTCATCCCTGTGCATCAGTCAGCTTGATTTATATTACAAAACAAAAAGAGAAAGAATAAAAGGAACAGTTTCAGTCCTCTGCCGGACACGGCACAGTTAAATAAAGCAAGATCCTCGCTTAAAATGATGTTTAACAACGCAAAGAAATTCAAAAGTGTGTGAAAACGTGCTTGGCAATTCTATAAAGGAAATGGACTATGTAAATCAAAAGAAATTCACACTATGGGTCATTAAAAAATAAAAGTGCTGGCAAAAATAATGTCTGTGGCATAGTGTGACCTCAATTGCATGTTGGGAGAAAAAATGGAAGTTTTAATCATTTTCTGAAATAAAACAAGACAACCCGCATGTGACTTTCCCTGGACTGTGCTGAGTGTTTGTGCCCGTCCTTTGGAGTGCAGGCACGCAGCCGTTATTAGTAAACCCGCACTGCATCGCTGAATGGCACGAAAGCGTGTTTGCAAATGCATCTTTAGGCCGACATCGGAAAGTGTCGCAAGACGAGACACATTGTGCACTTAAATTTTTTTTTTTAAAAAAAGGTAACGTTTGTTAGTCAAACAGTGGTTAATGTTTTATCAGGTTTGTTTCACAAACACCGCTGGCTTCTCGCCCTAACGTTTGTAATGAGCGTGTAAGTTGCGACACCGCTCCAAACCGCTTGTTGGTTGGGGCGGGGGGGGGGGGGGGGGGGAGATGGTGGGATCAAGAGGGGGCCCCTGTTTAAACACGCTGGGGGAGGGGGGGGGAAGTTTTCCCGCCCCGGGGGCATCAAAAGGGAAAACCTCCCCCTTACCTCCCCCTAACCGGGC
>JAAGVU020000041.1:14311003-14322064 GCA_011763525.2 Mormyrus iriodes | reverse complement strand
GGAATACGCCCATGCCATTAGGAAAGAAAAAATCCATTGCTGGGGTAACCTGACCATTCAGTACATTCAGGTACTCAGCTGATGTCACTTTATTGCTGCATAACGTTGCTGAGCTGGAATAATGATCCAATCATTGGCTCTTAAGTACTTGCTGATTTATATTCAAACAGTTACTGTTTTTTGGCCCGGCAGTGTATATTATTATTTACTATTATTACTTTATTATTTAACCTATGGTAGAACAACAATCTTGGAAGGAATCAAAGAATAAAATCTAGCAACACTGGAGTGCAGGACATATTCAGGCCAAGTATGTCCGGTATCTAACTAATTCATCTAGTTTGGAACCAGCAGCTATTTTTAGGTTTTGGAGCAACTGCCATCCTGCTATAATTGAAATCATTTGAAGTTCATCAGTCTCTGCACTAAAGGGCAGAAAAAATATGACTTCAGCTCGAATCTGCAGATTTTTCTTTAAGCAGCTGGTTCAAGCAAGTGTCGGCTTTCGATGGAATTAAGAAAATAACGTCTCTGAGGGGGATGGAACCCGCCAGCCTGCCGGCCCGCCGGCCCATGCTGCAGGTTTTCCAAGACTGCTTTAGGGAGTGTTTTCTCACACGCTGTCAAGACAAACCCCATTGTCGCGCTGAGGGTGACAGCCGGACATCCATCTCCTCCTGAAAGCTTCACACCTTCTGGCTAGAGAGTGAGGTTTCTTTGCTCAAAAGCCAGGGCACTGTCCCACTTCCAGGCACCTCAGAGGAGAGCAGTGCGGGGGTGTCTCCTGACAGACACCCCACGAGATCACACTAAAGCCTTGCGTCATCTCACAATGTCAGTCTGAACTCTAGACTATGACCAGATTGAAACGGAAAGGGGAGAAGTTCCTTTATTTGCCTTTTCTACATCAATACATAGAAATTCTTATCTGTGCCATTCAGTCAGTAACATGTAATGTATAACAGGATAGGACAGCACAAAACGAAACAAAACTTAAAAAAAAAACAAAACAAAGGCACTCACAAACATTCAAGTAGACATATAACTCGAAATAGTAGAAGTACATATTTATGGACGAAATCTGAAATAGATGAAACAGAATATATGGATAAAGTATAAATATATGAAATAAATACAAAATAAATAAAAGAAATGGCTGAATTACGAAATACAGCAGAGTGGAGTGCAATGTGCAGAGTTTCGCTCTTTGAGTCTTTTTTTATACTTGTAAAATCCTCAGTGCATATATATTTATATATTTTTTGTATGTATACCCAATTTATTATTTTCTTTATTTTAATACTTTACTTTTTTCCCCTGCCTTGTTGAAGGAGTAGCATACCAAGGGATTCTATTCTATTCTATTCTACTCCAATGTGTGCAGTACATTTTTGAAGTTGGATAATCGCTCTGTATTAAGATGCTAGATTGCAGAGGGGTAGAAACTGTGAAGCAAAGCCTCTTTAAATTTGTTTTGTCTTGGATGGTCCTTGCTTGGAGGACTTGCAGGTCATCTAAACAATTTGTCTTGTTTGAGCAGTTGCACACCATCCATTAATCAATCACACAAAACAGGATAGCTGTCCTCTCATCCTCTGTCAGGGCCGTTTTCTTGATTTCCTTGCAGCTCTAAGCTTGCAGTCAGATCTGTAACCCTTTCCAGTGTCTTCCTGCCATATACATCATTTACACAATCAAGCAAATAATTTTCACTTCGCAAATTTTAATTCATCAGTTCATCCACTCGATTTTTTAATTACGAGATATTTGAACTTGTAATTGCAAACTAACACAGAAATGAAAATGTTAAACAAAGCATTGAAAAGAAGCCACTTGTAGTTGAAGCGGAGAGCGGGGTGCTTTACGGGACCATAAGCTTCTCATCGTCGCATTTCATCTCCAGTGGATGGTTCTGGAAGTCAGTTCAGATGCACGTCTTTCCCACTTCCGGATCGGATGTCTCAGCGGCACGCGAATGAGTCACGGGAAACTGTCAGTGCATTCCGAACTGATCTTTCATTCTGTGAAATGTTTGGACCTGTTTCCACAGTGCAGCTGGGGTCTTGTTACATCAGCGGCAGAGATTTCGCACCAGCGTACTTCCAGATGTCAAGAAAACGTTCAATATGAATGATCGAATAATGAACTCATATCCTACATGATGACAAGTGGAGGAATGATTCACATTACTGTACATGCAATAAGCATACAGGTGGCCAAGTGTAGGACTACAGCACTGTACAACTGTGGATTGGCTGTAACGTATGCAGATGAAGCTGAATGTTAGGTCATTGGCAGTCTCAGAAGGTCTCAAATAAAGTGTAAAAATACACTGAGTGAGTTTTGGGAATTTGCTCTTTGATTTTAGCCTACTTGCTTGTTCTTGTTAGAAGTAGCAGCATGTTAGATGACACCTCAGGCATGCTAAACCTCGCTGAACGTCACCTATCTCAACCACATCTTTTAAAAATCAAATTCTACGTTTTCCACCTTCAGTATCACGGACTAAATGGTGCAATGAGGCATTTGAATGTAGCCTTTCCTAACTCCCAGCTGTGCACTAGCACCACTCGGTGATGGGTGTGGAGTTAATCAGCCTTCCGTTGCCATGAGGAGCCTGACACAGTCCCATTACAAGCCTCATATGGATTGGAAAGCTGAATTTGAACATTACTCCATCACAGGGAGGCCCTAGCCAAACTGCTGTTACAGGGTGGGGGTTACCTCAGTGCTGAGTGGGTCAACTAATGATGCCAGGCCTCAATTTCCGCTGCCTACTACAGGTGTAGGGGTAGGGTGGTTACAGGTAGGGGGAGGGGTAATCACAGGAAGCCCTCCTACACACCGCTGGCATTCCGGTCCACCATCCGCACCCGGATCCGATTAAGCTGTGCTCACGCTCACACAAACACGTGTGCCCTCCACGCGGTAGCGTGGGCTCATGCACTCCCAAAGGGGCCACAGGGAATTTCTGCAGATCTCCCTCCCCCACAACAAATCATGCTTGCCATATGGTGTAGAGCTACAAGGCTACTTTGTGTCATTTAGCGTCAAGCTAACGTGCTAACGTGCTAACGGGCTCCCTACGTCCGCACTTTCTCAGATCGTTTCTCACTCTCACCTATAGCCACAGCCCAGCGCCGAGCTCACATTCCACTACCCTGAGTTTATTTGATTGATTTATGTCCTTTTTCTTGCCCGCTGGGCCAGGAGTAAACGCCTCTCCCACATTATGAATCTTGCGGGCTTAGTCCTGGGAGCGTAGATGGTTAATGGCTTGTTTCACCAACAGAGTTTATTGTCATAAATTACGCAGTTGCTCTCACTAGCCACTCCTCCTCTGGGAGGTTCCGGAAAGCGAGGACAGTGGGTCAGGAAATCAGGGTTAGTTTTTTTGGTTTTTTGTTTCTTAGCCTTTGATTTAGCCAGAGCTAAACAGCATTAATGGTCATAGCAGCTGAAGGGGAGATAAAGGCCTCCTTTCAGCGACAAGATGTGAAGTGAAATGGAAAAGTCAAACAAGTGGAAGAGAGACCAAAGTTATCGAGAAAAAAGCACCTGCAAGGGTAGAAGGTGTTTTGCTGATAATTGCATATATATGTACATTTTACATTTTTTTCTTTTAGCAGATGCAATTATTCAATGCATATTTTTTTGATAAAGCAGGGTCAGACGATCCCTAGAGTAGAGGTCCCCATCTATTTCAAACGGTCCACTGCGTCGAAAGAAATTTGCTGCCTGGGGGTGGGGTGAATCGATCTTGCAGTCCAGATTCTACTGTACTTTGGACCGGATTGGAGATTGTCAGTTGGTGACAATTGTCCGAGATCACTAGAGTGATCGGTCAAAGAGGCCATTGATAAAATTGCTCTGTTGACCCTGGGATTTGAATCAGCAACGTTCTGATTACAAGCACAGTGTCCTAACCCGCATGTAAACCTAAATACTACTAAGGTCTATCTGAGTAACGTAGTCTGCTAAGCTGTTATAGTATCTCTGAGCTGCTAATTCTGCAACTGCGCCAATAATTTGAATAAATGCCTTCAGCACATAACTGTATACCAGCTTTGTGGTTACAGTTTCATGCAGGCATAGTGCTACAGGCAAAGGCAGCTGGCAGTATCTGCAGGCTTGAGCCCCTGTGCTGTCGAATTAAAAAGAGAACCTGCGAGACAGGCATTAATCAGGTCCCCCATTGCCGAATCACGGCTGCCTGTTCTGATATGGAAATGTGTCCCGTTACATAAGTCGTCTTCCAGCCAGACGTCTTAGGAACTGCGCGTTCAAGCGGATGCTGAGCAACACGCGAAATCTCACGACATTCCTAAACCTATAACAACATCCTCCATTTTGCCCCCTTAATGGAGATAATGGCCATTAGCGTCGGGTCGATTTGTCGTTATCGAGTCGAGTCCTTCTGTCTTTTTTCCATCCATGATATTTGACCACCAACCAACAATCGCAATAGAAAACAGAAGATTCATGACCTCAGCTTTTACTAAAATGTGCTTGGAAATTAGCTCAAAATAACACCCCCTCCCCCCCTTCGCCCCAGCCCAGCCACTCAGCAGGGGCCAGCCTTGTTGTGCGAGACATTAATGGCACCCGCTAATCGTTTACAGATGTCTGAGTAGCTCGCAGGCCATCCAAGTGCTCGGGGTCGTGCTTTCGCGGCTTTTAACTTCCCCGTTATAGCGTTCCAGCCTGGGAGGGTCACTCACCACGAAGCTGCAGGGGTATGGGGGGTGAAATAAACATTGGGAAAGTGCTGGCGGGCCGGCCTTAGCACAGGGGCTAACAGGCATTCTGAAAGGAACACTGAAACCTCGAATGTGTTTTTTCAACCTATATCAGTGTTCACCTAGGGCCCCAAACATCCCACTGTGTGAGTTTAATCCCATAAGGTTCTGCTTGACTGGAGAATCAGGTAAATTTACTACTTATACACATATACATACATACAGACAGACAGCATTTATCATGAGCGGAGAGATTTAACTGCCGTGGTTTTCCCAAAATAAGCAGCACCATCTCAGGAGCTTAAAGCTCCCAGAAGAGGCTCTACGTCGTCCTGTTTACACGTTGATGTGGGGGCTGTGTCGGCCTCTCTCCAACCCATAAAAATACTCACCCCCACCCCCCCCCCCACCACGACCACCACCACCATCACTCCTGCCACTTCCTGCCAGATGCCAGTGATCCAGCCCGCGTTGAGGGTCGGGAGCAAGGATTTTGGCACCTCACGAGGATAGGAGGCAGGGGTACCTCATGGGGGTGTGTGGGGGGGGGCACAGCTGTGATGTTAAGGATGTCTCCTCTTTTTCCAGCTGCCACTGGGGTATTTTTAGATCAGGCAAGGCTGAACATGGAAGACTGTCAGAGCAGCGGCGAGCTCTATAATTACCCCTGGCTCCTCCCTCCAATGAGACACATGGTATTACAAGCGAGGGGCGGAATCCATCAGGCGGCCAGCAAAGGGCCCCGCGGTCCCGCTAGCCCCATCCGCACCACCGCGGGATACCATTTCCATTCCAGCTCTTTGGCTTCTCATTAAGGGCCATGTCAGTTTTCCCCACACCCGAAACGTACAACGATCCGCTCACTCTCTGCGGAACGAACCTCTGTAATTACCTGACGACGCCAGAATGACTCCACCTTCCAGAGAGTAATGCTCGAGGGCCTGCCAGCGGCAAGCCCAGCATGAGAAAGGGCCCTGAGGCAGGCCAAATGCAGAACTGGCTCGCAGCATGTTTTGACGTTAGCATCGGTAGCGTAGCATGACGATTATGGCCGCCTTTTCCATATTCGCTTCCCATTGAGCTGTCTGTTTTTCAGATCATTTACCCCAAAGCAGAATCAAAAAAAAACAAAAACAAATCTGAAGTGTCTGAGATATGACCCTCAAATCCTCAATGTGACTCCTTCTGGTATGTCTGCCTGTGCGGATCCAGTGGATAACGGATTTCTTCTCCGCACTTGGGCTCTCGGAAGCGGGATCCTCCGATCTGCAGAAAGGTCACCCTGGCACTGCCCCCGTGGTCTTCTGATGTTACCAATACCCCAAGCCCCCCCATACTTCTTTCTCCTTTGAACTGCTGCATCCAGCAGCAACAGCTGTACTCAATCACCCAAACAAGACAGGGCACCTTCCGCCCAGCCCCCCGAAAACAGACACCTTAATGGATCCCATCCTTAACTCCTCTGAAGTCTCAGCAGAACAGGGGGGCGCTGTTTGGTTGCCGGGACACCGCGACCCCGAGCAACGGCGCGTATGTTTTTCGCAAAGGAGGCCGCCTGGAATGTCTGCTCCCCACCGGAATGGAAACCGCCGCTCAAACGTCGCCTCTAGCCAGCGGGCGGCTGAGCCGGGGAGCGTGCGAGGACCCGATTGGTGGTCGTTTGCTGGCATTGCTGCTGCCCTGGCGGACATGACATATGTTTTCCATATTGTGGTGGTGTTAACTCCCTGGGTAACTGAATATCTCCCAGCCTGCCAGACAGGGGCTCTTGCAGCATGAAGGCGGCCCTTATAATGCATAACTCAATGTCATTTAAGTTTTAAATGGCCTCTTTAACAAATTACCCTGCTTTGGGAGTCATTATAAAGAGGACAAGCTATATCAAAGGAGAGCTATGTAAATATGTTATAAATAAAGTCATCATTCTCAGTTTGAGAGACAGGGCGGCGCCGTTGGCGGGAGTTGTGTGAAAAGCTTCAGCTGATGAAGGGAATGGATGTCAGAGAAGAAAAAAACAACAGCATGGCTGGGTGCTGATGTCAGGGGAGGGATCCCCCAGGGTCCAACACAAACAGGCACTCTCCCAGGATGACGTGGGGCAGGCAGGTGACGGCATCGCATCTCACGCCAAAGTGTATAACCCTGGCATGTCACCAGAATCAGACCTAATGTCACACGTCATGATTCTTCCTGAAGTAAACAAAGAGGTAGACAGGGAAGAATGCGAAGCATCTCTTTATGCATACGGTGTGTTTTTCTGTTTCATGAGGCGCCTTTCCATTTGAAATACATGACAGAATGCATGCTCCTCATGGCTTATAGCTAAAAAATGCACAAACCGCTACCTCTCTCTTTATAGGTAGCCACAGTGAGCTCAGAGCATCGTTAACGTTACGTTATTAAATGGATCCTCGTTAAAAGGACTCCTCTGATGATGATGGCTATTTCATGTGAACCGCCCACCCCCTACCAGAGGAATCGGGTCAAGACCTCACCGCGTGCCAAAAGGAATGTGCCAGTGCTGAGCGAGCAGGAGACTTCTGGGGAGTGGAGCTATCTGGGTAAATGCACAGCTCTGCCTCCTGGTGGTGCGGTCGTCTAAACTCATCACCCCTTTTCAAATGTCTTTTCCCCCCACTTTTCCTCAGGCTTGCCATTGAATCCTCCAGCATCCGTGTAAAAGGATGGCCAGACCGAATCAACAAGCACGTTTCAGCAGTCCGGGACGTCTGGTTCGGCGGTCATGTGACACCTGTCCTGACAATTAATCATTGCCGAGAAACCGCCCAAGCTTGCCAAGGAAGGTTACCTTGAGGGCGAAGTTAATGATATGGACATCATTTTCAAACAGATATAAATCTGTCTGAAAAGAAGGTGGCATTTGGACATCTTTAAAAATGACCTCAAAGCATTTAATCCAGCAAACCACTTCCTTCCCCTAACCCAGAGATGCCAAACTGTGAGTTATAGAGTCTTACTATATTGTTTACTACTGGGTCTTATTATATTAAATACCATGGTAACACCAGTTAGCAAGTGAGAAGCTATATTTCTGCCTGTAACCTAACCAGGTATCTCCCCAGTCAGTGTGTCACCTTCCTACCTACATAAACTAGCACAGTCACAGAAGAAGTGGGCGAGAAGAGGTAACAAACATCCATTACGGGCCACTGGGAACTGCTGATGCCCTGCATATAGAGTAAGGGAGAGGTCAAAGTTCAAGCTGGTAAACCTATCAGGAGTGGATCATCCTATTCCTAGCCTATTTAATTCAGGACCCTAGCCACCCCTGCCACAAATCACCCGCCTGTAGTCTGGCAGGTTTCGCAGCATAGAAACACTGACTACCAGATTCAAGAGCAGTTTCTATCCCCAAGTCATTCACATTTCCAACATCCATATTTCCTGTGACAGTCATATCTGTCATACATGCACTCTATAGCACAGTTACTGCACTTAATCAGCGTATTGTGTAGTCTTTGCGCTGTTTTCTATTGAACACTGTTTTGTTTCGCATTCCCTGTCAGTAACTGCGTGTGACTGAACAAGCAAGCATTCCAATGCACCTGTTGTCCATGGCCAATAAAAATCTTGAATCTTGAATCACTATAAAGAGCTGATGCTCTTGGCCCTGACGATGGGACGGCAGACTGAAATTTGCCCTTCTCCTTGACTGCAGATGATTTACTGCGTGCAACTGTCGTGTCAAGGCACCAAAGAATCAGGTATCTTATGAGCTCGACAGTACTGCCACATTGCAAAAGCAGGCTGTCACCCTCATATCATGCCTGTGTCTCTTTGGTTATCCCAACTAACGAACAGAAACGCTACGGACACACCAACACAGTCGCGATTACAGACAACACTACCTAGATAATGCAGGATACAGATCTGCAGTATTAGTTTGAATTGTTTATGTTCTTATTTAGTATTTTGAATTCTGCCTCTAACTATGTACATAGCCTAATTTCCCATCATCTAACACAACACATACAATCTTAAGAAATGAAGACAATTATGTTTTCTAAGGCTCTATTATCTGTCTCACTCACTATGAACAAAAGTGTTGGCCAAATAAACATGAAATTTAAATTCAGATGGAGTATTTTGTATATTCTTACAGTAATGTGTCTTTTTTGTTCAAAACCCATTTGTTGAATCTTCATGTGCATTTTTCTTACTTTATTTCTGGAAGCAATTATCCCCGTTGAGAACATTCAGTCATCTTCAAATTATTATTTTTTTTTATGATAACTATTGTGTGTTTTTTGTTTTTTCTTTACCATTTGTCAGTAAAAGAGATTAGTTCCTGCATTTAGTCTATTTCTCTAAAACAACCAGGTTTCACACATTTTTAGGGGAACGACCTTTTGCAAGAGACCGAGGCTGAGTCATATTACAAGTCTGCCTGTTAAATAATGCATCTTTTTTGTACCTAAATCAGGGTGCATTTCGCAGCCTCCGTCATGGTTAGAGTACAGGAAGAGGCCATTATTTTTAATATTAATATCGAAACGAGCTTTGACTCAGCCAGAATTCATAGATGAAGGTGTTGATAAACATATTTTCAGGAACACTGTTTGGCTGCAGTAGCAGTGAGTAATATCATTGAACGGTGGCAATGGTCTGTGTCACAGGGCCCATTCTGGGACCCATTAAAATTCCACTCGCATCTCTGTTTCCATAACAAACGTGAGCTGTTGCCATTAGCCTTCTGGTTTATTGTGATTGTAGCAAGGTACAGTAAGAGTCAGCAAGCTCTCTTCCACTGTTTCCATACAAATAATGGGGGCAGAGCGCTGATTTCACACTTTTCTTAACCCTGGACTTCCCTGCACGACATATTAGCATCATATCTTGAGCTCCTCATAAGCAGCTAGCTATCGTGAGCGTGCTGCGTGACTCAGGCAGCGTGGGAAAGCACGTGTGAATGCTAACTCTCAGCCAGTGTTTCCCAGGCCGTCGCACGTTCGGGTGTGGCATGCGTTCTCACATGAGGCCGCGCTGACGATGCGTCTTGAATCTTGCCGCGCCTCACACGTGTGCACCTGAGTGTGCACTTTCAGCTCCTGTCTAAGGTCTTGGATGTCCACAACCTAGGTGGCATTCTCCTATACAATGTAGGACAGGACAAAATGCTGTGAGTTACCATACAGATAAACAGTGTCACATGATTCAAACACTGTCCACCAGCCAGGAGCGATTCTAGGATTTTTTAGGGTGAGGCAGCATAAGAGGGGCCATATTTCATACAGAGGGACAGACCCAATATGTTTTGATTGGTGAATGACTCTGGCCCCGCCCTCTTCAACAAGCCCACACTTTTCAGGGACTCTTTTCCAGGACTCTGTTCCCTGTGTGGGTCACCACTGGTGTCCAAGATAACAACCCGAAACTACAAACACTTTAATATTCTTAACTTGCAGCATTATGTTGCAGAAGCATAAAACTGTGCATAAACGATACAGACTTCTCGCTCTTCCTCTACATGTGCCTCTGTAGAAGGAACCTCTGGTGACTGCCAGCTCTGCAGACTGTTGGGCATGGCGTGTGTCCAGATCCATGTGCATCCACTGGGGAAGGTCTGTCCTGAATTTCTGTACAAGGTTCTTCTGGTTGAACAACTTAAAAATTATTCTTCATGAATCTCACACTTTGACTGACAAGTCCCATGTTAAGAAAATAGTTATTCAATACAACAGTGAATAGAATACACAATTGCTATGCATATCAGTAGAGCCATGCTTAAAGCAGTGTGCATAAAAGATTTAGATACATCCATCCATCTTTCAACCACTTACAAAGTCCATCATGGAGCACATGCTTCCATACGCGATTTAGAGACACCGGTTAGCCTAACCATAGGAGGAACCCCACATGTCATGAGGAGAACATGCAGACACCACACATATACACAAAGGAGGCTGGTCTCAAACCTTCATCCCAGCCAGGCAGCAGTGTTACTCACCGAGCCTCCATGGACCAGGAACAATGCACCACAGACCACTTCTTCATCCTCCCGCAAAGCACTGACTTTTACAGGCTGGTGCTATTTGAATGAATGAATGAATGAACATAGCACTTTTCAAGTCACCCAAAGCACTTTACAAAAGCAACAGGGAGCCACTTCAACCCCCACCTGGATGATGTGACGGCTGCCATTCTGCACCAGTACGCTCACCACACTGTAGCTAAGGTGGTGAAGGGGCAGGAGAGAATTCACCAGTTACATAGATGGGATGATTAGGAGGTCAGATTTCATAGGGTCACAGTGGGCAGTTTTAGCCAGGACACTAGGGTACCACCCCTACTCTTTCAAAAG
>JAAGVU020000041.1:14279447-14301264 GCA_011763525.2 Mormyrus iriodes | reverse complement strand
GAGCGCTCCGCGGGCCGCGTCCGCCCGAAGAGGGCGGGGGGGGGGGGGGGGTGGGGGGGGGGGGCGCCCCACCGGGGGGGGGGGGGGGGGGGGGGGGGGGGGGGGGGAGGCACTAACCCCCACAGTCAGTTTCCAGTATGCTACTTTTTCCCCTTGTTTGCGGGTTTCCTTGCTCCCCTTTCCCTGGCCCCTACTGTAAAAGGTGAGCCCCCAGTCCCTCTCCCCGCCATCACTAGAGGGCCTCAACAGTTCCGAGCAGCATCCGTCTGCCTGGTGCAGCAGCTACCCCTGCTGGCCAGATGTCTGCATTGCGCACACACCTCCTCCTGCACGTTTGCAGGCGTAGGGGAGCCCTCTAGCTTGTCAGAGACCAGGTTATTATTTATTTGGCGCGAATGCGGATTACGGCATTCACACGCACAGGGGGCTTTCATTCCATCTTTCCATCTCTCGATATTTCCATCAAGCCATGGCGGCCCCCCCAGCCCCCTCAGGCCTTGGCGGTTGTCAGCGCACAGGTGTCTCAGGGTCCCTCAGAGGTGTGCAGTGCAGGTGCAGGTCTCCAAAAACACATTAACATCTGTGACTGTCTGGCAGAAGATAGCATCTCATGACCCAGAGACGCATGTTCCATTCGCCGGCCACCATGAGGCGCCATAACGTCCCATAGCCACCTGGCATGGCCTGCGGTGACCCCACCGTGGGAGCGTCTCGGTGCGTGGCAGCTGCATCGGAGGAGGGTGAGCGAGTGCACCGGGACAGGGCTGGCTATTTATCAGGCAAACAGGGCAGCCACACAGCGCTCAGCCTGGTGGGTGGGGGGGCGGGCGGCTGGCAGGGGCCTCGTTGGCCTCCCCTCCCCCGCAACCCTTTCCTGGAGGCAAAGTAAGCAGTGGGCAGTGGCCAACACTCCCCCCTTAGCCGACACAGTGCTGCCCTTTCTCCTTTCATTTCCTCCCCCCGCCCTGCTTTGAAAGTCCCCTTAACGCTCCTTTCCAACCCCCCCTCCCCCCCGCCCAGGTCTCCTCGAAAACAAATCACATCCACAAACGCATTTATATACAGTAAGTGTGTGTTTGTACATACATACAGGGGCTGCAGTCCCTAGAAACGCACCCCCCTCTCATGTCCTCCTGGCCCCCGACTCCACTCGCCTTTTATTCCTGTTGTAAAAAGGCGGTTTTCAGCAGTGCTCTCCTGGCAAGCCGGGGCCTCAGGCCCTGCCTGCCAAGCCCGTGAAAAACAGCTGCAGACTGAGATAAAAATAATTAGACCTCTATCTGTCTTCCAAAGGGGACGTTTCGGCTTGCATGGCGGTGAATGGCTCACAGAGGCGACGCCCGAACCCATCGGCACAGAAAGCCCTTATTCACCCAGCACCAGACACACACACACACACACACACACACACACACACACACACACACACCACACTCACTCTCTGTCTGTGAGGATTCCCTCGTGGAGATCTCAGGTCTGGAATCTCTCTGGTTTATGCATCTCTGCCTTCCAGACTCTACTGGCAAAGTCATCTACATCCACAGCAGCTACCCCGAAGGCCCCTGGGCGGTGTCAGAGCCGTAGACGTGGTGAGATGAGTCAAATCCAAGGCCATGACTGGGACCTGTTTCGGGGGAGGAGGCCAGAACGTGCAGTCCAGAAATTCAGTGGCAGAATTCAGCTCCAGGGGACCATTTACCGCGAAGGAGTAGAGTGCCTATTCGCACCTCGAGAAAATCCCATCAGCTTTTGCCCTTTTATAACTTCCCTAAAATAGGGCGCCCCCCCTAGTTAATTAACACAGAAGCACACTGACCCAGAGTCCTCACTATCTCACACCCCTAGCATCCAGAGGCCGCCCACGAACATGCGGTAAACAGCCATGTGTGAGCTGCATGCCGCACAGAGTCACATGACAGGGCATCCGGCAGGCAGTCCACACGCAGCTGTTTCTGGGGCTACGTGACTCTGCAGCCACAGTCCATTAACAGAGTGGGGGCCCACATGCTTAGGTCTGGAGCTCCAGCAGTCAACGATGACGTCATTCTGGTTTGCAGTCTTACGTGGGTTTGACAGGAAAAATACACACACATGCAAAAAATGAGAGGCTAGAAAAAAAACAAAATAAAATCTATAAATGGCAAAAAGAAGCGATTAAATCTGCATCTGCCACCACCTTCCCGGGGCCTCGAGCTCTCCCTGAAAGCCGGAGCGGAGGGGTAGCGTGGGCGGCCGAGGAAAAACATCAAAGCCATTTCCAGGAATTCTTGTTCCTGCCCTCTGATTCTTAACAGGGTGTTTTTTTTTTTTGAGGGAAGCCTTTGGCTGGCTCTCCCGCTCCTATACGGACCCCACAAAAAAGCGGGGTGTCAGCTGCTAGAGGAGGGGGCTGGATACCCCCCCGTGCTGTGCAAAGAGACACATGTGGCCCAGAATTCCCTGCCAAAGATGACCAGAGCCACTGACTCCTATAATCAATATGTGGCCAATTATGTCAGCAGTTTCACTTAACCGTCTGGGTTCAATAAACAATCTTAAACGCTGTAACGGATATGGGCGGGGATTATCCCGGGGACGCCCTTGGGAGTGTGTATCTGTCAGGAATACATAAAGAGCCTTTGGCAGCCTAACAGGGACCCCTATTCGAACAGGATGTGGGGCTCCACCCACCGAGCCAAAAGTTCGGGGCCGGCTCGTCGCCGCACATGCAGCATCACAGTACTGGGTGCAGAAAGTTCCAGAGAACAAGCACCCATCTGACGAGGCCATCCACATGAATACTCAGTATCTCCTGGGCTACTATACGGCCTCAGAATGATGGCGGTTTGCAGGACATGACACAGCTCTTAACGCAACTACTCATGTCTGCATAACAGACTGTATTATATTTTATACTGGCAGCCCTGTTGCCTCACATCTGTTGGGGGTTCGAACTGCACTCTGTACTAGCCCCGTGTTGCCTCCCGCAGTTCAAAGACAATGCTAGGTGAACAGGCGTATCTAAACCACCCATAAAGTGTGATTATGTTTGTGCTTAAACCTTTCCTTCTTTGTCCCACATCCTCAAAAAGTAGTAATAACAATTGATACTTTATTGATTCCTGTGGGAAAATTCTCTCTATATCTCCCCCCAACTTGCTCTCAGCAGGTGAGAGCAAGCTGGCCACAAAGGGCAACCACCACATAGCAGCATCCAGGGGGGTTAAGGGCCCACATATATGCCAAGGCTGGGACTCAAACTAGCAACCTTCTGATCACAGGTACAGAGGTTTAGTCCACTGAGCCACACCATGCCCAGCAAGTTAAGCTTTTTCAAAAAATATATCCCCTGAACACTTGACAGAGATTTTGAGTGAATAATTTTGTATTATGCAGGTGAATGAGGATTGCAGCACAATCCTACAGGCATGTATGTGATGTATTCAATGACGTGCCGACTGGAGCAATACTGCCATCTGGTGGTCATATTAAATATACTCCCGTTGGTCCCCCTATGCACAATTTCCCAATCACTTCGAATTTTTAATTTAATTGTGCAGTGATCCATGTAGGTCACTCCAGCAAGCATAGTCCATTCATTAGGAGACAATCAGAGATAACACATGCCTTTAACAATCAACCTAAGAAAAAAAAAATATATATTCACTTTCAAGGGATGTTTTAATCTACTCTAGCCACAGATCACAGATGATCACACAGATGAAGAAACTGAGTATTTCGTAACTGACAGACACGGCCACATTCAAAGGACAGTGCTTCACAGATCCACTCATGTACCGAAGCCTCAAACTGACCAGGGTACAAACCTCAGCAGAAAATCAGAGGCAGTGAGCTGATTGAAGGTGAGACGCCAGCAGTAAACAGATGGAGATGTTTGGTGCCGATACACAGTAAGGCGACTGCGTCACAAGTAAACATGCGACTGAGCATGGCCCCATTAAGGTTAACCTAAGACTAACCATGCACAGTGATCTCTGATGGACCAGGGGCTCAGAACAAACAGCAAATAACAGCAGCTCTATGTCTCAGGGGACCAGCATGCAGGTTACGTGTGTCTTCAAAGAGCTGTATTTTCTGACCCCACTAGATGGTGCTCTCGGTTTATAAAAGGGCTCAAAGCATCCCCCAAACAAACCAAGAGTGCCATCTAGTGGGGTCAAACAATAAAGCAAATGGTTCATAAATTATAGTGCCAATCGCTACTTATAAGCTCAATCGTACAAAACCAGCTTTTTGCAGAAGCCTTCAGAACACAACTTAATCGAAAACAATGATCATAACAACCTGGGGAAGAGTTATAATGCACTACTACATAAAATATGGAGACAGACCAGACAAAAGAACAAACCGCATCTAACCAGTTTTACCGACATTTTACTGCAATGATTGTGGGACATTTAAAACTGAGTGAATTCAGGACTGAATTAAAGCACTTCATGTGGGGGCAAAGGTGCTACCATTTCCATGAGTATAACATTAGTCATGGAATAAGGTCCAGGGAAACCATCAGTCTCATGTTTCACAAAAACTACATTATTTCAGCGTTCAAATCAAGACAATAAAAGAGGAATAGCCAGATATACACTTAAAGTACTGTACAGTGAAGAAATTTCCCTTAGAAACCAAAGAGTTTCCTAAACTTATGCTTACAACAAGAGAAAATAGTGCAGTGTCCCATATGCATACAGTGTATTAGCTATACCTCCTTGTATTGTGTGAAAACCAGTGGGGGTGGTTAACATTTCTGTTTAAAGTATCAGTATAAGGGCTTATTCTGTAAGGTGTCATTTTCTGCGCTCTCCATTTGTCTGAAATGGCTTTAATATTCAACAGTCCAGAGCACCTTAAAATTGGACCTTTAAAAAAAAAAAAAGAAGTACAGGCTGACATGACAGATGCTGGTAACAGAAGGTGGGATGGTCAGTAACCAGATGAGTGAAAGAAGAAAAAAAAAATCCTAGAAGTGCAATAAATAAAAATGGAACTGGTCACGGCTGGATAAATCCTCTGCTGGGATTCAGCCAGGGCTGTCCGCTGGGTAGGGGGCGGGGCCAGCACACTTATTCCACGTCATCTTCAGTCAGGCTCTGCGCACTGACGATTCGCTGTGGAAGGGAAGAAAATCAGAACAAGGCACACAGAGAGGGGCCAGGATTAAACGTCCCCATCCCCCCCCTGTGGAGGACATGTACATTTTATCCCAGAAAATACATAACTAAGAGCCAAAGAGGTACAGCCCTTAACTTTGGAAATTCTAGGTTTGCTTTAGCATTCTTGCTTGTCCCAGCAGCCACAGCAGCCTCCCGGGGGGTTTTGAAGAATGCCCTACAGAGGCTTTGGGGTGACTTTAGGTCCATCTCCCTGACCATGTCCAAAGCTGGCAGCCTAATGTCAAACCTGAACCTCAGAGCGTGACTTTACCCCCGAGCATCTGCCCTGGACTGTCGTTGGTGCCCCCACCTGGCTGATAGTGGGCAACTTGGTGAGCAGCATCTGGAACACTGGTGGCGGCAGGGTCTGCTGCAGGACCTGGAGCAGCTGCTGGGGCTGGCCACACACTGCGATGGCATTGGTCAGGTGATCCACCCCCTTCTCATAGTCTCCTGTGGATTGGTCCAGAGGCCGACATTTAAAGACAGCACGTATGCTCCCGTTACCCTATGTATATTCCAGCTTGCACAAAACTATTCTATTCTAGTGAGAAGCAGGAACAGCCATAGGTTACCAGGGCTCACGCCTCTCACCCTGAGCTAGCAGCTCCTCTCCCAGCTGTATCTCCTCCAGGAAAAACTTCTGTACGGCCTCAGCGTCCTTCAGGTCAGGCAGCTGGAGTACAGCAGATAGCAGTTCAGCCATTTCTCAGGCACGCAACACTGCATGGAAAACATCTCCGAGGCCCTGGGACCAGAGGGGCTCTAAACATCATTTACAAACAATTCATGAAACCTCTGATATGAACATTACCTTTGACAATCCAGCCTTTTCCCTGGCAGCCCTCTGCTTCCTCCTTCCTGTTAAGAGAAGACATCATAAATTACAATACCATACAGTCTGCGAGTAAGGATACATACAGGGCCGGTGTATGGCTCAGTTTGTTAGAGATGCATGTGTCTTAGCATTTCAACAGGGAGCTACCTTTCCTTATACCTTAGTGATGTCAAACGAGAGATTAAATATTGTAAGAAAAATACAACACTGATCGTAATGCACATTGAAATAGAGCCCTAAACAAACGAAACTGGCAGGGGGATTCTGAAATAACAAAAAATGCCCTTAAGGCCCTGAAGGTCAGTGTGATATGCATTTCAAGGTCAAGGTACCACATTTCTCTGACCCACGAAATTGAAAATTGTGAAACCCAGGATCAATTGGACTTTAATGAATTAATAAATGAAATTAATGAATGAACGAACAAACAACAGCTAAAATCTGTAACGCCTGTAATGCACACTTTAATCACCAGGCATAGGCTAGTGCCGCTACGGTGACAACGCTGCTAGACAGATTCTTACAGTTTAATTGACTGGCCGGCTGGCAAGAGTAGCCTATGTACACAGAGAGCCGAACCAACTAGCATCTCGCGAACAGGCTAGCGCATGGCTTAGCCCTATCTTCTCTAATCTCCTCAATCCAATACACAGTGCATGGCGCAATCGACCACTATTCAATTTTCCATACAATGGAATATTTAGAAGATCGTCACGCAGGAACTTCGGGATTTTTTTCCACTCTGGACCGCATTTAGCGGATGGTGCAGAGGCCGACACTCACGCTCTCGCAGCCTGTTCTTGAAGTTGGGGTCACTCCGTCTCTTCCTATCGAAGTAAATGCAGTAGCCCACGAAAAGGGCCCCGCAAACACCGGCGGCGATTGCGCTCGTCTTACTGCCCATCATATCTCCGCAAAGCCAAACGGCGCCTTCTCTAGCGTTGACGTTTCAAAATTGATAATTTGAAATGTAATCAGCATGAACTCATGACACCGACTTAACGAAAACCTAACACGCGCGTAGAAATACCTAATGTCCGGTACCGCTGCCGGGATTTTACGTGTTTCCGTTTCCGTCGCGCCGAGGTCACGTAATATCCTTATATTTAAATTTGCGTATATTCAAGGGCGGGAGGTTTTAAATGCTGGCTCAACATTTTTTTTAAGCGTGCTTATCGAACTTTACAGAGCATTTATAAAATAACATACATATACAGCCAAAGGTACTACACAATCAAAAACCGGCAAAACATATATAAAAAATAACAATAGTATTTACAAAGGAGCGTTATTCCAATACTATCATTATTACAATGGAGGCTAATGGGCATCAAATAAAGACAGTTCTGGCTGCTTTTTTGTTTTGGGAAATTTTAATCAGATGTGTAAATCTTGTGAGGTTTATTTTGAAAACAAAAGGCAGGGGGTTAGATTTATTATATTTACATTTGTGAATATAGATTTTAGCTAAGATGAAAATTTTATTAACCACAAAAACTAAATCTGCATTTTCCTCATTGCAGTCAAAAATTCCAAAAATGACATCCTCGGCAAGCAAACTGAAAGTTACTGTATATGTTAGTTTGTATCACATCAAGCATTTCAGACCAAAATTTTTCAGTGAAAGTTCAAGATGGATGCGTACTTGCTTCATAGCCCGGCTTACAGAAAGAGCAGCTGGTGTCAAGATCTTTAATCCTTTTAGATAGAAACTCTTTAGATAAGCAGTAAATCTTGTGTTTTAGTTTATATGTAACTTCATTCACCTTATTTCTTAGTAAAAATTTTGATGGTACAGCCCACACCTTCTCCCAGGGTATGATTCCCACAATGCCATTCCTGTATAGAACAATATTTGGAACAGAAGTAAGGTATTCTGTAAAAAGTGCCCTAATTTTTCCATTATTATTTTTGCTGAGACAAGTAGGAAAGCATATTTTACCTACTGCAGATTCAAATGGGTCTAAGTTTGGGTGCCGGCTTAATATTTCCACATAAGCGCTTAGGATTGTGATGTCACCAGAAGTGATAAACGCAAGGCATTGTGGGATTTTGGGACAAACATGTATTATTGTTGTAATATCAACTGCCATAATCGTTCTCACAATGTGTGTGGAAAATATTGTGAAAGGAGTGTGATTTTTCAGCTTTCCAGTTTGGAAGCAAAACAATGGAATTCGGGTGACGTCGTTAACAAAAGGCGTCGCGTGGCATGGGTAGCAGCTGTAGACGAACAAACATAACAATCAGCAACGCTTCCCGCTACATGTTTTGTGTGTTAGATGCTAGACTAGAAGTGAAATGCAGAAGTGGAAATCGCTGCATGCTGAAGAGGACACTGCCAGTGAATGCAGAAGATGTGGAGGAGACACTGAAAATAGCTCACCTCAGGGTCCATGTGGAGAGGGTGATTGGCTGTGTACCCACATAGTGCGCAATAGTTAGAGAGACCGTACCAGTCAGGATGGTGCTCCCATGTGAAAGACAGGATACTATTTTCCTTGACAAAACTGTGTCTGTGTGCTGTGCCTTGACTAATATGTGCCCCAGTGCTGTCATGAAACCACAAACCATGTGAAGCGAATATGAACTGCAATGATGCTTTAAGTGTTATTCACGTTACCATAAATGATGGATAAGTACTTCAGTTCTGAATCTCCTTATTTGTCTAACCTTTATAGGGGGCAGTGTGTGGCTCAGTGGGCTGAGCCTCTGTGCCTGTGATCGTAAGGCACATCTGCATGTCCTTGAGCAAGCCCCTTAACTCCCAGCTCCCTGGGTTTTGCTATGGGTGGCTGCCCTTCACGGTCAGCTTACTCTGTTCTACAGGTGTACAAAGAATTTCCCGATGGGGTTCATTAAGTATCAATTGTTATTATTAACATTGCTTAGTGCGATGCTGAAGTAAATTTCACTGTACCAATGTAGTGTAGACAAAACGGGTAAAAGTGCCAGTGTAACCTTCAAGTACTGAACAATTAAAGGCAGTAAACAAGTACAGTACTAAAGGGGAAATAGAAAAATAATTAATATATATATAACAGGGTTACGCTGCCATATCATTCATATATATATATATATATACACACACACAAATATACATACATACAGTGGTACCTTGACTTACGAGTGTCCCAACTAACGAGTTTTTCGAGATACGAGCCGTTTTTTTGCTTTGAGTTGGCAGCTAAAATTCTGGTTATGAGCCAGCTTGCCAACCGCTAGGTGGCGCAGTGAACGCCGCAACATCCGCCCAGCATCCCGTGTCTCACTCATTCACTCATGGTCCACCCCCCATCTGATGGCAGCTGTGGTTGCTGTTTTCTTAGGGTAGCACACTAGGGTGTCCAGCTAATCCATGTGCAGGGGGGACACTATGAGCTTGGACAGGATTTATAAACTGCCATTTCTGCTAAAGGACCTGGAATTCACATAAGCACTGAGTTCTTGCTTTTCTGCTGATTGGTCAGTCTGCTATAATCATGCCTGTGTCACTAATGTTGTGAAACAAGTGGATGAATCTTTCAGTCAAGAACAAAAAACTGTACAAGATGAACCAAATAACTTTTGCGCAGGAGCCTTTTAGTTTTAAAGTAGTTTGTAAAACCTGCAGTAGCACAGAGGCCCCCTAGCATGGATTAGGTGGTCAGCCTATAGCACACCCTCCTCACACCTGACAAAGCGGGTCTGACACACTACTGCACACAGTAGCATGAGTATCGGAAGCTGTTTTGCTTCCTGCTTTCACTGCACACCAGGAACAGGGTTGTTGTTGCTGCCTTGAGCTTCCCATGCAGCCGCTTATGCCTGTGACTCTTACCTCGGAAATGTGCTGCATCGTGTGCGATTAGACACTTCTGATTGGATATTTTTAGATTCCATTAATTTTCTTGATCCCAGAGGGAAATTCTTAACGCCATGTGGATGTTAAAATTTTTGGTTTTGGTCTTCTCGTTCCTGCGGGGTTTTTTTTTTGTTCAAATTAGATACAATATAAAAGGCCTTGATTGAAACTTGAAATTATTAAATACCTGACAGGAAATCTGTATTGTAATGTCACTCCAAACATCCTTCTTCCCTGAGTGATGTAGAACAGAATGCCAACCGTAAGCACCTCTGAGATTCCGCATGCCAGAAAAGGTGGAGGTGAAGGACAAAGAGGACGAAGAGCAAGCTGGAGATCAGGGAAGAAGCAGCAGTTGAAGAGCTCAGTACCAAGCACATTTGTAGGCACACTTTAAAGTCAGCTGAGTTCAGAAAGAGACAATGGGAGCCTCTATTTTGGATTATGACAGTCCCCAAAGACACCAGCAGGGGGCCAGGACTTAGTGAGACATACTGCTATTCAGAGGAATGGAAATGTGAAAGCAAACATAAGTGTCTGGAAAGGCTAAACACGCTACTGGGGCTCCCTTCTGCATTCATTGCTGTCATGCGACAATTTGCAATAGTCTTAATAACTAAGTTATCAGCACTGACATGACCCCTCCGCCCCCAGCTAGTACCTAACATGAGACAGTGAGAGATGCGAATAGCACAAAGCAGTAGTGATTAACTGCAACAATGGAGGTCAATGGAAGGAGAAACGAACAATAAAATGGAAGACGACAGATCTTTGGCTGTTTGGAGTGAGGATCTGGATGCAGGACAGACTGAACACGCACATCGGGGTTAAGCTGCAATCATATATACAGGTGGGCAATTAATCTACACAATAGACAGGAAATGTATAGGTAAAAAAGTAGAATTTTCCTTTCTGGATTCCACACTATGGACCACAGTAGCCTTCTGGGAACTGTAGACCTCAGGGTGTTACTCCAGGGATGGAGTATCATTTTCTATAACGGTCATAAACATCTGCTCCATTTACCTGCTGAGGAAATGGGGCTAAAACGCGTGCAAAAACAAGACCTAATTTACTGTCACAAAAAATCCCATGGCACTAGACTAAATCAGACCAAAATTCACAGTATCACCAGGTTACAAAACAAACATTTAAAAGATTTTATTCACACTCCCAATAACCATCTTCACCAATAAAAAAGGGATCATGATATATATTTGTATGTGTCTGTATGTGTGTGTGTATATACATTTTATATATATATATATATATATACACACACACACGCACACATAACCCATTATGAAATGTGTTTCACTTTTCTTGCTTTGAACTTCTTTTTAAGTCCTTTGTTCTGCTTCTGCTGGCTGCTCCCAGGCTTGGCCATTTCCCCCCTGAAAGAATTCCCACCTTGAGTTTTCCCCAGTTTGTTCCGAAAGGGGACTGTTGACTTGTTTTGGGGTCCCTTGCCCGGTCTCCCCTTCAAGGCCGTGTTATGCTGGCCCCTTCCCACCTTGCCGGCCCCCGGTCTGGATCCAGCACCCAGAGTCTGTTTCTTCACCTTCTCCTTCTTGATGGAGCGCTTGACGCGAATCTTTCTGCCCTGAAGCTCAGAGCCATCCAGCTTCAAGGCCAACTGTACTGCGTCGGCGCTCTGGAGATGGAAGGTGCCACACGGCGTATCACGTTCGGCCTCTCACACACCCACCCAAATTCAGCAAGCCGGCTGGGCTATGCTACAGTTTGTTATACAAGCACATCTAATTCCGATCTATAACAGCTGTATAATTCCGTTATTCATCACACTGATTGCACTAGTCAACATAGATTTTGTCACAGAAATATTAAGCGGTTCTTTTTTATTATGCAGATTTCAATGCACTAAGAATTTTGCTATCACCCATAGTCTTGAGTGATGTCATTTTTAGGACTATGCTGATAGTACATAATTCTTTATCAAAAATGTATGTGTATATTACATTTTAATACAGGAAAATTTATTTTATTTCTATTTGTGGACATTTTTAAGACATTACAGAAGGATTCTAAGTCTGTTTTGCCAGAGTTTACAGGCTGTAACACATTTGGACATGTTAGGACAGGGTCCTGCTCTCTCTCTGATACGGAAAAATGATATCAAGCTAAGTGGAGCCCCAGTATGCTGGCTGACAATTGCTGGACTGGTAACAGAGATCTTCCTGAGGCTAAGTACAGTGGACAATCACACACTTCTACCTTTTAGATGAACCTCATCCACCATGCACATATACTGTAAATATACATATAACATAAGGATTATGTGTGTGTCCCTCAAAATACTTCCACGATGGGTAAATTCTGATATTTGAATTCAGCACAAATCATACTGTAAGATTCACCTACGAGCTATTTTGATTCATGACAAAAAGTAAAAGTCTTACTAATGATGAAAAAAAACTCCTTATGACAGACTCAGACTCTTAACTACACTATACAGGGAATGAAAGTGATTTTAATCTGTCTCTCAGATTCACATGCACAGCTCCAGCAAGTTGTCCAATAAGGCGAATTATGCTAATGAAGCCAAAGTCCACATTGGTGAACCGTCTGGTTCAGACAGATATGGAGAGGCACCTCACTCAGCATACCACAGGCTGTCTCACCTCAAAGAGGACGTAGCCAAAGCCCTTTCCAACACCGCTGTTCCTGTCCCGCACCAAGCGCACGCCCTCCATGCCTCCGCACTCCTCAAAGTGCTGCCGCACCGACAGCTCGGTGGCATCTGCACAAATCCACGTGCGAGCCGGTCACTTACAGTCCACACAGCAGAGGCTACGTTCAATCCCCCACCTTTACCGATATCCGAATTTCCGTACTTACCGTAAGGCACATTGCCGATAAATATGGTCCGCTTGTGATGGAACTGAAATGGAATAAAGTACGTTTCAAAAACCTGCCCCCCATCCTGACCAGCCATTAGGATGGATTACGTTCTGTGGAAACTCACCGAACTCCCTTTGGAGGCCAGGTCGACCCTGACGTGGAAGCCTTTCTTGATCTCCATGCCGTTCCTGCGATAGATCAAGGATTTTTATTGGTCATTGTGTAAGAGGATTGCAGGATGTGGAGTGCAGTACAACAAAATGTAGTAGCAGCCTATGTAGCGACATAACGTTAAATAACTATCATACAGCATTACATAACTATACTATGCAAACACAGGACGCAGGAATATATATCTATGGGAATTCACTGAGAAATACTCCATAAATAAGCTCTGTATATATTGCACTGTTGTGAAGTAGCCATGTAAGCATGTGATGTATACAGATAAGCAGGTGCTGCATTGTAGCGTTAAGGTGGAAGCTTTAAGGTGCAGAATGGATGGGTGTGTTAGTTAAGCAAAGACAGAGAACACGCCTGAAGCATTCAGACAAGAGGTCAGACTGTCAGCTGGCAGAGGGTCATTCATAATGGGGGGGGTCAGTCACACATGTCACATTCAAAACAACAATAATTACAAAGCCCACAACATTCTCAACTCTTATTAGAGATGGCAAATACCATTTAAAATGTTCCCAACTGGTGCCAATTTTTAAGTCAAAAATAAAAACACTGGTTCTTTTACAAGGGAGAACCTACACATTTAATTTTTTTATATTACTATTGCTACTATTTAAAAAGTTTTTGTAGTTTTCTTAAAATGTTTCTTAATCCCAATCCTCAGAAACAAAAACGGTGTCTTCGAGACGGATTTGTGCACATGACCTTAAAATACAGCGATTTGCCTGGCTGGTGACAGCTTTCTGTCAGTCCCTACCCCATCAGTAAATATCAGTTACATTTTCAGGTTTGTAAAGATTCTTCAGCACAGAATCACTCTCAGATTCAGATTTATTGCTGAATTAGTGTGCAATCAGTGATCGGTTGACTGTTATACTGCTATTCATGGTTAAAATACTAGGTGGCACTAATTAGCCAAATGATACCATTATGTTCATTGGCTGTCGTTAGCGAATGCCGTTAAATACCCACAGCTTACCGCTTTAAGGCGCTCGCCGCCGTATCCTCGGCCTTGAACACCACGTAGGCATTGATGCTATTCCGGTTGGGATTCACCTTGCGCCTGAAATGAGAACGGAGAGGAGATTCACACCAATAGAACGAACACTTTGACAGTCCCAGTACGTAATACTGGATTCCCAACTAGGGGGACTTACTGTATGGCAGCCAGCTTGCGGCTCATCTTCACGTCCTCCCGCGTCTGTAGGGAGATGCAGAATCAGCAGGTGCAGACTAGTGTGCATAACTGATGCATCACCAACACATTCACAATAACATTGCCTGTAGACTACTTGACCTTTTATGTAAAAAGTTCACCATAGCAATCTATATAACAGCCCAGTTTAAAGGATCTTATGCTTATTTTATCATTTTGCTGCAAAATACCTTGGTAAAAATGAACCTATGAAGCTATCAGAAAGTGTTTATGAAACTGACATTTGCATTGTCTGAGGTCATGCACATTAAACACCGGTCATCAAGCCAGGAATTCAGTGCCTGTGTTAATGTAGGTGAAATGTTGCAATGACTGCATGCAATGAAATCCATGACGATACTTCATTTTTTGCGAGGGGGAGCTGAGGGGGACAGATTCCACAGTTCCATACCACTGAGCGAAACCTGATGGATTCAATGGCCCCAAACTCCTTGAAGAGTTCTCTCAGCATCTAGAAGCCAAAAAGGAGACGTATTTACACCGTAACATCATGGCAGAGCAGACCCCTCCCCCAGAATTTATGCTCATTCTCCATTATCAGAGACCAGGGGGCACGGCCCTACCTTCTTCGTGCAGTTGATGGGTAGGTTCCCCACAAACACGGTCCTCTTGTTCTTTATACGCTCTTCAGCCCTGCTGACAACCTTCTTCCTGGCCGGTTCCCCATCCTCATCAGGTCCCTTCTTTGCAACTGCCGCAGCCTTTCGTTTGGTCTTCCTGGACGTGCTTTTTGATGAGTCCTCCTCATCCGCATTTTGCAAAGCACTTTCCCTGAAAGGGGAGAAGACTGTGTGTATCCTGGGGCCCCATGCAGAGTCTCCCCTATCTCATTGTATGGTGTTGGGCCCCAGGTCCACCAAGATGATAATGTACTGCATAAGTAGTTACACATGGAAGGGATGATGTCACTGACCTGCTTTCTAATCTCTGATTTGCAAACGACTTCTTCTTTCCTACTTTTTTATTATTCTTACTCTCTATCTTTTTGCTCAGAATGCCGCCATCCAGGGAGGACACTTCTGCATCGTTGGACACCAGCTACAAAACAATGATAAAAATATTCAATAAATATAATGAAATGTATAAAATGTGCCACTTACTAGCTCACACATGTAGTACTGTCAGCCCATTTCTGAGGTGTTTACCTTTGGTGCAGGAATAAAGACGAGACTGGATGCCGATGGTTCGGTTTTGAATAAAGCTGAGAGGGAACCGGGGTCAGACGTGGATTTACTGGGGAACAAGCTGCCGGACACTTGTCCCACCACATATCCGCCTGGAGACTGCTCGATATCCGAGGTCTCAGTTCCTTCCCTATGGAAGAACAACCGCAAAAAGAACCAATACGTCAAAAATATACAAACAATATATGTAACTACATTACTATACACCCACACTGCGTATTATAAACGTAAAAACATGCGCAGATTAATTCATTTAGAAATATATACTTGCAGTTCTTTTAGGTATACGGACAGTATATACATTATATACATATAGACATAAAAACAGAAAAATTCGTACCTATTTGCAGCACGCTTCTTTTTCATGATGTTATGCTGTTAGATCGGCTGTAAATATCGAAATTTTTCTGGCAAGACAACGAAGAGTAATTTAACACTTCATTCGGGCACACGATAAAATCGATATGAAAACAGTGCCCTGTATATAAAAAAAAACGTTAGTCTGATGACACAGACACGTTAAAGTAAATAGTTTGATACCAGCCCTCAAAGCACGTTTCCCCTCAAAGGGCCCGCGCTAAATAATTCCGGCTGCAACAGAATCCGGAAAACTATGGTTCCTGTTGGGGGTAACGGTTTAATATACTGACTTGTGTGTCAAGTTCCGTCATTTATAATAATGGGTTTAGGTAGGAAAATTACAAGGAAGCGATGTCCATGACAATTGTTTAGTTTACGTTAGTTAAGTGTTGCAGGGTTGACAACTGTCACACAGCTGACGTGACACTCACACTTTCAGACTCTCACGTAGGAAATCTTACGGCAAATCTGTATTATTCCATTAAAAACCCAAAATTAGCTACATCAAAAGCATTAGGGTAGTTTGCAAACCCTACAAACTATTTACAGGATACTAAAACTGTTACATACATGTAAATGTGTATGCATGAATGTGCAGACTTGTCTCGAATTGGAAATCTCACTCCAGCCACCTGACCAAAGTTGGCAACCCTGGTGTTGGCCCATTGTATTCTCCCATGTGCTCCTGAGAGATTTCCCAGAAAGACAGAGACAGTTTTAGATAATGTCGTGGACTATGTTTCTGGCTCAAAGCATTAATCTCAGTATAATTTCTAAAAGCAGCTCTTTTAAAATAACTATCCCATTCAAAATGGAAAGTGGTAATGCATTGATGGACAAGCTTAATGAGCCTCTACTCCAATACATTACATTGCAGACTCACAGAGAGTCTGAGAAACCAGGTTTATCCTGGTGGTAGCCTTTTATCACCCCAGCCCTGCCTGAACTGCCACAGCAGAATGTGGTGCAATGTGGTCTTGCAGGTTTTTTCAGCAGGCAGATCGTCATTAGAGCAGTCGTTTTCCCTGCAAAGCGTTGATCTATCTCCCTTATCGCAAAGACCATTGGCGGTTATGCTATTACTGTTGAGGCCTTTATACCTGCCTTTTGCACCGGAAGGCCTACTCTGCATTGCCGACAGTAAGAATACGGTTGCCAGCAACTGACATTGGAGATGCTTGCCCCCTTCCTTTCAGAGGATGATATTCTATAGCATGGCAGATGCTAGGCAACAACTCAGAGCATTGTTCGACAATGTTGGGATCTTGGAAGGTCAGTCAGAAAGCTTTGGCATCGGTCCATGAGAAGAAGATCCTTGAGGAGCTGCAGATTGCTCTTGTGTGAGACAACGGCAAATAGAGAGATGGGCTGACACTGGATCAACGCATGTAACTCATGAACTTAATAGCACATAACCTGGGTTGCCAGCTTTGTTCAATTGGCTGAAGTGAAATATTCAATTCCAGACAAGTCTGCACATGCATTTACATGTATGTAACAGTTTTATTACCTTGTAAATAGAATATAGCATTTGCCATCTTCCCAAAACTTTTGATGCAACTAATTATAATAGAATAATATAGATTTGCCGTACGATTTTATCTCTTGTAGCTGTTTATCCCGTGAACACTGGGCTACTCATAAACATGCAAGGGTATGCTGATCCGGCTACAGACCCATTAGGTATGCACCATGGCTGACCGCCACACTCATCGTCGGAGTGCTTTTGAATCGAGTGAGGCATCCACCAAAGGACCCGGATGTGGTATTGAGGCTGCAGAAGACGGCACAGAAGATCCTTGAACCAACCAGGTATGGTGCCACTGAGGGTGATGGTGATGATGAAAATAATGAGACCTTCGGACATAGTTCCGCACAGAGGTGGAAAGTTCAGGTCCAGAAAGTATAAATCCAGACCAAGGTTTTAGTCACAGTCACAGAATATTCAACTGGTTGGTTGAAACAAAACCTTGGTCTGGATTTGTACTTTCTGGACCCGAACTTTCTACCTCTGGTGCCGAGACCCTAAACTGTGACTAGTGTGGGTTTTTGTTTTGTTTTGTTTGTTTTTGCACATGGTGCTTTGAGAGGCGCTGTTGTAGAAGGTTGATGTGATTTTAAGTTTGTGTAAATGGTACATTGGAGAGTAGACAGTTGTCAACCTCCCAGACTCTCCAAATCCCCTGAAGCCCGGCTTACACATGTATTACATCAAACTATTCTATCCAAACTGTTTTATGCACTACAGGATTTGGGTAAGCTTGTGACTTCAAATATTTTTATATTTAAAATATCATATAATATAGATGTGCCTTTTAAGGCTTCTGTTATATATAAATCATTTCCTTTTATTTTATTTTCCAAGTCATCATATACAGAATAGTCAGTGTTAGATGTTACACACCAGAGCTTGGAAATTCTGTAAGAGAATATGTGCAAAATTACTTATTTTACCACCACGACAAAAGGGGGGCAACTACAGGGCTGTTACTGAAGGGTCTTAATCCACCTCTTACCGCCGGGATTGTGCCCGGATGGCATAGTTTAATCATCCGAAGTTGTAGCAGCGATATTTACAGAGCACCAACGCCATTCAAACGTGCAAGGTGGACTTCTGAATCCCAAAGTCTGCATGAAAACCTGACAATGAAGTTCAGAGGAGCACCAGAAGCTGGAATAAAAGTCACCAAAGCAAGAGCGCAGTTGAGAATATCACGACCATAGCTGACAGGTCAAAGCACTGACAGATTGGTCAAGACAGGTTTACATCAGAAAGCATTTCGTGGAGTCGAAATATTTGATTAAAATTCCATGTGACAGCTGTTCAGGAATGAAGCATTATGGGTACATTTTTCTCCTGAAGTAATTTGTTGAAAATGTATCCATTCTCTCAGCCGGTTCTTCTAATGGTGTTTTTAGATGCTCCATGTACTGCAGTAACAGGGCCCTCCTGCCTAATAGAGTTTGACACAGAATGTAATGTGTCCACCAGAGATACAGCCTGTTCTGTCCTTGAAATACGCTTATACGGGTTTTCAGCAAATTACGATTTTAAAGTGGAACTGAGAGGAGGGCTTGCTCTTAGCAACCGCAGTGGAGTGCTGTCCTTTACATGTCTCCTTTCACACATTAGGTGGATCCGTGTGCCATTCACCCAATACGAGGTCCTCTAAAGGTGCAGCGTTTATTAAAATAATACTACTCATGCTGCTCAGTCTGTCCCACCTTAATGTGATACAAATTCTTGGCAAAGCTTCTCACCCTTATGGCATGTAAATTATTCTTGACTCTTCCATGCATGGATACTTTCACAACAGTTTTCTTTTCTGAATCCAAATAAGCTGAATTAAAAACAAATACCCCCCATCTTGATGAACTTCTTAACCTCACCTGCATAGTCTTCCTGTGTCTGTCCACCCATCCTGGCTAAACGTCTCTCCACCAGAGAGTGCCAGGCAGCCAATAAGGAATTTTAGACCCCGGGGTAAAGAAGGCAGTCAAGCACATCACAAACTATGGCATTTATTTCCAACAGAGGCATATTTTGCTTACATCTGTACAATAAATTACACGAGATCCCTCTGAAGAATCTAATAAATACATTACAGCTTCCTTATAAGCTTTGTGCCCCCTTTGTCTCTGTCCAAGAGCATTTGATTTTTTGCAAAGATCCATAAAACTTTACAATCCATATACAAGTTGGAAAATACTTATTGAAACCATCTTAAAAATGTTTAGGATAGGAGCACAGGCTATTGATACAAAGCTGACATTCCAAAAAAAAGTATTTTAAAAGGGAAAGAGGGTAAAAAAAACACACACACACACTCACACACACTGAATGAAACTTTCACACAATGACAACAAATAAAACGACATGCATTTACATTGGGGGGGGGGGATGTACACAAAACTACAGTAAAACGGTAAAAGTCCAGACAGCAAAATTCAACATATTAACAGTGTGCAAGATATTAAATAGTTTGACTTGAAACACACTTCTCAATATACAAATGTATTACAAAGGCATACGATTACAGATGGGTGCCAAAGAGAACAGATCATTACGTTCTCTCTCAAAAAGTCCATGTAAAGAATACATTTATAAGTACACATATTATAAGTGCGTGTTTACCATAATGTAAGTCTTTCCTTGCCTGGAGAATATACAGTATATATAAATCTTAAAGCAAGGTGAATCATTTTTATAAAGGGTGGGGCTGATTCAATCAGACCTCACAAGCATCTTCTTAAAAATAACACTGTCAGTTATGTTAAATTCCAATCGCAAACCCAGGTGGAAGAAGGTGAGTGAGAGAAGGAGCAAATGTAATAATGGATGCATGAAAGTACGGAGACATTACCGAGAGTTGGTTTTTTGTAGTGGCAGTCCACAGCCAGTAGATGGCAGCACTCTTCAAGTGTTTGGGATGCAGAGTACTCAGAATGAAAAAAGTAACGGACAGCTACAGATATTCCCCCAAATGCCTCCCACGTCACAGTCAAGTATACTCACATTCTCCCACCTTCACAGAACCATCGGCTGCCTTACTCAGGCTTGAGCTTTTTAAGCATTGCACTTAAAATTACTGCCATATTAACTATTTGGTATCAATCAGTAGTTGAACACATTTCAATCACAAATAACAGCTTTCGAACATCCTTAACACTGCAGTCCACAATCTTTATACATGTAAACTTCAGAATATTTTTTCTGGTTTCGATTAAGGAAAACAGAACATTTTAATATCGGTACTTTCTGATTGCCATTAACCCACTGGATATTTCAATGATGAGGTCAATGGACACTCAATGTAACGTACTCACAGAAACAGCTCACAGTCCTCAGAACACTCATGGTAAATTCCCACAATGCCTTTCTGTCACCTTTCAGCCACAATCGAAGGTCATATAGTACAGGGCACCTATTTGGTTGCTAAAGACGGGGGAGGATTTGTTGTTTGTGGGGCCTCTTTCACTTTGTGCCCCCCCCTGAGATGTTTCAATAACGAAGTACCTAGCGAGTAGAGTTAGAAGATTGTAGTTAGCTAGCAGAACATGCTGCTTCGGCATCTCATAAATAAAGAACACGTTTATTTAATATTTAGTGTAGTGACAATTTGTGGCCAACAGGGGGCCTCAGGGGCTTGAGCGGTGGTAAACACCGCTACTGGCTGAATACGCACCCACTGTGAACTCCCACTGTGTGTAACAATAAAGGAATAATTCAGAATGTACAGCCTGAGTTCCTTACTGTCAGTTACTGAAATATTAACAATGGCGTTGGTTACATGATCATCTCATTCTTATCACAAGGTCCTCCTACCTTGTTGTGTCCACAGTTCCTCATCGCTCTGTGCTCACGCACACGCTCACGCACACGCACACACTGACATATATGCGTGAAAATGCACGCAAAACAATTATTGCTTGAAGAAAACAAATATTAAGAACCGTAAAGTCAACAGAAATGCCAAGCGTACTGTATTTTTTGTTAGTTTACCCCTCCACCCCCCCGACTGATAAAAGTGCACTTCAGTGCAATGTTTGCTTCCCATGAACACAGCTGTCAATAGAGAAACAGGACTCCTTACTTAGCAGAGAGGATCCCCCCCCCCACCCCGGTAGTTTTGTGCCTCAGTCATTCATCAGACTTGTCCTGCTCATGGAGTTTGGGGGGGGTGGGGTGAGTTCGTGTGTAAGTTCGTGCAAAGAGGGCTCCCCCTGGCATCCTGTCACCTGCATTCCACCGACATCCCCGGGCCCTGAGGGGAGCCTGACATGGGCTCGGGCAGAGTCAGCAGGACCGCCGCCGTCAGCGAGCTGGACGAGGGGGATGAGGACGAAGACGAGGAGGACGTGGCCACTGTACCTGGGCGGCACAGAGAGAGTTCAGGCTCAGCCTCCATACAAGCGAACTGGGGGAATGTACGGCACAGGAACGGCTAAATCATACATTATTACGATACGTCATTGTACGGCACAGGAACGGCTAAATCATACATTATTACGATACGTCATTGTACGGCACAGGAACGGCTAAATCATACATTATTACGATACGTCATTGTACGGCACAGGAACGGCTAAATCATACATTATTACGATACGTCATTGTACGGCACAGGAACGGCTAAATCATACATTATTACGATACGTCATTGTACGGCGCACAATGATGAT
>JAAGVU020000041.1:14262207-14276748 GCA_011763525.2 Mormyrus iriodes | reverse complement strand
CTACCTGATTACCTGACCCACCTGATCACTTGACCCACCAAACTACCCGATTATCTGACCCATCAGACTACCTGATTACCTGACCCGCCTGACGCACCTGATCACCTGACCCGCCTGATCACTTGACCCACCAGACTACCTGATTACCAAACCCACCTGACCCGCCTTACCAGCTGCCTCTAGCTCACCCACCTCTGGCCATCTGCTCGCTCTCCAGCTGCCCACTGCTGCTCAGGGCCAGGCTGCAGTTACTGCTGCTCGAGGAGGAAGAGGAGGAGGAAGAGGAGGAGGAGGTGGAGGAGAGGCCCACATTGAAGGCCACAGGAGGGGAGCCAGCCCTCTCCTCCTGGGCCAGCTCTGGCACCTCCCCCCCAAGGCTCTCCACCTCCACCGTGCTGCTGTCCGTCTCGCTGCGGCCGCCACTGCTCTCCTCAGGGGCGGGACCTGAGAGGGAGGGTGGAGCAGGGGGAGGGGGCAATGGTGGAGGAGGGACCAAAGCCTGGGGAGGGGAGGAGGGGCATGGCGGGGAGGCGGGGGCCTCTGGCTGCGTGGGGGCGTCCACGGGTGCGTCGGCAGCACCTGAGACCTCATGGGGAGACTCGGGTGTGGTTGGTGGCGTGTTCAGCACTGAGTTGCTGCCACTGCCTGGGAACTCGCGGGTCTTCTCGGGCTCCGGCTCATCCTGGGCCACGGCAGCATCCCCCTCCCTGTCCTCCAGGCCCGGCTCGGCTCTGGGCTCCTCACAGCTCAGCACTGCTGGCGGCGGCGAGCCTGCAGCCTCGGTGTCCGAGTCCGAGAACAGCTCCTTCAGGGTCTTCTTGGGCCACTGTGCCTGGATGCTGGACCAGACGTCCTTGTGACCTTTGGGCCGCGCACCACCCGTCAACCTCTCCTCTGCACTCACGCTCAGCTTGGGCCTCTTCTCTGACACCTCCCAGAAGCCTGCGGGCCGCGCGGCCTTCATCTTTTCCTTCAGCCCGTTTTTCCGCCTGTCAGGGGTCCGTTTGGTTCTGGTCTGTTGCTGCTCCCCCGTCTCTCTTGACTCCCTCGGGCCATCCTCCTCATCCTCATCCTCCGAACTGCTGCTGGACATCAGACTCCCTTCTTTGCGAGGAACTGTGCTTCTGTCCTCCAGCCTCTTGGGGGAGCCACTGAATGGCCAGTCCGCGGGCCTGCCGGCGCCAGAAACCCTGGGCTTGTTTTTACATGCCCCTTTGGGTGTGCACTGGCCTTGACCCTCTGCCCTCTTATTTCGGGCACCCAACTCCCCTTCGTTTTCTGGCTCACCCTTGTGCCTTCCACTCTCGGCACAGTCCTGGCAGCCCAAAGTCTGCTCTCTCTCCACTGTTGAGTTCTTGGTGCCATCTAGAGGGGACCCTCCCTCCCAGCACTCTCCCACACATGGCCCCTCGGCAGGGGTGATCCTCCCGGGGCCTCCTTGGGCCCCCGGACACTCATCATCGTCATTCTCACAGTCGTCATACTCGTGTTCACTCTCCTCCTCAGTCGAGCTTTCAGATGCTGTAGCCAAAAGAGCAAGCAACATCTGTGAGGAGGGCGCCCTCTATGGGCCAGCACAGGCCATTACGGGCCTCCAGAATATAGCAGCACACAGTGAACTTAAATGACCCTCCCCATTAACAGTTCAGCTTTCACACATTTATCTGATCTCTGATCTCCTGACTGGCACAGTTACCTCGCAGACCGTTGAGGATGGATGTGATCTCCACGGGCTTCGACAGAGGCTGCTCCAGAGCTTTGCCGTCATGAGGCGAGGGCTTGGGGGAGCGGTGGGGCCGGCTGTTCACGGGGAGAGGGGCATCTTCCCCATCCGTCAGTGGCTCAGTCTTCTCTTTCTCTCTTTCCGTTTTGTTCTGTCAATTAAGCATACAATTTAAAAATAAAACACCACATGCTACGCTGGTTGCCTAGCAAGACACTGAGAAACACTATGGAACTATACTCAGATCAGCCATCTTCCACTGAATTATGTGGGAGGGGGAGGCCTGGAGCATGCTGGATTATGGGCCATTTAGAGACACCACTTAGCCTGGCTGCAAGTCTTGGGATGATGGGAGGAAACCAGAGCAGCGGGAGAAACCCTGAGTGACAGGGGCCCCAAACTCACATGAATTAAATTCAGGGGCGTGGCTACAGGTGGGCAGGAGGCGGAGGCAAACCAAATGTAACCAATGATTTAATAAAATAATCCCAGCACCGCCCCCGTGAGAGCTTAGGACCCCCCCCCCCAAGAGAAAACATCCCCCCCAACCGAAACAATCGACAACTTTGACTGTTACGACCGTCTAAATATAATCTTGTATTATACATGCCTCTCCCCATTATTTCCTTTGGAGAAGTAGCTCCCATTATGAATAAGATAAGAGACCCCTGTCCTTGTTGTATTTTCATGTCATGGTCAGACTGCCCCCTGAACCCCCTGACACTATTTGAACATTGGCGCCCACCCAACACACTTATATACCCACCCCAGGCTGGCTTCCTGGTAATTCCACTGATTGAAATTGACTCATAAACATATTCATAAACTTGTATTTCCAAAGCATAATCAAGTTATACATCATGTCACATGACATGCTGTTTGTAATAACCGGCCTCACTTACTTTACAACTGTTTCTCGTCTGACCCAGCCAGACACTGAACAGAAAGCCTTTCCAGAACATTCGGCTTCCATGCCAATGTCCACCTGTTCATTCCCGCCAAGGGGCCCCACTCTTGTGAGGTCCCCCGGGGCGCCTACCTTTATTTTCTTGCGGTACTTCACTTTCTTCACATTCTTGTTGGCCGGCCTCACAATCTTGTCTGCTTTCACCCACTCGTCATACCTGAGCAGGAAAGAGAGGTCAGGATAAACAGGGCCGTCACCCCCATGGGATGCGGAACCACAGCAGTGGGATCCGGAGACAGCAACACGGAACGATTCAGGCTACCAGACGAGGAAACTCAGCTAACGTGGAGAATCGGGAAAAGGGAAATGGAAGTCAGTTAAGCAGAAAAACAAAAATGACGATCATCTCTGTGAGTGTGACAGCTTCTCTGTGAGTGTGACAGCCTCTCTGTGATGGAGGCAGCCTCTCTGTGACAGAGGCAGCCTAGTTACTCATGAGAGAGGCAGCCGCACCATCTATTCAGCAAGTGCTTCTGGCCGACGGTGAGATGCTGGTGTCTGATTTTCCGCACGGCTGACGGCTAACAGGGAGGCATCCCTAACCTCCTTATTAAAACTGCTGCTCATCCTTCCAAAAAACAAAGGCTCCTCTCTCACCACTGAGACTCGTGGGAGTGCTGAGGGGGCATCTATCCCGATAAGCTGAGGCAGCGGATATCCGGCTACTCAAATGGTTCAGGTTTACTATTTCGGTCATTTGCTCACAGCTGCCACCAGGTGGCGATAGGCACACCAAGTGATTCTGGGGAATACTGAACTGGGACAGAGCCACGACCTCACAGCACGGCGGTATGTAGAAGGAAATGTCAGATCCCGGCCTCACCTGACGTTCCAGCCACAGTAGTGCACCAGGTAGAGCACCTCTCCGCCTTCCAGGTCCGACTCTTTCACAGTGGCATCGTATGTCTTCAGATTGCGGCCCCGACCGTACCTCACCTGCACCTTCATGCCCGGGGGGTAACACTCAAACTCCTCCCCTTCCCCCTCCTGGCTGCTGTCATCCCTAGAACAGAGAGTGAACCACAACTCTGCCCATCATGGCCTGTGAGCTGCCATCAGCTAGCAAAAAATACAGCCACACGATGGTGCTATCAGGGATGACCAGTTTCAGAAACTGAACGTTTTTAGAAACGGCTTCTGTGATATTTAACCTACAAAATGAGGTCTCTGCCACCCCAGCGTGTGTCTTAGACACGCAACTAACTGCCTCCTCCAGCAGGGGGCAGGCTGCAGCTGTGGCAGGCGTGGGCAGAGGCAGTGGAGATGCCAAGGGGAGGGCCGGCCAATTAGCAGCCTCCACGGGGCTTCAAAAGGGCCCGCCACATGGCAGAATTCAGAAAAACACACAGGGTCTAATTTTGGAATGCTCAAACGCAAAGCTGCAAGCTGCGCCCCCAGCGGCAGCTCCACCCCCAAAGATAGCTCCGCCCTGGATCTCGACATGCGAGACCATCATGCTCCAGCACCCCACAGGAAACCCCTCCTTTAATGACAGACTATTGTCTGAATTTAGACTAGACCGCTGTCCATCCCATTGAGGACTCCAAGCCCAAGCTGTCCGCACCGATGCCCGGGGCCCGGCTTGCACTCGCCAGAGTGACATCACTGCCTACACACTGCAAAGACGTGCAGTAGCTCAGGTGCGATCCCCATCCATGGCACGGTGACCTCATCTGCCCAGTGCGGCAGACGGCACGCACTGTTCCCACGGCCGAGGGGGGGGGGCTGTCAAAGTGCAGAAGAAATAGAGCGAGTAGGCGAGCGGACGGGCAAGCAGGGACCCCGCCGTAATCACCATGGAGGATGCTATGAAAGGGCTGAGGCGCTAAGCCAGCCATGGCCATAACCGATCACCGCAGGAATGGCAGCCCGAGGGTCGAGGAGCCAGGGCTCGATCCCCATGCTGGAATCTGGAGAGCCACAAGGCACCTTCACTAAACTGATGAAATGGAGGGACAATAAAGGAGGCTGCAAACAATGGCGGAAGGAGATGGAAGGGGCTGCAAACACTCAGGTGAGGAAGGCAGGCAGCCACCCAAATGGGGAAAGAAGGTTCCAGAAAAGGCCCCGGTCACAGGAACCTTAGTACAGACAAATTGGAGAAGCGTCCCCTCGGCCAGCGAGCAATGCCAAGCCACCGTGTCACGGGGGGATCGGGAAGGACATACCCCTGTTTCTCTTGCGTCTCCTGGTCATCATGTTCCTCCGGCTTCACATCTTCCGTTCCTGGACCGCAGTCCCTGAATCCATCATCCTTCCTTACGGAGTCCTTGACGTCCTCCTCCTCCTCCTGTTCCTGATCCTGCTCCTCTTCCTCCTCCTCCTCCTCCTCCTCCCTCTTTGCACTGGGGGCCGTTGGCTCGTCATCGCCTGGCCCGATCGCACTCGGGGTCTTCTCCTCCTGCAAAGAGTAGAATGATTTAACCCCATGCCCACCCCCCTGTCCTCACAATGGGTGGGAGGAGTAGGGGAGCGGTTACCTTGTAGCCGACAGGCTGTGTGACATGTGGCTGCTCCTCCTTACAGGGACTCGGCTCCACCTGGGGCTGGGGGCTGGATGGCGCAGGGGCTGCGGGGGTTGTGAGGGCAGAAGGGGCATCTGAAGACCCTGGTCTGTCTATCTCGGCTTTTACCCCATCCACCTTGGGGCTCTGCTTTTCGACCGCCTTCTGAGGGAGGTCCATCTTGAAGGAGATCCCACATGAGGAGCAGTACTCCTCAAAGCCATAGAGATATCTGTAACAGGGAGATGCCAGCAAAGAATTCAGACCATCTATGCACCCGCCGTCTGTCCAGCATGGCAGAGGGCACTTAGGATGGGATGCCAGTGCATCACAGGATACATACTCACACATTAGTTACAAACACCAAACTCCACACACACTGTAAGGCTGCTAGCAAGGGCTCCCCTCAGTGTCACTCCCCCACCACAGTTTGGGCACTCACTTTAGAGCAGGGCCCGGGTGTAAGGGTTCTCCCCAGTGTCACCCCTCCCTCACTGTTCGAGCGCTCGCTTTTGAGCGGGGCCTGGGTGTAAGGGTGCCCCCTGGTCGCACCACCCCCCCCCCCCGTGCCAATGTTTCTCTAATAAAAGCGCTTTAAATGTCTGTTAGGCACTGAACAAAGAGAAAGCCGCAGTAAATAATTAAAGAGGGAGCACAAAAAAGTTGCTAGCGTAGCTAACAGCCTGCAGCACAGCGAGGCTGTTAGCATTGCAAGGCCTGTAGCACAGCAAGGCTGTTAGCGTAGCGCAGCCTGCAGCACAGCGAGGCTGTTAGCGTAGCGCAGCCTGTAGCACAGCGAGACTATTAGCGGTGCAAGGCCTGTAGCACAGCGAGGCTGTTAGCGTAGTGCGGCTTGTAACACAGCGAGGCTGTTGGCGTAGCACATCCTGTAGAGCAGCGAGGCTATTAGCGTTGTAAGGCCTGTAGCGCAGCAAGGCTGTTAGCGTAGCGCGGCCTGTAGCACAGCAAGGCTGTTAGCGTAGCGCGGCCTGTAGCACAGCAAGGCTGTTAGCGTAGTGCAGCCTGCAGCACAGCGAGGCTGTTAGCGTTGCAAGGCCTGTAGCACAGCGAGGCTGTTAGCGTAGCGCAGCTTGTAACACAGCGAGGCTGTTGGCGTAGCGCGGCCTGTAGCACAGCGAGGCTGTTAGCGTTGCAAGGCCTGTAGCACAGCGAGGCTGTTAGCGTAGTGCGGCCTGTAGCACAACGAGACTGTTAGCGTTGCGCGGCCTGTAGCGTAGTGCTACCCGGTGACCTGAGACAGTCACAGGAACGTGATGACACATCAGATGCCACACGCACACACACAGAACACCCCCCGGGGGATCAGAGCACAGGGGGAAGCTCACAATACAGCAACACGCTGCCCAGCAGTAGGTCAGCAGACAGCAGACGTACTTCCTGTAGGCACATTTCACGTTGTAGCCAGCGGCTGAGTTGAGCACAGGGATCCCCAGGTCCTGGTACACCTGCTTCCAAACGGAGCCGCTGTCGATCTGTGTGTTGGGGGGAGGGGGGGTGCATTAGGTTTATGTGGCGCCCCCTAGCCCCAAATACCACTATCCTAAAGATGTTACATTGACAGAAGCGCAATTTATCAATAGCTACCAGTGCAAGGCATGTGAACAGAGAAAAATGAAGCTACTACAAGCTTCCTGAAACATTCGATCCAGATAAAAACTGGGGGTAGGAGGGTAGAGGCAGGACACTCACGCTGTCAAACCCCCCGAGTTTGTGCACCAGCCTGTAGAGCTTGAACAGGTTGAGGTTCCTGTAGCCCAGCACTGGCCGCTTGTTGATGGGGGTTCCTGCAGGGGGCAGGGAGGGACACCATCAGTTCATATGGGATCCAGTAAACTGGAGCAATTTTGGGAACTTCTAATCCACCCCTCAGCAGCCTGGGACTAGGCTGCACTGGGCAGAAGGCAGGGGTAAACCCTGAATGGGATACCAGTCCATCACAGGGCACATACAGGCAGTGACACAAAGAATCATATTCTATAGGCAATTCAGACACAGTTTAGTCCAGTGTTTTTCAAACCGCTCCTCAGGGACCTCCAGAAAGTCCATGCCTGGGAGCTGGGAGGGAGCAAAAATATGGACTTTCTGGCAGGGAGCAAAAATATGGGCCATCTGAAGAAACGGGTTGAGAAACACTGGTTTAGCCTATTTGTATGTCCTTTGACTGCAAGAGGAAGCACACACCATCAGAGGTGAGATTTGAACCCCAACCCTGCATGTGAGAGCCATCAGCACCCTCTCTGTTTACACACATCAATGGGAATTCCTGATTGAGGCTCAAGGTAAAAACATTCAACCTGAAATTAAATTTATAATAGCTGACTCACTTACCACAGCTCATTTACGCATTATGATATTATATTACCATCACTAGACAGAAAGACACTGGTGAATTTCAGCACTGAATGCAATTTGGACTGACTAGACAAAAAAAAAACCTCATTATGAATCCTTTCTGGCTGCCCATCCATGAATGATTTTATATACAGTATAAATTCAACATATTAAATAAAATCACCACAACTCTGCCAATCTCAAGAACTTATGGAAAACAGATAAACAGTAAATAGTATAATTATTTGGCACATCATTTAACATTTATACAATAAATAATGTGATTATATACTATACTTTATGCATAAAAGCCCAATATAAGACTCATTCCATTACACCTGGACACTTTAGCAATGTAAAACCTTATTAGCTGTTAAGAACACAGATTATTTGTTAATTAACGATGAATCCCAGCATATGACAGGCAACATGGCCGCCTCCGTTCGCGTTGTAGCAGCTGGGAAACACCACGGGCTTCGCACCTCTGTCCTCCATGAACTTGAAAAGCTGCTGCAAGAAGTTGTCTTTCTCCTCAGGAAAAGGCTCGACTTCCTCCTGGAAGAAAGGCAGAGAGGAAGTCCACAGAGAGTCAGCTGGGAGGCCCACTGATTGGCTCGACATAGGGGAGGGGGGCGGAGCCAACGAAATGTGGGGGACACCTGATACAGCTCACACTTTAGCAATGGGAGATGTACAAATTCAAACGTGTTCGGTCAACTGTACGTTTCAACATCTTACTGATCTTGCGAGAGTTTTTTTGTGGGTGAAATTCAGGAGACCCCTGTGGGGGAGATACTCCGCTAGAGTATTTAATTAATGAGATATTGCGACTGCCCCGAGTCGGACTCCAACACCCCCGAGCATCCTCGACGCACAGCAAAGGGCACTGGGAAAACGGCAGCGACGTGGGGAGCGACTTAATTAAAGGGGGCAGAATCTTGTCATCTCATTACCTGGTTATCTTTGGAACGTTAAAAATTACACTTCAGTTCTCTTATTCCAGATTAAACATCCAATGAATCAAATGCAAATATTACTCGGGGGTGTTAATATTAATGTCCTACAGGGGACCCTGCCCCCCCCACCTGACATCTGATCGCTACCAGGAGGTTCCATTAAGCCATGGGAACAGTGAAGCTGGTCTCCTAGAAAACCTGCATCCCCACAGTACCTCCTCCTCCTCGCTGCTGGCGTCCTCCTCCTGAGCCTCCTCATCCGCATCCTCTTCCTCACTGCTGGAGGTGTCCTCCTTCACCTCCATTCTCCAGGAGGTGGGCACCAGTCCGCTCCGGAGGAAATCCAGAGCCCCGTCCAGCGCTGTGGCAAGGGGGGGTTTGGGGCGGGGGGGCACGGTATAGAAAAATAGACCATCATGACGTTTTATAGAAACACAGATGACTGTCTGACATTTGACCATCCTTTGGTCCCCCCAGAGTGGGACGTGGCCAAAGACGTGCCTCCCCTAAGGCAGCGTTTCTCATCGCAGTACACAGGGACCCCCAGACGGTCCATATTTTTGCTTCTTCCCAGCTGTTCTTGATTGCTTGGTTCGGGTGTGCTGGGCACGAGGTATAGAAGCGCTGCCCTAGGTGACCCTCTACAGCTCCCGCAAGGCCAGACAACACATTCAGCCCCCACAAGAGGCTTATTACACTAAAAAACTGCAGCAAACTGAAAAAGTACTCAATAAAACAAGCTGCCTTTCCTCCCGGTGGTAGCAGTGGCTCGTTTTGCAGAGTCCCAGCAACCCCACTGATCAGGTTATAATGACCATCATCTACACCCTCCTGCTACATATTTACCATTTAACAGGCTCCAGACCCACAAATCACAGCCCCTGTTAACATGAAGGCACTTGACACGCACTCGCCACTTTAAGAACAAAGACGACCCGAGGAATACCGCCACGACGGGAAGGGATGTAACAGAATACTGGCGGAAGCGCGGCTGGCCCGTCCATCGTCGTTAAGCCTCGCGAGGGCCTCTCCCATAATCCTGCATGAACCCCTCTCCGCAAAACATCAAAGCCGCATATGCTCCATTGTGATTACCGTGCCTGCGCTTAACACCACGCCTGAACACAGGTGGGTTTAACGCAAGGTCTTGCACACAGTTACGTCAAAAATACACACAGAGAGGAAGAGGTGTGTCTGAAGGGTGTAAACAAACAGGTTTTGTCAGGATGCACGAAAGGGAGGAATCTGGGAGGCTGGAGGAAGGGGGCCTCAGATGCAGCAGGGCATTATGGGTCATTATGAGAGAGGATCATTATTTATACACCACTGACTGTCTAAGCGGTCACTTCAAAGTTCTCCTGCTAACAGCTCTGACTTCATGATAATCTCCCAGCAGTGGGAGTCATGTCCCTTTACTAGTGTCATGGGGCAAATGGCTTCTCTGGATTAGCTACTACCATGTCAGTACTTCCCCAAGCCTCCTTACCTGCCTTGAGTCCAGGCTCTGCTTCAGGGGGAGTCTCGTCATCCAGCTCCTGGACATCCTTCCGTAACACGGCATAGCTGTAACACAGACAGGCGCCCCTTTGAGGAGAGCAGCCATAGCACAGGGCTGGTGGGGGGCCAGTGCCACATGCAGCCGATACCAAGGCGGAGATCCCGGCCCGTGCGGGGATTTCCTCTGCGCTCTACGAGCCAGAAGCCATGCTAAGCACGTCTGCTTCGAACGCCCAGGGAAAAAATGCTAATTAGCAGGAAAGGATTAGCTAGGATAGCGTCTCTCTCAAACGGTTTCGGAGAAGTGGAACAGAGCGCCCTGCTGGGCTTTTTACAGTGGACGCCCTGAGATTGAGGCATCTGAGGTTAACACCATGCTCATTTTCACAAGAGCTACACTAATGTGGCAAAGAAAGTCACTTCTGGCTCAAAGAAATAACATGGACTGATCTTGAGGGCTGTGTCCTAAACCAGCCTCCCCTCATAGTGACGCCACCAGTCACATCTGTTTTGATGCATTTATTATCCAATGAAACACTTAGTAATCTAAGCCAGAGGTGGGCAATCTTGTCCATAAAGGGCCAGTGTGTATGCAGGATTTTGGGATAACCTTTAGGTCAACTGTTCAAACCCAGGTGTGAGGACTCTTCAGCCAATCAGCTGTCCAATTATTAATCTAATCAGGCAGTTGCAGTGAAACCCCGCATACCCAACAGCCCTTTCCAGGTAAGACTGCCCACCCCTGATCTAAGCATACATTGATCCCAAGACGGAAGCGGTCTTAAGTCCCCGACAGGTTTTTTATTTGGATAAATGCCACACAGCTGATTTTAGTGCCTCTAATGCAGATCTTCTCCACGTAACGGTGCAGGGGTGGGATTTTAATTAATTTCCAATAATTAAAAATAAATCAATTCCAACTTACAAGCACATCCAGGTCCTCAGATCAAAGTGAAGTTCTTGACACTATAATAACATGCCTCGTATACTTTTTCACCATTGAAACGGAGTCTCTCATTACGGGCAATTCTGCGAGATCGCAGAGTGGATCTGCTCAGAGTTGCCGACGCTTGAGTACGCCTCAGATCTGCGTTTCCGATCAGCCTGCAGATGGTCTTACACCAGCACCAGGCGCGAGAGTCTCTCCCCCTTAAAGGAGTTCCTGCCATGTTTAATTAGGGAGTGGAACGACGCTGAATTAACATCGTAATCAGTCCCATTAATGCTCAGTCCCTGAGTCGTGTAGCGAGACCTGGAGGAGGCGGGAACGAGGAAGCGAGCTGGGATCATGAAGGACCACAAGCACAGGAGGATTCTTCTCCTTTTAATTGGCCAAAAAAAGTAATAAGCGTAATCCGTCAGTTTGATGCGTCAGCTAGTGGCTGCTTCCACCTGTGCTTCTCACCTGCAGTGCCCAATTCCAAAAACTAGGGGGCACTAAGGAGCTGTTCATACACGTAATGAACAGACCGCATAGGAATTGAGGGATCCCCGAAAGGGTGATGGAAGGTGAACGGCAGACATGTCCATCCTGGCAATGATGTTGATGGGGGGCCTGCACCAACCCAGACTGGTCCCCAAAGCTAATGCTAATCCTGCTCCATGGCTGTGATCTTCAATTAGGGCAGTAGATGGGCAAGGCCATGTTTACCTGCCGTCAGATATCAGGTCTGGTGTGAGGAAGGGTGGATTAGCCCCCCCAGTAAGAAACAGGTACCAAAGAGTGTACACCGTAAAGACTACACTACCTTCACCTTTCCTGTCTGTTTATAATGATGATTTTCTGTGTGATGGGATTTCAGAACACGGATTTCATTATTCCTCATTGATAAGTCATTTCCTGAGGCAACAAACAAACATTTGTTCGATTTGTCTGTGTGCGTGACGTCACTAAAGAGAGATACTAGCCCTTTTCAGTGTCAGACGTGTCGCTTGAGGTCATGTGCTCGCTGACGTTCAGGCCACTTACAATTTCCCGTCCTTGAAAGAGCGGACAAGCACTGTGTCCTTTTTCATCGTCAGTTCCTCACTGCAGTCGGGTGAAATGACCTTGAGGTTGTGTTTTTTTTTGTTACCCAGGAAGAAAAGACACAAGGGGGAGAGAATTTAAAAGTCAGGTTGCCGGCGAGCGGACAGGAGAAAGACATGGTTAAAACATTCAAGTCACGGTCACGGTCACAGCCCCAAAGTCACAGGACTGAGGAATCAACATAACTGACCAAAACACCTTCACAACTTAATTATTCATATTTACAGATGTTAAACAAATATAATCATTTAAAAACTGGACATACTATAACAGCAAAGTGATTAAATCCTTGCTGTACAATGAGGACACTTAGCTAAAAAAAGCTAAAATTTTTGTGCTCCGCCAGAAACACATTAGCAAGCACAAAGCTAGCCACCAAAACGAGGTAAGCGTGTCACACGGCCGCCCCATATGGCTTCAGTGTGAGGTTTGCAGCAGGGCTCTCTCCAGCGGCCTGCCCAGTGAGTGACCAGCACACTTCCCAACTCTGGGCTCACCGGCAGTCACCAGGCCTGCTTCTTCACTACCAAAGCGAATTAGCTCATTTGGCCACATTAAGGGGCAGCGCTGCAGGGGGGCGTGGAGTTTGTACAGGGGCCGAGCGCCACGTCCCAAAGGCATCGCCATGCTGACCAGGGGGGTAATTAATGGGATGGGGGGGACGGCGTTGGCCCCAAGAGCTGTATGTAAAACAACGGCAGCAGAAAGGCAGGCACTAGGGTCAGAACCGCAGAAAGGCAGGTGTTTGGGTCAGAACCAGGGACATGTTTGCGCCGATGGCACCTTTTGACCCGTTTGCATACCCAGAACATGCCCGGTTCTGGAGCCCACAGGCTTACCAGTGCCGGGTACCAGGTGCTCTTCTTTTTGTCGCTGGGGGCGACACACTCCACGCACACCACCTTCCCCAGCAGGTCGTCATTCATCGGCCCCTCCGTCTCCTCCTCGCTGGAGGATGAAGACAGCTCCTCTTCTTGGCTGCCAGGTAGAAAGATAAATGTCACACGATTAACGCCAGGGCAACGTGGAGGCTCAGAGCAGAAGGATGAACACTCAACGTGAAATACTTACATCCCCTCTGTAGTGAAAGTACAGGGAACAACAATACCACAGCATTTACAGGCAAGCTCATTCATTCATTCATTCATTCATTCATTCATTCTCTACACTGCTTGTCCAGTGCTCGGTCATGAGGGTCTGGAGCCTATCCCAGACATAACAAGCGCAAGGCAGGGAATAACCCAGAATGGGGGCTTGTTCAATTAAAAATTTTAAATTAATCTTTTTAAAAGGAGCAGAACAAAAATAAGGAGAGAATTTGTTTAAAACTGAAATAATGGCTGAATAAAGGCTGAACAGAGGCTGCTTCCCATTATTCAAGCATGGAAAAAAATAACACTCTCCTTCCATACTGAGGACTCTACAGACCGCCACTGCATAACGTGGTGCTGAACACTATCTACACTGAAGACTCTGTAGACCAATACTGTATAACATGGTGCTGAACACTATCTACACTGAAGACTTTCAAATATTCAGCTTAATTTCCTGCATTCCGAGATCTAATTCCAGTTCCCCCGCTTTGTCCCCTGCTTTGGTTAACTTCTGCAGCCTGACAGCACTGAAAGTTAAATATACAATGTGTTACATGCCAGAGTGGTCAGAACCTGCAAACCTTCTGTGGAGCAGCATGACCTTCCAATCTGCAGATCAGTCACATCTCCACTCTCGCTTTTCAAACAACCTTCACATCACATGACCTGGGATATGGTTCTCCATAAACGTCCAAGCAGAAATTCCATCCATCATCCCTGGAATTTCCCAAGCTTAACCTGAAGTCCTGAAGTCTTCTGTGAACTGAAGTTCACAGAAGAAGAAAAAGTCAAGAAGGGCAGAGCAGACTGCTATTTTTTTCAGAAAATAATTCCAGGTCTTCTTGGGTGATTTTGTGGTACTACAGGGATGTTAGGAGATGCCCCAGGCTGCCGCCTTGGTCTCTTCCTGGAGAGTTTTTCCTTCCTAGGGAGAATTTCTGGAGATGCGAGACTCCTCTACTGACTTCCCCGGATACCTAAGAACAGCCACGCTCCTCTGAGACTCCGCTAAGTCTCCAAACTCCCTGCCTTGTAAAAGACCAGGGTCCTTCCAAAGTTCCAGTACGGTTTTGTCAGCTGGTTTCTAGCCCAGCACTGGGGAAACGGCTCATCATGCCAGAGAAAGTGAAGGGCTACTGATTACCCAGAAGCCAAAGCGGCAGCCATATTATTCAGGTCTCTACAGAGCAGGTCCAAACATCATATGGAAAAATGGCTTGGAGGGTGACGGACCTCCAAACTCAGGCTGAAAGCGACATACACTTTCAGGTTATCATATTGGGTGATGTAACCAAATGGATATTTCAGAAGCAAAAAGCATCCAGATGAACGTCTAGACTTGCATGTGATATTCCTGACAATAAAGCCAACAACATGTAATGAACATAATTAATATTCGCCATGTAAAAACATTTGAGA
>JAAGVU020000041.1:14235557-14253127 GCA_011763525.2 Mormyrus iriodes | reverse complement strand
TGGGTGTGTGTGTGTGTGTGTGTGTGAGAGAGAGAGAGAGAGAGAGAGAGAGAGAGAGAGAGAGAGATAGAGAGAGCGCGCTTTCACCCACTTGGTGTTCATTTCTGTTCTGGTTCCAGTCATACAGACATTTATTACATAAACCTGTTCATGTTTGCATAGAATGAACTATTCCACACTAAATAAATCTAATGACAACCTGACTTAGACTAATCTATACATGCACTTTTAATCATTCGTAGCCAAACTACAAAAGCTCTGAGTTAACTACTATGACATCATAAACTCCATTCTTCTAATCACAGGGATTATTAAACCGAGCCGCTGTAATTGTACTTGAGGATTAATGAGTCGTTTTTCCTTTGTGTTCTTTCTGGTAATTGTAAGTGTTTTTGATGCACAGTAGTTAATAAGGAATATGAAATATTTAAACAGCACAGCACCATTGCTTGAAATTATAAGCAAATGCTTTTAAAGATATTCTAGGACCTCAAATTGGTTTCAAAGCACTAAATATAGATCCTGCTAAATGTCAGTCCTGATACTGGGAAGTCTTTGGTGCAACAGGGGAGCTGTAGGTATTCAAACAACTTATTTTAGTGCTTCAGAAAGTCTTTGCTGAGAAAGGTTTTTAACTAAAAAAGAATCCAGCATAAAGGCAGCGAGTTCATCGTTCATTAAAACTGTGACACATCTAAGACTAGCAGCAACACCCAGTTCTGTAAGATTCAAGATAAAAAAAGAAGAAATGAATTAATATCGTGAAATTATCATAAAAGAAATGCAAACCCCAAAGGTTCCTATTCTGCTATAGTTCTCAAAGCAGATGACACACTTGATTTAAAAAAGACGTTCATTCTACAGATGATTTTTGTTTAGAAGACAATACAGGTGTTGCTAAGATTTTACGCCAATAGGGGCGTAGAGGAGTTGTAGAGGAAGTGGGTCCAAGCAACCATAGGAGGTGAGACCAACCAATCAGATGTCTTCACCCCACCTCCTCTAGTTGCTTTGACCCACCTCCTTTACAATTTGATTGGTTATCACTCTGAACTAATCATTGATCCTTCTGCCCTCAGAACATGTTTGTGTAAGAAAAACTCTCACGAGCCGATCGGGAGCTTAGGTCAGAGAGCAAATCTGTCCGAGGCTCCGTCCGCCCTACCCCGACCCCTCTAAAGTTACGATGATCATAGCACTATGAAGGTTTTGTGAAAGGCAGCGGTAGACTAGGACTGCCGTGATATATGGAATTCCCAAGCTGAAAGCATAGCTGTTAAAACGTCTGAGCCAAATGAAGCATTCATTCAGGCCTTCAGATTTGCAAACATGATTTGCAAACTCAGATAGGTGGAGGGAGCATTCGTAAGAATTCGTTAAACATACACCCAGGTATGAATGGTGTCCCTTTCATAGTTTTGTTGTCCCAGTTATGGATGACAGATTTTCACATCCACAGGCTCTGCAGCACCTGTGAAGCATCCACCAACTGCTGTGTCTATCCTCCTCTTCAGTCTTCATCTTCTCTTTCTCCTCCCAGCCTGCGACTCTGCCGCCTGCCCACAGCATCCTGTCCTATGCCATCACCCCTTTGCAGAAGATGCCTCAGATCTCTCTCTCGTCAAACCCCTTCCACCGCTCAGCGCACCTGCCCGAGTTTCTCACCACTCTCCCGAGACCTTCAAACATGATACCTTTCATAAAAAATAAATAACACTTTAAAAGGTTGCGTGGATACACAGAACTCGAAACGCCCTGGCAAATGTGGCCTCTGAGTGGCCGTTCATCACAACACAAGCCTTCAGCTCGGCTCCAGGATGCCTGAGTTCAGCCAGGTTTACAGAACACGCTACACTACCCATTCCTGAAAACCCGGCTGATTACCTGTCGATCGGTGTGCTCTGGAAAAGCAGTTTGTTTTACGGAAGCAAGGTGACGCACATCGATGCAACCAATTACACGGGATAAGAGGGGTTGTCTGAAGTACGGAGAACCTCCAAGTTGCAGCCCTCAGTAGAAGCTCCTTCCAAACCCTTTGGACCAATTTACTCATCATACATTAAACCAAGTTCCTGGTACAGACTGATATCCTGCCATCCAAACTATGAATCCCCTGAACCTCATCTCCCTACTCAAGCTCTCAAACCATTTCCAGGTCCTCCAGAACATCGTTTCCTTCAGCCGTGTCCTAGTCTTCCTATCCCTGACTTCTCTACCACTGCCTGCACCATCTATCAATTCTAGGCAGTGAATCCGACATAAAACTCTCCTGGCACGGTGCCAAACTATGTGTGCGTGACGACCATGTGTCTCAGGCTACATAAATGTCGCAAAGAATCGCTGCGAGTTTCAGATATTACCACTTGTATCGTTGCTTATCTGTCAGGGAATAACTGTGATGACACAAAGATTTACCTCCTAAAATGAGACCTTTAGTGGGGAGCGCTGAACACGCTGTCAGTCAATATATATATATGCTTATTTTAAAATCTACATGAGGAAATTCCTCCGCAGGAGATAATGATCTGACATTTCGAATTGGTACCTTTTTGTGTTAACTTATAACACATTAAACGGTTTTGAGCTGCTAATTTGAAATGTGTTTAGATAAATTTTCCTCTTAAATAAAACAAAGCCAGTACAAGCCACACAGCATCCAAAGACACGGCATGTATCACAGACATGACAGACTCTGATCATGCTATTTAGCGATGCTCCTCAGCTCCGCTAATCCAGAGAAAGGCATCATTTCATAAGAAATGAGGCACTGACAATTAAATCAGGGATTTGGAAGTCAAGTCTTACATATATATCTGATATTACTGGAATCCCCAGGAATCCCCTAAATATTTTTTTTTACATTTTTAAAATAAAATTTTGGAAAATAAAAATCAATCCTCATATATTCAAAATAATTTTTACAAATTAAAAATGTCATTAAAAATTTAAAGAGATACATCAAAAAGAAAATTCTACAGTAAAGCTTAAGATTTTATAGTTTATAGTAATAATATATATTTATATATATATTTTGTCATTGTATGAGATATGACACATGACACCAGGGGCGTCATTAGGCCTATTTTAGGGGGGCTTTAGCCCCATTAAAATGTTTTTTAGCCCCCCCCCCCCCTAAATAAATGTGTATTTATTGGCTTAAGTCATGAATAGCTCTTTATATTATATAAAAATTTGCTATCAGCCCCCCCCCGGTAAAGCCGCCATATCTATTCATCCCTAACTACGCCCCGGCATGACACACACATTATTCCCAGGTATAACACAAGCAGAAGATCACCATGTACAGCTATTCTATGCACATGTGTATTTCTGGCTTTTGCTACAGTAACGCACTGACTCTGAGTCCCAGCCCAGCTCGACTCTGCATACTGAGTCAGAGCATTCTGCCTGAAATACAGCAGCATGAGTCACTTACAAGCAGTCCCGCATCATTGCAGCCGGCCTCAACGAGGCGCAGCTGGGGGGCGTTCCTGCCACGCCCCCGGGTGGGGGAGCCTAAAACGAAACTTCGCTTCCCCCAGGGTCATAGGAGGAGCCCCTGCAACCCCTGTCGTGCCCATACCGAAGAAGTCCCCGTTTCCACACAAATAAGAAGTGTAAATAAATATGTTCCCATGGGAACCATGGCAACGTTCATTCAGCCAATCCCGGCTCACGTATAGTCATCGCTGGTAACCAGTGGCAGCCCGCGGCCTTGCACCTTTCCTGCTCCCCCTTGGGTCTCTTACAAGAAGCAGAAGTGGAGGCAAATTCTTTGGTGTAAACAGTGCCCCCCAATGGGCATGGGAGGCGGCATTCAGAGCACATTATACAAGGCTGCCCTGTATGAACGTACCATCACACTTAAACTCTCTACAGAGTCCATATACTTTCCCAGAATTTAGTCAATACAATACAGCAGATACAGAATATTTCACAAATATATTTTAATTTATAAAACATTTTTCATTTTATACAAAACTGGTCTTTATTTGGCTTGCCCAGATTGCATGAAAGTTCTTAAGAATAAAACTGCAATACAGTAACATGACATTTGTGGTTTTGATCACTGGCGAGTTGGCCAGAGACAATTAAATGGGAATACTTTGGGAGCTTGCCGAAAGATCACGTGTAAGTCAAGAACAATAACAAATATGATTCGGATGACATAAAATCACAAAATATATAAATATTAGTGATAAATAATACTTGTTAGTTTAAGTGCATACCATATCTTTAATATTAAAAGTCATGGCCCGGTTAGACTGCACATCTTGGTAACCTGCAGAGATCTTCTGCCCCAAACCCTTGCTAATGTGAAGTGGTTACTGTACTGTAATTTAGAAAACTGTTCTGTGCAACATATTAATCAAACCTAAAAGTAAGGTACCATTAAACTGACAACCTGGGAATTCCCTGCAGTAGGAAGTTTGCTTATTTAATTAAAAAAATTATACATTAAACAAATCAACAAGCAGCCCCATCGTTGGGTTATTCCTAGCCTTGTACCCATAGATCCCAGGATAGGCTCCAGACCCCCACAATCCTGCATAAGTGGGTCAAGAAAATGAATGGATGGAAAATCAACATGTAATGGGCAATTAAAAATGACAACTTACCTAACTCCCTACTACTAACCACTAATCAGAGTTAAGAAATAGCCTTTAAAAGCTCTGTGGCACTGAAAAGGTGACTGTCATACGTACTGTGTCATGTAACCCTGCCCACTCCCACAACCATGTGACAAGCGTGTCAGGAGACAGGTGAGTGGGGATTATGCCCTGGGGTCTTACCTTTGCTTTGACCAGCCGCTTGGCGGTTTTGATCTTTGCTTCACAGAAAGCCCCCCGGTACTTGGCGCTCACGTCCGTGCCCACCGTCAGGTACGGAGGCTCCTCCGGGGTCTGAAGGAAGATCAAGAGGAACACAACCAGGTCAGAATGAAACACACTGAGGCCAAAGGGCACCAAGGGGCCCATCAAGGGGCCCATCGAGGGGCCTGAGCTCCACCTCGACATTCCTCCTTTGCCACCTGGAAACATGTGACCGGGTAACCTGTCAGGGTAAACATTACCACTACAAACCGGGGTCCACGCAAAGCTGATCTCAGCTGAACTGGCAGGGAGACCAGGACCCAAAAATACGAGGCATGCCATTTCCCAGAAGCTCATCGGGAAAGACAGTTAAGTCATCTTGAACACTAACACATCTGACAAAGCAAAGAGTGACCCTCAGACAGTCCACATTTTTGCTCCTTCCCAACTTCCAGCCAATCAAGAATAATGAATACCTGGTATAGGTGTGTTGGGAGCTGGTAGGAAGCGAAAATGTGTACTGTCTGGGGGTCCCTAAGGATTGGGATAAGAAACACTGCTGTAGTGCAGGAGACGGCTAAGGGACCATCTGGCACTCTTCATTTTTCAGTTTAAACGCTGGAAGGCTGATTCAGTGAGACCTCTCCTCTCTTCCAGAGAATTGATTCAGTACGTTATTAAAAAGGACACCATGTGGGGAAGGTATTTCACCCTTAATTCAGTGAAGGCCTTTACCCAGACTGGAAGCCATTTTGAAGCAAAAAGGAAACACATCTGTGTGTGTACATCATTTCCAGTCTGCCTGGGAGGTACTGAAGTATAAAGGAGTCTCAAGCAGCACAGATTGTTATTTGGTTAACAAACACTCTACAAAAAACAGGCCGCCAAAAGTAAAAAACGCACAGAAACAGACCTTAACCCTGTGTACACACAATAAAATGAGTCAAAAGCAGTTGTACAGCTGTATACAAACCAAATTATTATTATTAGTATTAAAACCAAAGAGAAGGTATAGAACTTTACCAGATAGCTAACGGCAACGCAGGGGATTCTGACCTGGCGACCGCAGCCGCCTGGGGGCCTGCAGAGGAGTTGCAGGGAGTCTGTATCCCTGGCTTGTAATTCTGGCATTATCCTCTGATCCACCGAATGCGATCTATTTTATTTTTGGGGGTGGGGTCGCCGATTCACAAAAAAACAGTAGTGAAGTGAACTTGAATTATAACTGCATGATGGTTCAGTGAACAGTAGGAAGAGCATGAAAACTGCCCTTGGTGTGTGTATGTGTATCTGTAATTATTACAGTGTGGGGTCCCAAAGTCCCCACAATGTGATAACAACCTGTTATTTTTTACCCTGTGCGGCCAAAATGGGTGTATGGGTGTGTGTGTGTGTGTGTGTGTGTGTGTGTGTGTGTAGATCTCATGTTATCCCCATGCTGGGGCAGATCTCATATGCTCATATGGCAGATCTCTATGTTCTTAAACTGTGAGTGCGACAGACTGGCCTCCCATCCAGGGTGACTCCTTCCTGCCTCATCCCCTTAGCTTCCTGGAACAGGCTCCAGGTTAACTCTGTGGCCCGGCACTGGATAAGTTTGGAAGCTGGATGGATGTAACATTAAATATTAACACTTCAGTTTTCATATCTGGCAAATAGGCAGTTATTTGTTTTTAAACTCACTCCGGGAAACACTTCTTAATCAAATCAACTTGTGAAAGGCTTTTGGCTCTTCAAAATACCCTGGATCTCTGCCTGTACTGAAACCGCTATTATGCTTTGGCCAAGATGGCACTTGCCTTATTTACTCCAGCAAAGCGTGACTTTCTGCATTTTTAAAAATGTAGTCTCTTTTTTTAATCCAGGCTTTAAATCAGGGCTTCAATCGATGAGTTTAAAAAGTTTGGATTAAAAAGCGGTAGATCGCTTTTGGCTTGTAATCACTAGTTTGGGGCTGGAGGGGCGATATGGGTTGAGGGATATAATGGATTTTCTGGCCAGCTTTTGAGTAGTGTAAACATAGACTACTACTCTAGTCTCCCTCTGTACCTGTAGCATCAAGGATTGCTGGGAAACTGGGGACTAGAAAGATTAACAACTTGAAGACACTCAATTCATAATGACTAAGGGCACAATTCCCAAAATCACCCGTTAGCAGCTAACATAGTTGGAACCATTCAGTCGCATGGTTCCAACTATGTACATCGCTAATATTGTTAGCAACTATACTTTTGGAAAACGTACCCCTGGTTGGTCAACAATTCACATCCATTGACACGGGTATTAGAAAAAGGCAGAGCAAAAGGTCCTTTGGAAATAATTGTAGATGATTTGTACTGTCTACTACTATTGTGGTAGTGTTTATAAAATGTCCATTAATTTATGTTTAATTAGTTTATGCTGGTAACGCTTTCAGAAGGGTTTGGAACCTATCGCAGGCAGCCCAGGACACACTCCCTGACTGGGATGCCAGTCCAAAGAATAAGCACAAACACCCAGTAGTGCACTATGGGTATTTTAGAGACCCCAATTATCCTAATCACACATCACTGAGGAAGCACACAAAATATGGGGAGAACAAGTGACCTCCAAATACACAGAATTCAACCCCCATCCTTGAAGGTACAAGGCCTCCATGCCACCCACAAAATTGACAAAGGAACAACCTTAATATCATTTCTAGATGTGCTGTTATCTACTGTATCCTGGAAGGCTTATCCTACTCATAGATAACCGCTATGGACACCGGGCCTACCATCAGATGCCCTGCAGCCTTCCCAGATGAATTCCCTACAGATGTCATCAACTTTGGGACCGCAGCACAAGGGTTAAAACTCAATTCTGCGCTAAGCAGAGCCCCCACCACACTCTGGGACTGTCGGACCTCCGACCAGGTCAGGGGCCTTGATTACCGTGCCATCATCACTGCTCTAATCTCATCGAGGGGAGCCCAGGAGAGTCGCGGGTCTGCCTAATGAGACATCTGTGAGCCACTTTCTCCTAAATAATGACGTGTGACCAGAGGAAACTGGGTTTATTCCGAACTCTCTCTCACTTGTGCCTGGAAGGGGCGGCATTCCGTCTGCCTAAACGGAAAACTTAATGCGTGTCAACAGCCTCCTCAGTTCTGACACCTCCGAGCTATAGTGAGTGTGCAAGAATGAGGAGTAAATATGATTTATTAATTATCATTTGTCTTCTAGACATTTTGTTATATATTCCAAATGGTAGATGCTGATAAGTGGCGCAGTGGCTCTGTTACCTCCCAATATCCAGGTAAGTGAACCAAGAGCAATCAAGACAATTAGGCTAAGTGGTATCTCTAAATTATCTGTTGTGAGTTTTTGTGTGTGTGCACCTTTTGGCAAACTGGTATCCTGTCCAGGGTACCCCTACTGCGTGCCCTGTACTGCCTGGGGTAGGATCTAGATCCCCACCGAGAGAGGCATTATGAAGGTGGATGGAGGTCCAGGATGAGATGTAAGAAGATGGAGAAATCACTATTGATAACAGCAGCCATCTTCATGAAAAATGTTCTGCATAATTTTTTTTATAAATGCAGATTTTTTTTTTTTTAAAAGCACGGGACTTTGCAGAGATGAAGCCATTTTATAGCACCACGCTCATTTAGCGACCAGCATTCCTTAATCAAGGTTTCCTTCCATTTAAAAAGCTCTACCCGTGTACTGCCAAAAGATCATCCGTGAGTCAGTGGAAGGCAGAGCGCTGGTACACGACTGGGGCGATTTCACATCGGCTGCCCGGAGCCAAAAGGGGCCCCGGCCGGCCTTGATTGGACTAATTGCCTTGTGATAAACACGGCCAGCTGGGTGGATGGAGAGATGAGTGTAGGGCCTAGAGCTGCCAAGCTCTCTCTTTGTATACAGCATTGGACGGCACTGCTTTTGCTTTTGTGCATTAAGCCTTCTTTGTTTGGTCAGTCTGTTTGGTAAACTTTCCACAGGGAACCGGCACAACCTGCACAACCAAACCCTGTAGACTCTTATGTCGTCCTCCGCTCCCAGCAGCAACGCAAACCTCACATATATACCCCAATATCTGCAGCATATATCTATTACAGCAGTGTATACATGGTATACTTGTATTCCAGTGTGCATCTTGCTCTTCCTGTCCTATTTCCATTTGTTAATGTATCCATTCGCATTCTGCACAGTCCGTGCTCTGCATGTAAAGACCTGTCTGCACTGCGCATAGTGTATCCTATGGGATGTCCACGTTACCGTGTCTGCAAGTGCCAAACACACCAAAACGAACCTCTACATACAAGGAGCCGATTCTGATTAAAGCAGTTCGTTTACTCACTTTTAATTGTACTTAAAGTGGCCTCAAGCCTGTTATAACTCGTTACCACGCCCCTGTTTCACACCCACTGACTGGCACCTGTTATATTTACAAAAGCTCAGAGGGTTAGGATACCGCACCTATGATCAGAAGGTCGATGGCTCAAGTCCCTTAACCTTAACCTCCAATTTTTCCAGGGATTTGCTGACCCTACTTTCTCCAAAAAGCAAACAAAAATGAATGTAATGCAAATGTAGAAAAATCTGAAAAATCAAAAAAAATCAGATGCTATAGAAATAGATTAAAAGAAAATAGACAGGAGCTAGGTAAACCTCAGCATGAGCAAAACTGCACAATGATATGAAAAGCAATCAAGTCCTGGACTGTAACAGTATTCCCGAAATATTCCTGAACTGCCAGGCAGTGCAGAAAAGATGACTAAACAAGAGGTACTGAGAAAAGCAACTTCCTGAGCAGGCACTCCATAATTACATCACAGAGTAAATAACCAATTAAAACAGGGGGCAGGGCTGGAGTCATCATCATCCAGATACACAGCTGTGGGCTGAGGCAGCGTGCAGCCAGGCCTTATACAGGAACAGGGCCCCACCTAGGCCATGCTGCCCAAACAGCCCTCATTAAAAGCTGCCGTCAGTGGGCAGGAAAAGCCTATTAATAATGCCATTCCTCAATTTACTGTGAAAAGAAATTTTCCTTAATCCTTAAAACTCTTTCATTTTTAATGTTGAACCTTGAGGACAAAAACTTGACTTTGTCATGGCGACAAGTACTCTTCGGTAAACTACACGATTGGCTACCTGGGGGAGTGTAGTGCTTAGAGGGAGAGAGATCTGCATCTGTGTCCAGAAAGTCATGGGTTTGAATCCCATGAATGCCGGGGCAGTCAAATCACTGTTGGGCCCTTGATCAAAGCCTGCCATTGCTCAGGGGATGTTCCCTGATCCTACACTGTATACACTGAATACAGTGCCATGTCTCCCTGTTAGAAACTGCCAATCCCGTGGGATGTGATTTCTGTAATCAGCAGATGTCAAACGTTCTTTTCTGTTGTTCTTCAAAATAAAATCTGGTTTGTTTATTTAATAAACAGCGTGTCATGGTGACCAAGAGGATCAACGTAAATGTCCATTCTGAGCAGAACAGCTACAAAGACGGTCCTTATACAAATACACTGTGTGTGTGTGTGTGTGTGTGTGTGTATACACACACGCATCCTTTTATTGGGGGGGGGGGGGGGTTATATACTTATTGATCTGAAAAGTAAGTTGAGCTTTCAGGAAAACGTTTTTAATCTGTTGCATGGCAAGGCAACTTGGATGTGTAGCAAAAGCAAAATCCCAGAAGAGGGACTTGATCCTGCTGCGTACTCCACCCATCCATTTCTGGAAATTGCTTTTCTAATTCAGATCTAAGCCAGAAGCTACGGGCACAAGGACAGGGTGCCTAACCATCACCAAGCCCACTCACACATGCACTTGTAGTCTTCGCATGTTTCAGGACTGGGAGGGCAGGGCACCCATCAATGACATAGGGAGAACATGCAAACTCCACACATATGCAATCATGCCAGAGACTAGAACCCTGGTCCCGCCCAGATGTGTGAGGCAGCAATGCTAACCACTGCACTACTGTGCCAGTCCTGTTAGTCTTATGGTGAATATGCCTCAAGACCCATCTGTTCCAGAAATACCTGCACGAGCCTGATATTACACTATGTTCACTGATTGCTCTTAATGTTGCTATTTCTGTTAATTGAAGTGTAATCTTATTAGGTTCTTGCTTTGTTGGGAATGTGTAAGTCTTGCTCTAATATTGCTCACATTTGTACCCGGGCACTCATTTGAAGCCCAGCCTAACTGCACTTATATCTGTTTGACTCCTTAACAGCAGGCATATTTGTAATGTGTTTTTCCCTCGTTTGTACGTCACTTCCGATAAAAGCGACTGCTTATTAAAATTAATGCAATGTAAATGAATATTGAACTGACACGCTCCTACTGTTTCTGCTGCCATGTTTTATGCAGGCCTATATTTTACCTTATACTGGTAAGGTACATTAACCATCTTGCTGATCAATCTGGCACCAGTGCATGGATGGCTGTATAATATAAATAATATACAATATAACAAAGACCGAAAAAATTCCACACACACCAAGAAAACGTAAACGCTAGACGCCGGCAAAAAAAATGGACGGTTGATCTGATTTTTACAGAACTGTATCATTCGCTTATAATGATCGCGGTTATTTCTCACCAACTGTGTAATTATAGGAAATGTTCATTCTCCCATATGCGCACTTAGGATAAAGGAGCCTCCGGATAACAGCTGCGCGGCAGTAAACGACAAAAAGATAATTTTAATACTCACTAAAAAAAACACGCTCTTCCCATTATTATAAACATGACGAGTATCACAAGACACCATTAACTTCGAGCTGACTCCGCCTTAACAGGGCTGTTCTTGCCAGAGCCTAACATATGTAAGCAGTTTAAAATGAAGGTAAAAAAATTGACATAAAATATATTTTATATATAACACATACATTATGTGAAATGATGCTGGATTAAGAGCGGCTTTGTTAGGATCATCGACTCATAACCTGAAGGCTGCTGTTTCAGGGATGTGTCCGGCTTTAGCGACCTTAACGTAAAAACCATGATCTCATCTGTGCTTTGGTCTTCAAGGTGGAAAAAAAACACTCAAATAAAACCGTTTAACCACTCATCCACTTTAGTTAATCCCGAAAGCTTGGCGCTTTTGATCTTAAAGCCCAGATCCTTCCCGTTATTACATAAGTAATTAACACCCGCGTTTCAGGCAGAAAGCAGAGACGTCCGAGGGGCACTAAAGTAAACAGTAAAACTTGTTTCCCCCAACTCCAGGTTCCCTTTTCCTTTTGGGACACTGGTCCAAGCTGCCAATCAGCCCGGCGCTCACATCGCGGTCTGCCGGCAGGAGGCAGATTTTCATTTTTTATCATGTAATTTGGGACACCACGATACAGAGAGAAGCAGCTTTCACTGCCACTCGAAACGTGCCTCTTTAATTCTTCCAAAGGTCCAGAGAGTCTATTCTGCAGTCATCAGAGATGTGCGGGGAGTACTTCCACGCCTTTTTATTTAGCGCGAATCAATGAAATGACGGCTTCTATGTACTTTGTCTACTGTAATTCATTTTAATAAATCGTTTTCATGACCAAGTACGTTCCCTAGGCGTATTTAGTTCTCTTCAGTTGTGCACAACAAGCAAATAAGCCGCCAGATATTTCTGGAAATTCTTTTTTTTCCCAGAATGACTGTACCAATTATATTTGTATGGGTATCATTTCATTTGATAAGGAAGGAGACTCGGCAGGGTGCCTCGCCGGCTGACGGCCCCAGGGTAGCGGGTTTGAGTCGGTCCTCACCGCAACGCGTGTGCAGGGTCTGGTTCCGGATACGGGTGACCCACTTCCAGCAGTAAGGTTCAGTCACATCGTGTACAACTCGGTACCCCCAGATACATGTTGTCATAGTGGCTTGTCTGACCAACCTAACAACGGATTTCCAGCAGAGACTAGTCTAAGTAAACCTAACCTGACTACTGCTGGGTCTGTAAAAGCAGTTCAGGAAATCAAAGCTATAAAACACACTCTAAATATGCTTCGAGGGGATAGTAAGTAACGCTTAAAATAAAGATGTTTTTCAGCATAAAACTTTACGTTTGTTACATGGTCCCATCTTAGGGAGATATCTTATTTTTGAAAAATAAAAAAAAAAAAGAACACTCAATTCAGTTATATATGTATTTGAACAAATATGTTTGCTCTCATTTAATATCTAGAAAATGCTAAGTTACTGTAATTTCTAGAAGTGCGTTTCAGCTGCGCAGGATCCTTGCGCGCTTTTGTACCGCAATATTGATACGATACTTCCGCTCTTCCATTGACTTCCGGTCGAGTACCAGTACCAAAAGTTCCAGTACTGAAAGTGCCAGTCCAGCTGGGGTACTTTTTTGGTACTTGGGGGGGGGCGACTTCAAACGTCGATTGGTTATGCAAATAGTCTGCCTCTCAAACACAATACAACCACCGTCTTGAAAAAAGTTTCCAACTCAGAAAACGAGGATGAACGAAGTAAAAAAAAAAAAAAAAAGTAATAATAATGTATGCGAGGACAAATTAAAAACTCGAGATTACATTGTGACCTGGTCGGAAGAACAGATGCAATAAGATCAGGATGGCATGGCAAGAAATAAAGTATTTTGTATTAGGACAGCACGGTATTATTTTGTTGTAATAAATATTGGGTTATTTATAGAGAAAAAAGGAGTTCAGCATACATTTCTCACAAACCCGTATTAGTGATTTAAACAGCAAGCATGAAAATGATTATGATGTTTCGGAAAAAGCATGCAGCGCTCATGCAAAAGCAGCGGAGGTAAACTTTAAACTGATTTTTTAAACATATACTAGATAATCTTGAAAAGGAATAGTCATTAAAACTACAAAACAGCCCAAGTATTTTTTGCTTATGACAGTGTAAAAGTACTTTCGCTAAACATAAATTTCCTGCGCTATAATTTCCGTACAGAATTTAAAGTCAGAAAAAGCCTGATCTCACTCTAGCTGACTAGCGATGAAAGAATTGCATGTGCACAACTTACGAAGTTAGTTTTAGTCCCGCACAGCGTCCAGCCCTTTAACATTGTAGCGCCAGCGGGATGCGCCGAGCATTCTGGGACATTATCAAAACAAGGGGCTATATACAATGTTAATATTTGTTCTACTTCCCAATTATCGTGTGTGTTTGCCCATGTCTTACGTAAACCCTGTTCGATCCTCGCATGTCTTTAGTGTTGTATAAATTACCCACTGCATGTGTACTGTACAGTCCAACGTCAGACCTCCCTGCGTTTCTGACTTGTCTGTGGTTAGGTTTATTGACTGTATTGGTTACTTCTGTTAATAACTCAACAAAACAATTTGAACAGCTGGTGTTTTCGATTGTGGAAAACCAACACCTTGCAGTAGTATAAATGCGGTACCTGATTTGGTAGGGAACAGTGTAAGATAAAAGTGAAATATAGTTGGTTGAACAGGTAAGTTTAAATAATGAACACAAACTATCCATTCGAAAGTTGTATTAATAAGTTGTTTGAACTTATAGATTTGTAGAAGTAAAGGCAAAACGTTTTGGCTGTACTTAAATATTTAAGTCTAACTTTAAAATACTTGCATAATTTACTCAATAACTGAAAGCAGAATAACTTTAAAAATGCATGCAAATGAACTACATTTTTTAAAGATGAGTCAACATTTTTTTTTTTTTTTTTTAGAGTGCACCTTTCTTTAGGACTGTATTGGATGACCAAAATAAATGCAGAGAGCATTGCGTTCACTGTGATCCTGAATGAGCAGTGGGAAGTATACAGCCAAAACTGTTACTCATTTACTTGATATTCCTGGAAAAAGTGATAACATGTCAAAGTATAAAAAGACTATTCACCAGTAAAACTCAGTGAATATGACCTTTCAAGTTTGACAGTCATTTGGAATTTTAACAATTTTTCAAAGGCTGATTGACCTCACACATAATAATAATAATCCATACACGTACACGCAATCATACACTGCGGCCAATTTAGACATGCCAATTCATCTAATTGCACGTCTTTGGACTGCAGGAGAAAACCAGAGTACCTGGAGGACACCCTGCAGGGAGAACATGCGAACACTCCACACACAGAGAAATTCAGACCCCCTGTAACACGGGGTACAGAGTTAGATTAAAAGATTAATAATAAACATGCATTCTTGCATTTATCATATACAATAACATAAAAGGCCTGAACTAGAAAATATTTTCACATGACCATGACAAGTGTTTGGAAATTGGATTGAATTCCATCCAATTTCTCTACCCACTTGTCCTATTCAGGGTCATGGGGGTCTGAAATCTACCCCAGAAGCTATGGGCTTAAGGCAGGGAAAACCCAGGATGGGACATTAACACATTTGGTAACACCAATTCACCTTCGTGTGTTTTTGGACTGTGCGGAGAAACCAGAGTACCTGGAGGAAACTCCATGATGACACTGGGAGAATACCATAAACATGGAGCCAGGGTGGAGATTCGAACCCGAGTGCCAGAGGTGAAAGGCAACCCTGCTAGCCACTGCACCACCATGCCACCCCAAAACTATTTGTACAGACAAATTTTCCGCACTACTAACTTCTAATCGCAGTACTGAAGTTGCAAGCTCTTCTTCTTAATAGCTGTGCGTGAGGATCAGTGACAGAAAGCCTCACTAACCAATCATTGTTGACAGCTGATTGGTTACAACTTGCAGGTGTTGAAAGGATAAACAACATTTAAATGTGAAAGGCCAAAATATCAGCGTAGAGGAGGCCTCCAGAGTTGCCTAGTTGTGGGTGTAGTGCAGTTTCCAGTTGTTTTTCTTTTGGGAGACAGCTACTGGAGATAACCAACACACTGGTCACAGGATGTGGGAGTGGAGATCTCTGCATGGGGGCTTTCTGGATCCACCAAGCAGAGGCTGAAGCAACACTATTAAGTAGACACGGTCACATCTGCTGCTTTTTTGGATCAACATCTTCTTTATGTACAATACAGAACAGTCAACATGTACAAGGAGACCATCAGAAGATTTACAGAAATCAGGCACTGAGCTTCGTCATACAAAGTCGAGGTCAGCTCACAAGGCGAGGCTCCACCCAGTTCTTCAGACATAAAAAAAAAAATGCATTCAACTCAGGATGTACCAGTTAGGTCTGCTGGTCCTAAAAGAACCAGGGCTCATAAACAAGCCAATTGTACTCTGTTGAGGTAGGATCGAACAGAGGCTTAACCCAAACAGGCAGACAGGAACTGGGAGGATCTTATGGAGCTTAAAGTGGTCCAACAGTCCTGTCCCACTGCTCCTGAAGCACATCTTGGAATGAAAACAGAACATTTGCCAAGAGAGTGCTTCTCACCCCTGAAATGTCAGAACTGCAGCCCAGTCTTAACATACACAAACTCTGCAGGATGGCTACCCTCAAAATAAACAAACAAACAAACACGGTGAATAACTTTTGCTCACAGCATTTTATTAAAAACAACCAATGATTCAACTGTTAAACCTGCAGCAAGATTTGTTAAATAAATAAATTTATTTCTTCTACTAAGGCCCCGATGATTGCTTTGGACCTTTATTGTGACTTTTAGCTATCCTGTGTTTATTTGCTTACAGTGCCTATAAAAAGTATTCACTCCCTTGGATGTTTTACCCTTGTATTGTTTTTATAAATCAATCATGATTAACAAAATTTGGCTTTTTTGACAAAAAAAAAAAATACAGAAAAATCCCCTTTGATGTCAAAGTGAAAACTGATTTCTACAAAATAACGACAATTAGATAAAAATATGTAGCATAAAATAAGTGATTGCATAAATATTCACCCCTGTCAAGTCAGTATTTAGTAGATGCACCTTTGGCTGCAATCACAGCACAGAGTCTGTGTGGATAGGCCTCAATCAAGCTTGCACATCTGGAAACTGCAATTTTACTCCATTCTTCCTTGCAAAACTGTTCAAACTCTGTCAGGTTGCGTGGGGATCGGGTGTGAACAGCCCTTTTCAAGTCCAGCCACAAATTCTCTATCGGATTGAGGTCTGGACTTTGACTCGGCCACTCCAGAACATCCACCATGTTGTCTTCAAACCATTTCTGTGTAGCTTTAGCTGTATGCTTCGGGCCATTGTCCTGCTGGAAAATAAATCTTCTCCTAAGCCGTAGCTCTCTTGCAGATGGAATCAAATTGTCCTCCAGGATTTCCTTATATTTTGTTGAATTCATTTTACCTTCTACCTTTACAAGCCTTCCAGGGCCTGCTGCCGAGAAGCATCCCCACAGCATGATGCTGCAACCACCATGCTTCACGGTGGGGATGGTATGTTTGTGGTGATGTGCAGTGTTTGATGTCCACCAAACATAGCGTCTTGTCTGATGTCCAAAAAGCTCCATTTTGGTCTCAGACCAAAAGAACTTTCTTCCACTAGACCACGGAGTCTCCAACATGCCTTTTGGCAAACTCTAGTCGAGAATTAATATGAGTTCTTCAACAGTGGCTCTCATTGCCACTCTCCCACAAAGCTTTGACTGGTGAAGAACCTGGGCAACAGTCGTTGTATGCGGAGTCTCTCCCATCTCAGCTGCTGAAGCTTGTAATTCCTTCAGAGTAGTCATAGGTGTCCTGGTGGCCTCTCTCACTAGTCTCCTTCTTGCACAGTCACTCAGTTTGTGAGGACAGCCTGATCTAGGCAGATTTACACATGTGCCATATTCCTTCTATTTCTTGATGATGGATTTGACTGAACTCCAGGGGATGTTCAGTGCCTTAGAATTTTTTTTGTATCCATCCCCTGACTTAAACTTTTCAATAACCTT
>JAAGVU020000041.1:14210689-14235457 GCA_011763525.2 Mormyrus iriodes | reverse complement strand
CTAGCACCAATTGGCTGGACCTCTGTTGAATTAGGTCAGTCACTTTAAAGGGGGTGAATATTTATGCAATCACTTATACTATGTTACATATTTTTATTTAATTGTCATTATTTTGTAGAAATCAGTTTTCATTTTGACATTAAAGGGGGTTTTTGTAATTTTTTTGTCAAAAAAGCCAAATTATGTCGATGATGATTGATTTATAAAAGCTATAAAAGGGTAAAACATCCAAGGGGGTGAATACTTTTTGTAGGCACTGTAATTTGAGCAATGTAACAGACATGCGGACAGGTGTTGATTTTCATTTTCTAAGGTGCAATAAACGTTATTTTAAAAATCTTTACACGGCGTTTGGTCCCGGCCAGCCTGTGTATCTTCACCTGGTTTACGACGAATTTCCAGAAAAACCAACCTTACGAGAATCCTACTTGCTGACCGTGCAATTCAATAGATCAATGCTATTCAGTGAATCAAATGCCGGGACGCGCGTTTCACCTACATCATCTGTGCCATAACATTTGCATTTATATCCGTAAGAGAAACGTCCATAGCAAACGTTCGATAAATTATCCAGAACGATAGAGGTCACCGGAGGAGTAGTAATACAAGAGAAAAGTACGTATCCCGGAAAATAAAATCGTAAAAAGAAAAATGCATGTATATACTACACACGCACATCATAGGCCTATATGCATACATAATTCGGCTTATATATCTGTACACTTCAGAGACGACTGCTGCGTTAAAGCCTGTTCTTATGATCCATAGTTTACTGCGTGATTGTCAGGCAGCCAAACGTTACTCGGCGGGAGGTGGCATGCCGAGTAAATCAGGGGCACAGCAATGAATGGATACCTCGGAGACACGCTGCAACCCTCCACCGGCACGGCGCAGCGCATGAACCGGCTCTCACCCAGAAGTGCCCACCCGGTTTTTATATAACATATGCTAAAATGCGACTCTGCAGACCGACGTATTAGAATAATATGTACTCCATTTTTAAAGAGATGTGGAAATGGGCATAAGTTTGAATGTGCTAAATACGGGTTTCTGTAGCGGTCTCATATCTGAACGCGGATCCATTTCCAGTCGGTCCCTAAATCACAGGCTGGGTAAACCGTGGATCACGGGAGCAGAGAATAATCGGGTCCGAGGCATAATATGGTGGTGGGGGGGGGGGGGGCAAAACTGGCTTGCTTACAGGGCAGTGCTTAATTTATAAATCAGAAGGTGCCGGAACTTGAACAGCATATGAGAGCGGAGGGGTTAGGAGGCAGGCGCAGTTCCGTAGGATCCGGCACATAATAAGCAGTGCAACAAGGGGAAAGTTGCGAGAATAAGACAGAAGCCAAGGCAGCTCCCAGTTTGATTTTAATTTATCCTGCCCCTTCAGACTGAGCGGTTTCAAGATAAGCAGAAAACAGATGATTGAATATGATCTATTACTCGGGGAAGAAGTAAAAGCAATGAAGAGATGAAATAAACCCACAGAAAATGGATTTTAAAAGTGTTTGATTTTTTTCCTATTCAACTGTCCCGACAAAGTGAGCGTGTTCACATGATCTAATGAAAGAGACGCCTCTAACCGGCGGAGCTCGGTTTTTTTTCTGGAGGAAACTGCATCGTGTCCTCATAGGGCAGCCTGCGCGCTCCGTGAGAGTGGGGGTTAGCGGATCGCCCAGTTAACGTTATTCCGCCTCCAGCCACAGGTACTGGGGCGGGGACACGCAGCGAGGCGGGAACGGTACTCAGGGAAATTGCCTACTCGCATGCCACCCCTCAGGAAGGCCTCCGTTACACAAAAGTCCCGTGTTTACTTTAAAAACTGGGAGACACAAACATCAGAAAAGGAGCCACGATCATCAAGGTCTCAGGTAACTGACTTTAACCATTTTTTATTTGCAGAATAGACGTTTCCAAAAAGCTTCAACTAAAAACAAATCCAATCAATCCTGTCCTGGACATGGTAATGGGTAAGCAGTAGGTAGGCCTAGGCCTACTACTTATGCCTCCTTGTGACATCGTCAAACATTAATTCATTACACACTACACAGACAGTACAATAAAAACGGACCAACTGGGGCGGGTTAAAAAATTAGCTTCACGTCAATCAGTGTCAATCAGCTTTATTCACCATGTACACAGCATTAGTCTTAGTGCGTTCGCTCATAATAAACACGAACAAGATATGACACCAATGGCAACGAAGGCTGCACACACATCCAACCGAACACGGCACTAACAACAAGAAGTCTCCCACACCTGCCAGGCAACATCATTCCACCCCTCGCAGTGGCATGTAAATCTAGTCTACCCCACTTAGAGGAAGGGGGGAGGATCACATCAAGAGTAAATTCCATGTGCTGAAAGGTACAGAAGATCGGTGTGAGGCTCTGTCACTCTCAGATTTACCTCACCTTACCTCACTTTACCACACCTTACTCCTGATGAGCCAATGAGATCCAAGAGTCTCCAAGGTTATGTATCTCTACACTGAACCACATTTATAAGGGTGATGTAATCTCAAACACGGACAGAATTTCTTTCGATTTGAAATGTGTGGAGCACATGGATACAGTCCATTTATTTTAACATGCAATTCATTATGCTCTTGACAGCAGTCAAAATATTTTGATACACATCCACCTCTTCTGCAAGACATCCATGGCAATGTCAGCTAAGTCCGGTTAGATCTGGCTGGAATTCCCATGTGCAAGTAAACCACAACCGAAATTATTCAGAATCCCTGAGATGTTGCTTTTTGCAAACTTAACAATTGTTTTTTTAACTTGAATGTAAAGTGTGTTATCAAAGCTGTTCAGGAGCAAAATCAATTCCTTAGTGACTATAAATCAGGCAAATAGAAATACAGCATCCGACACAACATTTAATCATCTGCAAGTGCTGGAAAACACATTTTATGAAGTTTCCTGTAACATCTGGACTCTATTTAATTTGCATATCAAAAGGTGACTATTTATACCTCGATTTGGATTCAAAATCAAAATCAGAAAAAAACAAACTGGTTTGGCAAAATGTAATTAATATAAAATCCCGTCATTTTAGGCAGGAGCACCACTTCTATAACTTTGTGCTGACCCACAATGTATGACAGATATAACTTCCATTTTCTGGTTGGTTACTTTTACATAAGCTGTATCCACTGGTCGGAGCTCTAGTAACACTTGAAAAGGATCTAGTGAATTTCATATGGTTCCAGAAGGGAAAAAAACTGTAGGTCTTCTCTCTCAGCAAAAATACAAAAGTAATTTTAAACAATTGATCTGCATTACAACTGTATATTTTCACACTTCAATAAAAACTAACTGATATTACTTCACAGGTTTTTCCAATCATGAAAAAACCTACAAAAAAGGTTTCAGGTTCCCAGGGGGACGTGAAACTTACCCCTGTAAAATGACCTCACTGTGTTCTTCAAACGATTCTCAAATGACTTCTCAACAGATTATTCTAGAGTTTGTCAGTTTTCAGTTATGAAAATTTTTGCAGCCATTCTACAAAACTTCATTAAGCTGACAATAACGCACATACAGGGATTAATATAAAAACTTAGGATTCCTCCTGTTTTCTTTTGGCTTCTCCTTCGCTTTCAACCTTCCGATACATCAATTTTACCTTCCCCAATGCATAAAAACATATACAAGCACACAAAGACATGCCCACCACTAAGGGAAAGGTACAGTATGTCCTGACAGTCTACACAAACACTGCAAAATAACACCTAATGGTTCTGTCTTCGTGATCGTTGAGTTGATTTTTTTCTTCTTCTTTTCCATCTTTCTTTTTTTGTTCAAATTAATGATGTACTGTCATCATGTTCTGTGTTTCTTCAAGTTTAATCAAAAGAAAAAAAAAAAAAACTTAGAACCCATTGTGAAATTTAGGGGGGTGACTTTTCTAGGTCACACCTCGCTGTGTAACAGTAAAGTTCTCTCTTCAATCAATACATTAATTAAACTACTTAGTCGTGATTTCCCTGGACGATCCCCTAAGGACGGTCAAAGAAAAACAAGAGATCGTTGTGTCTAATACCAAAAACGAGCTGCTGTAAAAGCAAAAACTATGGGGACTGTTTCTAGCAGCATCAAGAACATGAAGCACTGTTTCACTGACAGGATGAGCACAAGAAGTCAACAAGCAAAGAAAGTCTGAAGTACCACTCAGTTAACCTTCCCTGTGTGTCTGTATTTTTTTATATATATATATATATATATATTTATAACTCATTATATATTATGTACCATATATTATGTGCCTGCTTCCAATTCAAAAATGAAATGAAACAATATTAGGCTATTTTCAAAAGGCACCTTAATCAGGGCTGAGGTAAAGGACACTCTGGACAGACACCTGTCCACCTGACACACTGCTGGCAGAGCAGTACAGCCAACACACCTGGCTGTGGGGAGAAATAAGAGAACGCACACTCTCTCACAGACAAGGAGAACACGCAAAGTCAGCACAAGCATAGCCGAGTCCTGGAAGGGGAAGCTAAATCCTAACTCTGGGTTTCAATGGACAATGGAGGCACCTTGGTTTGAAACTGGACCCCTGGTCTGACACCAAAAAAACAGAATAAAATATGTGGGACTAACTGAAAGGCAAGCGAACAAGCAGATCAGCGGGGTCAGAAGAGTCCTTCAGGACATAATCCCATTCCAGCACCATCAAGGAGGCCCAGAAAAGGCAGAATCGCAGCGGAACGCCAAAGCACACCGGGCGGCGAACCCTCTATTCTATGCCAAACACCCAAATCCGAGCCCATCTCCAGAAGGCCAATAGACCCTCAGCACTGCTTGGTGAGCCGTGAGCATGTTCCCAGTTGAAACCCCACCATCCAGTCTCTGCCAGGAGCTTGAGAGCGGCCAAAATATTTCCATGACTAATATTCTCACGGGTTGGGAGCGCACAGATGACGACTTAAGAAAGTTAAGCAATACACTGCAGTAACCATAAAAATAACACCATTTAAACAGATATACGCATGATCATGCTATGATAAAATGATGCACTAAACTTGGAAGGAAAAAAGAAAAACACTGAAAAACAAAAACTATTCTAACCTACATAAAATATAGTCTGGCGGGATGGAGTATGTGAAGCTGGCAGATCAATGTGACTCAGTGGTGTGATGCCTGGGCCCTGTCTGTTTGCACGATTTAATTCAGACGTACTGCTTAAGTCAACAAAAATGCTACTACGCAGAATATTTAGCACTTTCAGACAGTCACACTCCCATTGCAGGTGAACCTGCACATCTCAGTAACAGTTTGTGTTACTAAAAAGAAAAAAAAAAAACAAGTGCTTCTTTACAATGATCATATACTGAAAGGAGATGCTATGGAAGTGAATTAATGACAAAAGTCATTAGTGCAAAAAAGCACGTTGAATTACACTAATCAAATATAAACTACCTGAATTTAATGCCTGAATTTTTTGGGGGCCTGTAATTTAATGTAAATGTACATTTAAACATTGAATACAAAAACAGTAGGCTTTCACAATTCAGTTCCAAAATATAGTTTACAATGTACATTTTTATAACTGTCACCTGAATTCAGTTAATTTACTTTCTACTCAAATTTTAAGAGAATTAATTCAGTTGGAAACATTCGATGTGTTTTAATGGCATCTTCATAATTCAAGCGGTAATATGCAGTCCTTTTATTTTCACTTTACAAAATATGCTGTCAACATTTCAGTGGTTTTAAATATGATCTGAAATTCAACCTTCTACATCCGGGACCAGCAGGATGAGCAGTTGAATACCGATAGACTTCTCTTCTAAATCTGGAGTCAACAGCAAGCAGCGATAAGTACAAGTTATGATGCATCGATTGACAGAACAGTACAATTCCTTTGTGTCACGGCAGATACGACTGTCCCAAAGTCGGCTACTGTCCCGTCTCTTCCATCTAGCTAGCTAGCTTGCAAGCTAGTAAATCCAGTAGTTGCCCACAGGTAGCTAATGTAAGCAAGGTAAGTTTTGTGTGGAGATGTACAATATATCGTTAGCAAATCGGTATCGGCCGATATTCATTAAAAATCAAGATGTCAGTTTTTGCTGATATTACTTATTGTTTTGATGGTTAAACTTTAAACTATAAATATTTTAAAGTGGACAGCAGTGTGTTAGATATGGGTTATGTATTGGCGATTGGGAATAGCGGAGAAGTAAGATTTTGTTGGTTTTTCTTTCTATTTCATGGGTTGATGTGTTTTGTAATTTGTACTCTGTGGTGTGCTGGGTGTTTTTGAATCTCCGTGCTTCCATATCAATTCTGTTAATTAATTCCACCGGTAACCGATTGTTGGACAGTCTATTAATTTATTTCTGGGGATGATAAGAGGGAAGAGAGCTTTGGAGTGCAGGTTTTTTTTCTGTTTGGTTGTGTTTTGTTTCCTTTTTCTCCCTTTTGGTAGGAGATGGATGTGTGTGTGTTTTTACTCTTTCGCTGCCCACCCCTTAAGCTACTGATGGGCAGCGAGTGAAGAGGATTTGCCATGCTGGGCTCCTTCATCTAGAACTGGTGAAAGACTACACAATTAGTCGCAAGGGAGCTGCTGACGATCGACCCGATTAATGGGACATACTGGGATTTCCTTTAGTATGTTTTATCATGGGCCCATGTCATTAGAGTGTTCAATTTTGAATTATTTTTTGGTATTGTCATTTCCTGTTATGTGGTAGCGTTGTGGGTTATTGGTTGTACTATTCTTTGTTGTTTGCAAGCTCACCTGCTAAAAGTTTTTGTGCTGGAGACTGAATAAATTACTTTTAAGTTTCATTGGACTGCTTAATAAGAGATATAGTTGTCACAAGCTGGTCCCATAACACAGACCCGAAGTCCGAACCATTATAATAATGGAGATGATTGCACTGGACGATAAGCCATTTTCCATAGTGAAGGGCAGGAGATTTCACCAACTCATTCACCAGTCTCAGGAAACAAGGGATGCCCCCCAGGTCCCCGACGATAAACTTTGCCAATCATGCGATCTGAAAATATGGGACAAATTGCTTCCCGTATTGGTTCAAAACAACATATCATTTTATAATATGAGAAGATCCTGTGAAATTCATGATGGATGGCAGCTCTGTTTAAGAGATTTCAAAGTACCTGTGAGACAGTTTTATACGACTTCATACATTTTTTTATTTAATAAATCTGGCCAGCAGATCAGTCTTTCGTTTTCCACAGAATAAGGAATGATGGAACATCATTCCGTTAATCAGCTCTGGCAAGTTTCATAACTAGCTAGGTAGAAGAGACGGGACAGTAGCCGACTTTGGGACAGTCGTATCTTCCGTGACACAAAGGAATTGTACTGTTCTGTCAATCGATGCATCATAACTTGTACTCATCGCTGCTTGCTGTTGACTCCAGATTTAGATGAGAAGTCTATCGGTACTCAACTGCTCATCCTGCTGGTCCCGGATGTAGAAGGTTGAATTTCGGACCATATTTAAAACCACTGAAATGTTGACAGCATATTTGTAAAGTGAAAATAAAAGGACTGCATATTACCACTTGAATTATGAAGATGCCATTAAAAACACATTGAATGTTTCCATCTGAATTTATTTTCTTGAAATTTATTTTGAAGCGAAAGTAAATGAATTGAATTCAGGTAACAATTATAAAAATGCACTTTATTAACTATATTTTAGAAGTGAATTGTGGAAGTCAAACATTTTTGTATTGGCTATTTTACCAATTAAATTACAATTGAAATATTTTCAGTTGAAATATTCAATATTTAAATGTACACTCACATTAAATTACAGCCCCCAAAAATTCAAGCATTATTAAATGCAATGTGTTTTTATTTTATTAGTGTAATTCAGTGTGCTTTTTTTGCATCAACAACTTTTCTTGTTAATTTACTTCCAGAGATATTAAACAGGGCTCCCAAACAGAATGGTTCTAATCTTTTTCTAAAGTCTGAGATAACGTTAAGTTATACAACAGACAAACTTTCAGACAAGCTGGGTTAGCACAAATAGAGTTGTGAACATCATACAACAGGATAAATTACTGATCTTAATTAGGAACAATCAATCCTTCTGTGATTTTCCCCCAAAGTCATTAACTGTTATATAATTGAAAAAAAAATGCATTAGGTACTTTATGTTTATTTTAAAGGCCAAACAAACATTATAATTCATATTTGTTCAGAACACAAACAAAGCTATTTAAACCTCACTGCAAAATAATGTGTGCAAGTCTTGCTACCCCACTCTAAAAAGGGTATTTACTGCATTACAGCAAAGACAGCGATCTCTGGCTAGAGTACACAAAAAATGCAAGGGTAAGATAGAAGCACCACCTCAATTTTTGGGGGCAGGACCAACAAAAATCTCAAGCCGTGGGACTTTATCCATCCCAAAGGGCTCTTTCAATGTTTGCATTGACTGACAAACAAACCACAAAAGGAAACTAGTTAAAGACCAATTTAGACAACAAAGAATATGCTCATTTATGAGGTAGGGAGCAATGTTGTAAAGAACTTTTATTGAAAGTAAAGGCATGTCGAAATAGAATCAACTTTTGACTTTAGTTCTGCTAGCACTTAGCTATTGAATATCTGAATAAGTGAAGGGCCGCTTTCCATTTGCCACACTTCTTAAGTTGCATTCAGAAAATATGTGAATGGATCAAATCGGGATTCAATCAGTAGCCAATCACAGCTCTTTAAGAGTGCAGCTCAACAAAGAGGCCACATGCAGGACTCCTCCAGGACCAGGACTGATCACCACTGACCAAAGGGTGGTTTTTCTGAAATCTCCCCAGCCCCCCACCACAGCCAATTACACGTTTCTAAAACGACAGGCAGAACCAGTACCAGTCAACCCATTAGGTGACTTCTGAGGGAGCTTGGACTTAGCAAGCCACAGTAAATAACATCCCCCGAGTGAAAATTGGTGAGTGAAGTTTAACTATGGCTCGATATGGGCTTCAACTGGCATTGACCCCTACATTTCATAGTCTCACACAAACTCTACCAGTTCCTTTAATGGAAGATTCAGTGTGAAACTTGGTTATGCACTGCCACTGGACTACTAATACATAAAACTCAGCAAGATTAATACCCAAAACATCTGTAGACCTCGTCAGTCGAGCAGCAGAGGGGCATCTGTGACCTTCTACAAAGGCTTAATGAGTTGCTCAGAGATCTTAAATCCACTAAACAGCAGGACATCAAAGTTAAAAGAAATTATAATAATAGAAATTAATAAAATTACAAAGAAAACTAGCGCTGCAGGACCTCCATCCAACAGGCAAACGCAAAAAGGAAGCCAGACAAGAAAGAAAAGATTCGCTGGCGATAATTCAATCGGTGGGTACCCCGGGGAACAAAATCACTCAATTTCCGGGTCTGCCCTGCCGAAAGAGATGAACAGAGAGAATGAGAGCGCTCCATTCACTGGAGAGACATGACAAGTCCCTGTCAATCCTGGTTCCATAATTCTAATACACACTTTTTTGAAAGAAATGCCGGGAAAATCTCCGGCGCTATGTTACGCCTGAACAATAAGACCGTGTATAAATTATGAGATCACATTAATCGTGCAAGCTCAAGATTACTGACATTTAAAAATGGAACCGCGGCTTATCTTAAAACAAATGGTTATTTCCTCATAAGTCCCATTCATCTAGTCGCTGTCGGTGGCACCCAGATCCAGACAATTCCTTGGGATCACACAGCCAAAACTTCCACGAACCGAGGCTGCAAGCCAAACAAGCTCTATTGCGGAAAAAAGTCAGGTGTTAAGCAGGAACATTAATCAAAGTCACACGCGTTCGCTATATCGGTAAGCATTAATCGACAGGACGTCAAGCTACAGGCTGCCGCCTGAGATAAAAAAATAAAATAAAATAAATAAAAAGGCTTTCGCATTCTAGTCTTCCCCTTTCATGCGAGTCCAAAGGCCAATAGGACAAATCCTGCAGGCGGTAACCCGGTAGCCAGTTACCATGGAAACAGAAGCACGGCCTGCCTCCGTCAATTATTCCGTCACATTCCGAGCACAAAAGTTATAGAGCTGAGAAACAAAAACAGGGATAAGGGCCTCGTGCACAAACTTTGCACTGGTATTGTTGGCTGGCACCAAAGATAAACGCAGTGACTTTTAGTTCCCGGGGACACCGAGGACAGAGGAGAAATGAACCAATTAAACATCATGCAAAAATATTAAATACACGACATTCAACATTATGAGGCGAATGGTCAATGGATGAATATCAAATATTTATGCACACTACCAGACAAAGTTCAAAATTCTCTAAGGATGGTATACCATATGTCCATGATGTTTAGAGTGATGTTACTTTGAACATAGAAAAGGACAGGTTTCAAATAATAAAACAGTCTATGACCCAAACAGTATCTGTCATATGGCATAAAAACGGAAAAGCAGACAAAAAAAACAAACTTACCTTCATCTTCACTCAGGACTCCTCTGCTTGTATTGAGGGATCCAGGTGTGGAGCCTGTAACTTAAAAAGAGTTTTCTTTAAAACCAAAAACAAAGTAATCTAAACATGTTCAAAAATATGGACAAACAACACGTTTTATATGGAAACTAATTTAATTAATGGTCAATAATGGTGAACAGAACATCCTACATGCACACAATCGCTTTGCATTTGCTCACATACCTGCCCACAATATAAGAAAGACTACAGGTTACATGTTACACTGCACAAAGAGGTGAATTAATTAAATTAATGAACAAGTGAATACCCAAAATCGTCACTAAACGGTTGCTACTGTTTTCAATGAAATGATGCAAATGTAAAATAAAAGTGCTTGCGCAGTACTCCTCAATTCATTTGCTTTGGGGACTATCCATGACGGAACAAGTTATTTAAACTTCCAAAATACGTTCCGCGACATTGTAACCACTTTGAAAAATTAACCAGTTAACATTATTAATGACCTGTAGGCATATATTTTGAATGGAGCGCGTGCTGACTAACATTGTGAACTTCACAAAGCATCATCAGTTCACGATGGTGCGGCGCACACGGATTGATGAAAGTACAAGAAGTCACGGTCAGGGAACGCCTTCGGTTTCAGCGTCCGTCTAATCAAGCGACGCTGGTCTCCAGAAACACGTTTGATCTGAGATCTTGTTAAAAACAGCGAATTAAGAAACACTACGAAGGAAAAAAATACGGTAATTTAATTCAAATCAACAGCTTAGAAATCCCACATCTAAAAGAACAAAGAAATATACCGGCTCTCTAAAACAAAGATAACGCTGCATTAAAGCATCGCGAACGGATATATTAAAAGTCTGATTTAAAAGAATATATTTAGATCGAAAGGCACAGAGCAGTGGATAAACAGCGCCGTGTCCCCTTGAAGGTCTGCGCGGTGCCCGATCGCAGTCAGTCCCGGAGCTGAGTGCATGACGCCATTTCTGTGCCGTGCGGCAGAAACAGTCCAGCGTACTAGACAGGCACCGTGCAAAATCCGCAAAGATTACAAAGTCGGCCACATGCACTCCCTGACCCCTCGGCAGAGGGCTGCCTTTTATTCGGGTTTTCGCACCCACTGGTCGTGATACTCACATATATATTTTCAGAAAGCTTTGCATCGCTGGGTGCCGAGCAGACCCTGTCATAACCGGACTGCGACGTGAGAAATTCGAGGAATCGCACTTGCAGCGAATCAAAGCCAGCAAATAATGACATTCGTGTGTCCGAAACCTCTGGATCCCAACTTCTCCCCCGTAAGCATATAGTACGGTCAGCCAGATGCAAAAATAAGATGTCCGTAGTTATAAATTAGGGACGCGGTTTTTATCTGTTATCGGTCACAAACTGCTGACTACAACTAGACAGCTGGTAAAACTGAGTCGGCTTCGTAGCAACCCAAAATAGGTGATATTTCCAAGAAAAAAGACCTGAAAACTGGCAAAAAGTGACATCGACTCTACGGTTCATTCGTTGGACGGTGTTGTGCTATGCAGGGAGAAGAAACAACATTTTTCTAAATTTAACGAGCCAGCCACCTATAAGCAATGTCACTGCGTTTTGTTTGATCCATCCCCTACTGTAATTTTAAGATACAGCCCGAACCGTCTTTTAAAAATAATAAATGTTCTTAAATCTCCAGTTGGCTTTCACAAAGAAACCATATCCCGCGAACGTAAAAAAATAAATACTGCAACTAGCCAACTCCTCTTTTATTGATAGTTCAACATCAGCCAGCTGTAACTACTCATTTAAGCAAGCATACTCCAGCTTTGTTTTCCTAATAAAGTCCGAGTACAAACGACTGTGATCGCCAAAGATTATGAGAGCTTAAAAATGATATTTAAAAAATGTGCAATTTGCGTGACATATAGATAGCTGGCAAACGCACGAAAGCAGGGTGATCGCCAGTGTGCCAGCGATACACAGGAACGGGCTGTAGGAAGCGGTACACGGATTATTCTGTAAGCACAAAGCCATTTCCATAGCGAAAACAACCCGCGGCTTTCTCAAAATACAACACGCACGGCGCATTTTCCGTCGCCGCAAATCCAACGCTATCCGCGGTATGGCTCGCTTCGCCCTTACCGAAGGCAATCGGCTCTTTTCCCCCCAAGAAGATATTTGATGCAAAGTGCCATTTTTTCCGACTACGCCTGTTACGGAGCGATAGGTGCCGATGGGTACATTGTAACTTACAGCTGATAAATACAGTTTTGCAATTTTCACAGGAATCACCTTCCTATCCACACGTTTGTATGAGAGGTTATATCGCTCCTTTTGGCATTCTCTTCGAAGTCCAAAAACTCACCTTCCTAGCCCGTAACCCACTCCATTTCGCTTCGGAAATAAACTGACTGACTAAACAGAGCGATATTGATCAGCAAATGCCCCCCCTCTTTTGATTTAGGCAATTTGACTATTGAATTATTAAATGTCCTACCTGCTACAACTTGCTGGCTAGCCAGCTGGATGAGTTGTGGATTTTACTTTTTTTTTGAGTTGATGCAATAAATTATTCCTCCATAAGATCATCAAAGAGCAGCGCCGATGGTTCACCAATAAATAATGTATGTGTTTTTTATAATAGTTACAATTATTTTATTTTTATTATTTTGTAAACCTCCGGGTCGCCGTTCGGATGCGGATCCAACAGCGTCGCTGGCTCTGCCTGACTCTTTCTCTGTGTTGCTCTCCTTCTCAATCTGACGGACGGACATACACCGCCCACGGCCTTCGATGCACTCATTCATTGGCCAGAGCCGGTCTATCACCGCCCTTTACTGACTGGGGAGGAAAATGACGTTATTTTGTAACGGGTAATGGGGATAACGGCCCCGTTGCGTTTTGTGCTGGGAACACAATGTTAAAGGGGCCGTGCTTAACAGGTATAGGTAAGATTATCAGCTCCCGTTAGAAAATAAAAACATGGTCCACTTATTGCGGTTCAATCGCAAAAGGTTGGTCGGAGACAGGGGTTCCATGGGAGATGTATTTCGGCAGCAGCAAGCTTGTGCCATTAAGCATTGTGATATGTCGAGAAGACAAGCAGCCGTATGAGACCACAACTCCCATAATCCTTTGCAGGCTGCGACAAGAAGTGAACTCCTCCTTCGATGCGATTCTTCCGTGAAAAAGCGATGGCGTAAATTGTGGGCAGCAATTTTTCTGTGAATGTTGTCTGGGCGATTTGTTCTGCTGTATTTCTATATGGAGAAAAAATAGCTTAAACCTTGTGTGACTCGAATCAGTGAATCCGTGTTTCTTAGGTTAAACGGTATTTAAGTAGATAGACCTATTTAGTAAATAAGTGAATAACGTATTGAAAGCGGAAGTGGTGAAGGAAATCCCCCGGATTGCAAATTGCTGATCAACCAGGTGGGTGGAGCTGTGCGCCGTCCAGTCGACAATTTCCATTAAATACAGTTTTATTGTGAGATCACGTAAATTATTGTAATTCTCTGTCCTCCACGCCAGACCAAAGGCAGCCTTCCAATGGCAAATAACACAATGCTGTTCCTTTGCGCCATCTGGGTACTGGCCAGTGTTCCTCAAGGCAATAACCTATGTACGATGCCCGTCTCTACCTGCAGACTGTGTAAACTGATAAGTAAAGATGCTATTTAAAATAATGAATGAATATCCTTTTAGGTACTAGTCTAGGTAAACTGTGTATAAAGCTTGCTAGCTGAACAGCATGGATTCTGTTAACCAACATGTCTTGACTATTTCTAGAATACTCTTTAAGGTTTAGCTACAACTCATGTGATATACGGATCATAATTAAAATAATGCTTAATATACTTTCCCACACTGATGAATTTTAAACGTTAGTTGCTAAATATAAATTGTAAATGTCTTTGATGGAGAGCTCCCCGTTTTATTCCACGATAGCTATCAGCCAGTCATACTGAATTGCCGGCCGGATCGTGTGCCTGCACGCCTGTCACTTATTGTCGGTTTCCGCGGTACCGCATGAACACGTGGTGCGAAAAGCAGTTACGTTTCATTTTTTTTTTTTTTTTAGAAAATTCAGTTTTGTATTTGAAAGAATTAATAGTAGTGAACTTGAATGACACATTAAGTCTTAGTACTTTCAAGGAAGAAAAAAATGTTTTGTATCATGCTGCTGAAAACATGTTTTGGTCTTGGCTTAGGCATTACCTGACGTATTTTTCCGTAATATATGCAGCAGCATAGCAGCACATATACTTGGTGTATGAAATGAAAAGCTTGCAATATTTTACGAATAACCCCTCTTTGGGTCAAATAAGCGCGTTTATTAATATATTTATTTGTAATGACTCAGAGTCACTACCGTGATAGAGCTTGTCCATTCATTTGCCATTGCATTGCCATGCGAAGATCCTTTTATCCTTAACTGAGTCTCATGTTAAAAGCAAGAGACCGAATTTTTCATCTTTGTGCATGATCGTCGTAATGCCTAAGGTCCGCCCTCCTTATCTGATGCAGTAATATAATCCTTAAGATAAATGATACTGAAGTGGACACAGCATTGTTCATTATTATCATGATGATTCCGGGGGTATGGTGTCCTATCGCCTCAAAATCGCTGCGATCTGTTAGTGATCGCCTGTGATTCAATCTGTGCTGTCAGCGTTGTTTTATTAGAGATAACTGGTTGCGGCCGACGTGTTTCATTTGCTCCCAATGACCGAGGTAAATCATTCTGAATGACAGCGCCGGCCCTGTGACTGACATGTAGTTAGTTACATGTTAGGTCCAGAAAATATATTATGCCTTGTTTTCGAATGGATTGGCAGTATTTGCAGAAGGCTGATTCTTCTGAAGTATCTGTATATTAATAATCACTCATTTGTGAGCCTCATGTTGATTTTTCAATGATGCTCAAGTTCCAGTTGGGGGTTAACTTCTGCCCATATTATGCTCATGTCGCACAGTCATCTTGCCTCCTCGTACAGATACGTATTGCTCCCCGTGACGGTTTTTCCCTACAACCGGAATATTTTGGGATGATCGCCTGTGACCTACATCCATGTCATTAGTCGCTCTGTTTAATAGCGCAGAGTTGCCCGTTAATGCACTCCCCTTTCGGGCAGATGCGTGGGTGACTGCTTATATTTCACTTCCAAACCTCCCAGTGTGCCATTTTACTTAATTTTGGCTGATTGTAGTGAGCCTTATTTGAACGTTATGTAAGTGTCATCTCCTCCAATTGTGTTAATGTGTAAATGCTACTGCTGGCTCTATTTAACCCCACTTCGATATATAATTAAGATTTATTTGCCCTCTGACACTATGAGCATATGTCTGGGGCGAAATGCTTACCGCTTAATGACAAAGACTTTTTTCTTTCACAACAATAAAGGGCATTTGATGTTTAGCAGTCCGTGATTTTATACTTGCCAGCTACCACGTCTTTGGTGTTATGTGTGACCAAATATCCGCAAAATTTACTCATAAGTACTTATTTTGTATTTTGTGAGAAGTTTTCGTTTCAATACAGTGATGAGCCAGTGCGGTTAAATATCTCTCCTGAGGGCAGCACTGAAGTGAGGGCATTAGTGAGTCATTTTGTCAAGTAGTTGAGATTAAATTAACCTGTATACCTTCTGTGCTGTTAAGCCGCATCCGTGCCTTGGTCCCAGTCTGGTACCTGACCCTCTTCCAAACGCTGCCATTAACACTGATTAAACACCTGCACTCCCAAACTATGGACTGTTGCTCTGTGCCTTGGTCTAGTTTATTTTTAGATTAAAGGTTATTTAGTAATTATCAGGAGTTTTTCTCTCTGATATTTTCTCATTTCTCTTTTGCTGGTCACAGAACAGTTTCAGTAGAAGCTGTGAGACTGTCTCCTGTAGAAAGCTTATTAATTATTTAATAACTAATTAGATGTTAATTAGTAGAGTCACCACTGCCACCTCACCAGGTGGCACTCTCATGGCACCAGAGGCACAGATTTAGACTCAACTCTCGCTCCACCTTTAGGGAATTTTATTTGCTTACCGAGCCAATGAACATAGTTTTCACCCACAATCTAAAGACATATTGGTCATGTGAATGGATAAGTTTTATCTTATGCTTGTGTGTGTGAAGGAGAGAGTGAGATTCCTGTCATTACAAGGGGTGGATTTTCAATGGATGAATATTAATCTGCTGATTTAGTCACCATGCTTGCTTTTGGGTGATTCTCCATCTGATCAGCCACCCTAAGCTGGTAGTTGGGTAATGCTCAGAGGGCTCAGGATAATGGCAATTACCGGAATGCAGGAGTCCCCTTTGAATGGCTGTACCGCTAAGCCAGGCCATAGATATAACACAGCATAATGGGCCATGATTTGAAACTACAGCCTGGAGAACTGAAGAAAAACAAATGTAAGTGTCTGACCTTGAAAAGTGTCGCCCGTCGTACCTTCCTCCAGCCAGCTGTGGGCCAGTAAAATGCCCTCATCCTTGACCACCCTACAAATTGTCTCATGATTGGTCACATGACAGTGTAAAAAAGAGGGGAGGATTGGGGTCTTTTCAGGTGAGATTTGGTAGTCCACTGCAGTGCCTCGTTATATAAAAAGTGTAAATCTTTAAGTTATGTTTCTTAGGTTTTTACCGACTTGTTAGCTTCACATTGATTTTTAAAAATTTTAAAAATAAGAAATATATATTTCAGTGTAAATGAATGTTCTACAGATAAATGCAATACAACTCCCAAAAAGTTGCTAACAATTTGTCTTCTGATTGCTAACAGGTTTCGAAATTCATTTATTATTCACTCATTATTTTGGGTTGATTCTGGTTGGTTATTCAAACATTTCTTTTAATCCCTAGTACAGTAGGCAGCATATGTCCTATATGTAGTATTTACTTGCAAAATCATTTCTCTGATTAGTCTCCCTTATTTAAATGCATTATTGACTGTTTATGCAGTGAATAATGTTAAAGGTTGCTTTTTATCTGGGGAAATGAAGGATAAATATTATTAAGCATGGTTTCTCCTTGGGACATCCTTGGGGGGGGGGGGGGTGTAAATTCTGTTAGGTGCACAGCAGAGGACACTGAGGTTTTGGGCCAGAGGTGTTAACACCCTCCCCTCTTAATTTTACCCCCTTGGTTATTTTATTTTATTTTTTTTACATACTCTGATAAACATGGCTGTCACCAGGCAGGTGCGTGTTTGTCAGCATGTGAGTGATGAATCCTGTTCGCTGATGTTTACTTAGAGGTGTATCATATGTGAAATTTTTGTAGTTTTTGTATAAACGGGGGCCGACATCATTGCAGATTCTAACAACATTTTGATCAAAATGCAGGTTTTACCGCAAATATGGTAATTAAAAATGTAGTCTACATAGTTTTTTTATTTCTTTCCACAATGATAGTTCGACATGGACTCAGACGAGTCTGGTTTTCTTTTCTGGTAGCTTGGAGCGTTATAGTTACCCAGTGTAATTCCTTGTTCCTGATTCCTCCGCTTCGTTTGACTCTTGACATGGGTAGCGTAGAGCTCGCTGCAGGGACTGCTGTGTCACATCGCCGTCTTTGATTACATTAATGAATGTTTTTGAAGTGCTCTTAAAATGTATTACTCTAATATTCAAAGACCCAGTTTGTCTTTGTCAAGACAGAGTGTTCAAGGTTTATTGCTATTGTGTTAACTGGAGATTATAACTGCTTTTATAAGGCGTTTATAACTCGTTTTCTGGCATTGTGGGTCATGGGTGAGGCTTGCCAGTTTTATTGACTGCTACTGAACATGTGTAGGATACACTTGAATTTTTTTTTTACCCTGATTATATTAATACTTTTGAAAGAATCATATAGGGCAAATTGTATTCAAATGTAAGTATCAAAATACAAGAATATTGGTTCTAAAAGGTCCACAGAGATTAACAGGCAGTAATGTACATACATTGGGGATCGTCATTGAGTTCAGTAAAAATGTTAATTTGCTAGGTGCAAAATTTAATTTCTGTTAAATACCCTTCTTGGCGTTCTCTTCAGGCTATTACGGAGTACAGAGCAGTGTCTGTTATATCACACTTTCTCCTGTATTACTGACATGTGGGCTACCACATCAGTCCTGCAGTGAAGATGTTCATGAGCATTCTGTGATTAATCAGTTATCCTAGGTTTTGCTGGTGTTTTTCTTTTTACATATCTCCTTTGTACAGATTTGGCCTGGACTGCAAGCTTAATCATCTGAGTCGGTCACAAATCTCAATTTTTGATGTAGATGCCTGTTTATAATTTCATTATGATCCAAGATTTGGTACTAAGGTCTCTGGAGAGTAACAGCCTCAGACTCTAATCAAAAGTCAAGCCTCACTTCCAAGTGAAACAGTGATTTGATTCAACTTTTGATCCAACTTCTGGTCCAGCACCAAACTCTGTTACACTGAGGTTTACATAGAAATTGGAGCACGACTGGAGTCCAACTTTAAATGCATATGAGTAAGTCAGCCAGGCTATTTTTTTTGGTTTCCCTCCGAAAGGGTAATAGAACAAGTTACTGCTGAGTCGGCAATATTCCCTGTTGAGCGGTGAGAGAACTGTGGAGAATAATGCCATATTAGATGTCGTTCTTCATCTAATGTGCTCTGGAATCCATTTAGAATTGTTGACTTGTAACTGTGGTCGCCTTCAGGACCAAGCAGACTGTGTCCCAGCTTGAACAGGGAGTTAAGACCTTTTATTAAACGTTATTGACTAGATTAGCGAGTAGGTTCAAGGTATGATCATAGTCACAGGTCCATGGAAGTTTCCGGAATAGACCCACATGTAGCTGATGAGTAGCTCTGTTCCTACACTCAATTTAAATGAATAATTGAAGCCGTCTGTGTTTTATGGTGCTGGAATATCAGTCAGTCCTTTTAAAGGTATGTTCCGAACAGGCCAAAGTGGTCTCATTAGTCAGCATCATTTATTTCAGCCCCCCTCCCTGTCTTTAGGTTCCTGTATCACTAATCTTTAAAGCCCATTTGCCAGGATGACGAATGGGGGCTCTTAGTTTAAACAGCCTCTCCCTACGGTTTAGGATCCAGTGCCTTTGGGTCCCAAGCTGAGCGGTTGAACTGTGACATTGTGGCATTTGATATATCATCTTGCCCGGAGGAGAGGTGTTGATCAATGGCTGAGAGCCTGTCCCAGTCTCCCTGTCGCTTTCTGAGGCAGGATAGGCAAACATGCTGAATTAACGGGGCACATCTGTGTTTCATCTCTGCCTGTCATGTAAGGTGTCCAAGGGACAACTTTACAAAAAGTTGGGAAATCGTGTCCGTTTGCGGCGTGGGGTTTAATTTCCAAGACAACGCTGCGATCGTTCAGGAGAATGCTTTATTCTCGCTGTCTTGTTAATACTGATTTCCTTTGAGTATATAGGGCAGCATGTGCAAACGCTTATTCGATCATCGCTAAATTTTTCAGAGCCGTCTTGTGGTATTTTTGTGGTTCTCTTTGAGATTTATAAGGGAAAAGCTTAATTGTACCTTGAAGGTTTCTTAGTAACCACATAAACTGCTCTTTGCCGTGCAGCGGGACCGCCAGCCTCCGTCTTGGATGTTGTGTCCCAGAAGTTGATGGAATCGCTTCTCGGGGAAGCAGAATTCAAAACAAAATATCATCTTCAGGCTTCCCGGGTGTCTCGGTCAGGCCGGCAGAGGTGACATATTGTGCTTCTTGCTGACAGGTTTGTTGATTTCCAGGGAAATAGCCAGTGATGGACGACAAGAAGGAAGCAGCCTGTGAAAGAATGCTGCTGGAGCCATACAGGTATCTCCTGCAGCTGCCTGGTAAGTCCCTCTGAAACGCCAATGGGTACAGTAGAGGATGAGTGGTAACATCCAAACCTCAGGGGTTGTACATTTGATTTCAGGTGTCATGTTGCTACTTTCTCTGTAAGTGTTTGTTTTACCAATGAGATGCCATCTGAATGTATCATGACACTCCATGTCGTCACGAACTCTGACGCACCCTACAGTCCCGGAAGACCGAAATGGCAGCTCCCTGTCATCCATTCTTTCAAACTCATCCATTTTAATGATCTTTCACCCTCCTGTTTCAGGTGAAAAATATGGAGGTATGCATTCCTTTGTCTGTTTACTAAGGTATTCGGCTATTGCTTCTCAACTCTAAGGTGAAAGTTCCTGCTCCGGTGGTGTTGGTGTGCTTGTGTTGACACCACATCACCAAGAGGTACTTTTCCTATAGCTATGAAACAAGGCCTGTTGCCCTTTTTTAAGACCGTGTAAAACTTCTGTAAACATTCAGTTTGACAGGCCACTTCTGGTAGAGATATTTTAGTGTATTTCTGTTTCCCTCTCAAAACTACCATAGCTGAGAAGATGAAGAAGATTTATTGCTATTTATTACTTAATCTCATCTCACTCTGGTCCCTCACGGCACTTAGATTGAAAACGCCATCTTTTTTCATATGAAGGACTCATCACTAAGGCAAAGCTTTAAATTACTAGATTTCCAACTACTTTGATCAATAGTTAATACAGTAACAGCAAAGGCTGCAGGAGATTCAAGCTTGCTTCAGTGTATGTGTGGAAGTTGAAATCTACAATATTTATTAGAGAGCTGACACTGATCTTGTTTTTCAGTTTCACACAATATCTAGACTTTACATGGAGTCTTGAGGATGGGCAGTTGTGTTTGTATGTGAACTGTATACTGCTGACTGTAGTCTTCCATGACCCCTTGAGGGGCGTACTAAATCAGTTAGCGCAGCAGGTGAGACCGATTTCAATAATGGGCGTGAATCAAAGCGGGGTCACGCGTGACCCAGTTTTTCCAGTCGATTTAATTCCGTTCACAAAGAACCAAAAATGCTGAGATATGTTGCAGGGTTGTGATGCATTGATGATGTAGGATTTGCGCATTGTGTGTCAGGCTAGCGCTCGCATGCTTTGCACACATTTCCCGCAGCAGCCCTAGAGCCGGCTGCAGGTCCCCGTGCATGGCGGCTGTTAGTGTCTGACGGCACTTGTGATTCAAGAATTAAGGGAAAGCTGCCACACTGCAGGTAATTATAAATGGGAAATGTCACGAATAATGACCCATATCCCCGTGCTCCAGTCGGGGAATTTAATTTTCCCTCGGCATTAAATCCACGGTCTTGAAATTGTTAAGCAAGTTTTATAATTCATGTTTTGTATAAAACTCTACTGCCTGCCATCTTCTTATTTATGGATTGACTTTGTTCCTCTCCTTGTAACTCATGTTCATCCTTTATTATACGTGATGCTTTGTGTTAATGAGGAAAGCAGCGGGATTTTATTCCAGTCTGTTTACAGTCTGTAGTAATCTTACCCCCTCTACTGATTCATGACTTGCTAAGACAAGTGGATCTGGAGCAGTGGCTTGTGTGTAATGATACAGAGATTTAATTTTCTTTGGCATTTATTGCAGTGCAGGAATTGTCATTAGTGGTAAATTTTTCATTTAGAATTGACCGCATAAGTTGTTTCTGTTGTGTAAAATGTTTAGTTAAAACTGTTCTGGGGACTGACAAGTACATACAAGTTATGGTTATGGGGAACTGCTTCTAACCCTTGGCAGATTATCTTTAGTTGTAAATATATCCCTAACTGATAACGGAACTGAGTATTATTTTTTTGTTATTCACCTGTGAACACTGTGTTAAAACATATGTACCATGTAACTGTTAGCAGAAGTGACGTTTAACTGATAATAGACATGACATTGATATTTTATTTCACCCAGCATATTGAGGTGGAGGGTGGGGGGCTCGCGATAGGAATGGCTCACTGTTTAGTTTATGGTAGATGTGGACATCTACCCTGTAGAGGGCACCAAGCGATATCTGATGTTCTTAAACAGCTGACGGTAATCCTTGTTAAGAAGGTTAATATTTTTGTTTTGCATCCATGTGGTTCTTTCACTGCGTAGGATTAGTTTAGATTAAAAAAAAAGAAAAAAAAAAACACCCGCACAGTGGCTGAATAGCAAACTTCTACCACCTACACCAAAATTAAGCCCTCCACTATTCAATATTTTATTTTTAATGCTTTATTTGAGAGTTTTATCATTTTTCCCCCCATAAAATTAAACATCCATTAATATGAGAACCTTTTTTAAATATCAATTGTTATCAATGGTGCCCACACGTATTAATTGGACAAGGCTGTATAAATCGTATGACACATTTTTATTTGCGTTCTGTCAGTTTTATTTAGTATCTCGTTAGATTTCTAATAAGTCGTCAGCCTTGTTTCTATGCAAATCAATTGGATAAAGGCATCAAAGAGACACATTTGGGGGTAGCTCTGTAATTCATTAGCATTATTTAGCATTAAAATGCACTCAAATAGAAATGTTGGCAGCATTGTAAAAATGAGCAAATAAACAGCCATATTCCAAAAACAGATGGATGGATAGATCTTCCAACAGCTTATTTAGTAGAATGCTACAGAGATGTAGGCTATTTATTTTTCGTTATTGATCTGATCACAGCACCCCGATCCAATCTGAGCACCATTTAGCGAGCAGAGGACACTTTTAATCCAAGCCCAGAGTGGCTAAATTCTAGGTAGGATGATCGTTCAGTTTTGAACCATGCACACTAGTAAGTTCTGTCATTCTTCAATTGAGGGATTCACCGTAAGTCCTGAACCATTATTAAAATGCAACACACACAAGTATTATAATAAACTGCATATATGTAGTCCTTAGGGGTGCTTCAATACCCAGTTTCTTATCAGAGATGTCTGACATTTATTTCATACACGATATTCATAGGTTTTAGACTGTCTTTGTATATAATAGATAAATGCTAATAAATATGTCTTTCTCTGGAGTGTTTGAGAAAAATGTATTTAAAGCAATTCTAGGACTAAGGGTATCCTGTCAGGGAAGCCCTAACATATGTTGACCAATAAAAGTTCCACATAAGACTGGCAGGAATGTTCCCATAACAACCAGAACATTAAAAAGTCAGAATGAAATGCACCTTGGCTTCTAGATGATTCATAGTGTACAACATCTTGATTGTGGGAAAAATGTACCCCCATGTCTTGATACCCCTTTACTGATCTGTTATCAGCCACAGCCAACCAATCACAGCCCATCTTCCAGCAGCCTGGTCATGATCACTGATCTGCAGCCTCCACTGGCAGTGATCTTGCATGTGCTTTACATATTGTATCTATAACTCATGACTACTGTGGCCTCTTTCTGGAGTTTCGGTCGCCTGTGTGTGCATCAGTTTGAATTTTTATGATAATCGGTGCCTACTTACTAAATATCCATTGCGGTAACTTTGATTTCTTCTAGTAAAAGTAGTATAGTTACATAGTATGCATGCATTACTATGCAAATAATCATTGGTATACACCTTGGTATATACCTATAAGTGTTTAAAGGATATTGCTCAAGAAGTAATGCTTAGTTATTGGTTGCTATCGTACCTTTATGGTACCATACATGATTTTCACAGTATGTACAGTTAGATTTGCATTTAAGGCCAATATTACTGCAATGACTAAATTCCTTTTTTAATTGCATGTGCTAGATTCTTAGCACTGCGAGCCACAGATGTCAGATTATTTATAGCAATCTGATGAGGGCACATTTTCTATTTTCACACAAACAGGCTGTGGAATTTGGAAGACGAACTGTGGACTGATTGGTGATGTACTTGATATCAAGAAGGGTTTGATGGAGCGAAAGCTGTAATGTGAGAATAATTTAGCATGAAAGATGCATGTTCTTCCCAGCCAAAGAGCTGCAGGGCCGTATTTATGTGAATTGCTATGGTGTCATTCTAACTAAATTCCTTATTTTGATTTATAACAGGCAGATTTTAAAGCTGTTGAGTGCTTCTGGTTTATGGACTGCAGCAGTTAGTCACCTTGAACAAACTCATTGTTGAGTTAAACACCTTGTCATTTAGTTTGAGTTGTTTCAGATAAAAAATGTTAAGTTGCAAAATTGAAGTATTAAAATTAGGAACTTTCCTAATAATTTACCATGATAATATATTGCATTAATAAGAGTGATATTCTGATAAAAATTAAGTCATTATCTGTTCATATAGCTCTTCTGTGAAGAAACTATAATTGCAGCTTAGTATAATGTGGGCAAATATCACAATTTGGGTAAATCTGAAGTGAAAATTTTTGCTTAGAATGGATGCGGGGGGGGGGGGGGGGGGGGTGGAAACCATTCGATCAAAAATTTTTTTTAGGGGCTGTTTTTTTGGGTGTTTTTCATTAGAATTTGGTGTAAGTTGTCCAAAAAGTTTTATAACCATTTT
>JAAGVU020000041.1:14196381-14210589 GCA_011763525.2 Mormyrus iriodes | reverse complement strand
AAAAAAATATATACCGTGGTGTCCAAAATAATAAATTGAGGCTTAGATTAGTCTGTCTTTGGGAATGTTATAGCTGACCTTACCAAATTATTTTTACGGCGTCTGTTATTGTCGTGTTATGCATCTGAATTGCTGTAAGTTCGTCTAATAGAGTTTCATAACATTTAAAGGTCAGTTGTGCGATTTTGCTGTGTGATATTTATGACGAAGCCAGGGGTTTGTTAATTGTCTTTCCGCCGGAAATTGAGTTCTGTCAAGCGCTTTGTTCCTTTATCCTGCCCCGATGCGTGCCGTGACCGGGATGCAGGGCGGGTGGGCACGGCCTCGATGCCTCCCCCCGAGACCTGCGGCTGGGGCTGTATGTGTCATTATGTAAATGACAGAAATGTCACGAAGCAGCCGATCCGATATCGCTGCGTCCCGTCGCATGTGAGCCAGCGAGCGCTGAGCCGCAGTGCTGCGATGTGACGTCGCGTCCGCGTCTCCGGGGAACCCCGGGGGGTGAGATTTAGTGCGTCACGCCCTGGAAGCTCCCTGGCTTTATGAGGAGTTAGTGGGCCAGGCACCGTCTTAAAAAACGAGCGCATTGTGCTTGGTGTTAAATGAACCGGGGCCAACATGATACGTAACTCTTCTGAGAGTGCGGATCTACAGAAAAACCCGAATGAGTTACAAAAAATATACAGATGTAGTACTGTGTGGAGTCAAAGAAAATGATGTTTAAATGATTTTTTTTGTTGGTGTCAAATTGTCATATTGTGTCTTAAAGTGTTTTAGCTTAGCCATTTCCAAACATCTTCTAAAGTCACCCCAGTACTTGCAGCAACCATCCAATCCACTCATGTATATTTGGACTCAAGCACTATGCCTACTTTGGTTAATCAGTACCTCATTGAGATATTGAACTAATTATGTTAGTTAATTGAGCTGGTTGAGAAATTTAACAAATACATGGAATGGTTGTGGTGCCCCTGAGGACAGGTTTGGGAACTCAAGCGGTGTTCTTCAAACCATCAACCAAGATATTCAGTACTGTATAGAGAACAGAAGAAATTCATGTTGATTTTGTTAGCGTTGCTGTTAATTTGCATATGTTCTAATGTTAATTTTTTTTCTGAGTAAATACATGCCTTACTATACCCAGATAAATAACTTTAAACATTATCTTCCGCTGTGTGTGGGTGTGTGGGTATTAGTTTTATGTTTCATAGTCTGCTTTAACATCCATGGCAGCCCAAGTCATGTTTGGCTAAAGAAAGCCCTCCCTCAAGATGTTTAAAACTGAGGACGAGCCATCTGAGGCCACACAAGGACACCTACCCTCCTCCTACCTTGGGGGCTTGGGCATATTCAGCGGGTGACCAAGTGTCAGTGGTGGGGGGTGGGGAGCAGGGTTGCACAGGTGAAAGCCTCAAAATCAGCCCCCCGAAGTGAGGTCACAGCTGCCAAGCCGCAGCCCTGTCCCATCCGGTCATGATGACCGGTCACTACAGAAGCCCATATCACTGGGACCTGTGGCTGTCCTCCAGTGCCCCCTAGTGAGCCTTTTGAATCACAGCGGCGCTCTCGTCACAAAACAGCTACAAATTAATCAGATAATTATTTCTTTGTTTTCCTGTGAGAAGCACACGGCCTCCTCCTCACCTTATCATACAGCGCGTGCGGCACGCTCTCCTCATCTCACCCAAGTCAGAAAACAGAGGGGTGTGCGGGTTGTCCCGCCGAGGTGAAATTTAATTAGCCCATAAAGCGCCTGGGGAAGGGCAGAATGGTTGAGAGTGGGGGGGAGGGGGGCAGAATTAAAAACGCAAGGTGACTGTTGTGATTTTTAAATGCGTTTTTTTATTATTATTCTAACAGGGAAACAAGTGAGGAAGAAACTGTCACAAGCATTTAATCACTGGCTCAATGTCCCAGAAGACAAACTGCAGGTAAGACCGGGCATGAAAGCTGCTGGGCGCCTCCCGTGGGGATGGCATGTTGGTATGTTCCTGATATGTCCCTGCATTTTTGAAATATAAATATGGTTGAGTTTCTGCAGGCAAATAGAGAAATTCAATAGGAAAAAAACGGTTTAGTGTGTGAGGTCTTGCTGTCTCTTTGGTTCACTGTTGGGAGACGCGAGAGAGCCAGTTAATCGCAGGAGTGGCATTAATAAGATCAGGCCTCCTGTTATCTAGGTGTTTTCTGAGGTGGATCAGAGCCTCTGAAGCTGTGCTAAGGTTTCCACTTTTCCAAACAAGCCTCGGGCTCTTTGCCACGCCTGCCTCTGGCCACCATCGCGCTCGTCGCACCTGTTGCTACATAAACTCCTCACTCGCTGAGTGGGTTATAAATAGTGGTGCACTTGGCTAATACCAATAGCCGAATATTTTGAAAACTGACACCGATACCGATTTCTTTGGGCGGTTCTGCTTAAATATGTTTAATGGGACACTCCACCGAAATAAATTAAAAAAATATTTTAATGTTTGGTAAGAAAACACCAACTATAGTATACAGCGACAATCCCAGAGCACTATATTTTATAACTGTATACATCTTATATATTTATAACATAACAGAGAAGGCCTGATCTTCAGATGTTATCAGCGTGCTTTACTGGAACAGATTTGGTTTTTTTTTTTTTTGAAACTTTACCGGAACTTGTTTTTCAGAAGACTCTTCACTATCTCGCCATCAATTTTGTCGTGTTGAGATTTTTACTAGTAGATGTTCCTAGTGAAATTTTTGCAGAGCAGTGTTTGCAAAAAGGATTTCTAACAACATTAAAAATAATTCCACACTGCAGACATTTTTCTGATTATATAGTACGTGGGTGGGAAAAGCAGTACGGGTCACCATTTTAAAGGCAGTTATCAGTGGTAAATGTCGGCTCATTTTTAACCATCTGGCGATGGCCGATTTGTTGCTGTACCAGCTGATACCGATAGTTGGCCGATACAATCGGTGCGTCTCTAGATGGGAAATCTTAACTATAGCTTGGCATTTCAGGTGTGTCTGTGTGCATGTGCATGTGTGCATTTCTGTAATTTGTACATTGTGAGGACCAGATTTTCCCACAATGTGATAAAAACCAGTAACATTAAAATCTGTGAATGCATTCAAAATCTAAAAATTCCAAAAAGCCTTGTATTCTTTGGTTACTTATGGTTAAGGATAGGGCTGGGTAGGGGTTAAGGTTGTCACTGTTGGAATTAGGGTTATGCCCATAGTAATGAATGGATGGTCCCTACATAGATATAAATTCAAACGTGTGTTTGTGTGCGTGCGTGTGTGTGTGTAGAAAGTATTGGGTATCAGTGTATCTTTCCTTTTAAATGGTTCTGTATAAATTATTTCAGTCTGTCCTTAGAGTTTTGTATTTGCCCCCTTATGGATGGATATGGATCCATATGGTTATGGATACGGCAAATAAGGAGCGCTTGTTTTTGTGAAATAACATTGATAAATAGGGGATATTTTCATACTGTCAGGGTTATTGGGCAAATGCTGGGACATTCGGAGGCACTGTCTATGTGACTGTCTGGGTGCGTCTCCATTGGCTCAGCACGTGTGGGTCATGTGACATTTGCTCCATTGGATTGGGTGGGTTGCCTTTCAGCATTGCTTATTTTTCTGTTATTTGGGCCTTGTTCTCAGGCCTCTACTGAGCGGCCATAACGCCGTGCTGGAGGGTCACTCTTCAGACTGTTGGGGTTCCCATCCCAGCCTTTGGAGCAATGTGAGTTTTTACATGATGTCCCCCCCACCTCACTCTGTATCCCTTTCCATGCCCTAAGAAGGAGCCCCCACCACATTTGGAAAGGCAAAGCATCTCTCCTTGTCCTCCTCCAGTCTCCCTCCTCTTTGCCCCTCCCCTTAGAGACGCACTATCCTGCACTCTTAACGATCGGCTTGACTGCGCTTCGAGAGGATCGTGCTCGTTGCCTTAGTAACCTTTTCATGGCGGCCTTTGCCGCGTGACTTCCGCCAGCTGAGTCCTTTGATGGCTCTTTGTTCTCCTTGTCCTGTCTCTCTGCTCTGAATACGCTCCCTGATCGCTGGGTCTGGTTCTGGCAGGTGCATTTAACCCAACATCGTGCATCGAGGCTCCATTTTCAGTGATGAATACTCACCTGATGAGTGCCCCCCCCTTTTCCACGCAATGACACCTCACAAAGAAATTTTAAGTAGGTCTTAAATATACCCCTACCTTGTTTTTATGTGGAAATCTAATAATGGGGAACATGTGCTATATAAATCTTCCTTCTTAATGGTCAAGCAGCATCATTTGGACCAGTTAATATTTCCTCTCTCTCATTCTGAGTAAATGCACACTGGCTGGTCAACTAGCTGGTTGACCATTCACTGGGGGTTTAAAGATGTGTGGTGACGAATTGATTATTAAGATGACGATTCAAATGCATCAACCTGTAATGTCAAAATCAGTTACAGTCGATTTTCGGAGGCAAAATCCTCCTTAAAGATTCTGGTTTACACACTCTTGCACTCATGTGCTGCAGGGAGATATGCAATTAAGTGCCACAACATGCAAATTTCCGAAAAATAGGACGGCAGGGTAAGGCTCATTAATATTCATAAAGGAAAGGCTACCTGATGATCTTTGCGCTACGATGCTTAAGGGAAACTTAATTTTTGTAGCGCTAGAAAGTCTTTTTTTTTGTTTTTTTTTTTTGTTAGCACCGGTCAAGAAGTGTTAGCCTTAGAGATGCATGATATATTGATTAACTTTAGATTATCAAAATAATTGAATAATCATTGAATCAAATTGAATCGTGGTAGAAATGAAAGACTTCCGATACATTAAATCATTCCCTAAATCATAATCCAATCATCTTGGGGCTAGCAGTTTACACCCCTATGTTCATTGTTCTCTCCTGTTCCTGACTGACGTCACTTCAGTTGTGAACCATCGGTCAGCTGTGTGCATTTCAGCTATGCTTCCTTCTTTCAGGGTTGATCACTTTTACGTGGCACGGCTTGTAATAAAATACGATAAAAGCCTTGTCCGATTTCCAAGGCCATTATCTATTTCCCTGTGAAATCTTGCCTCCTACCTTCACTCTAGGGACACTGTGTCATTTGGTGCCTAGATCAATGGCTCCGAAAACCACCCCGATGGACAGAACCCAACCGAAAGTAGATGGGACAGAAGCCTGGCAGCTTTATGACGACGGCTCAGAATGTTAGGACGCTGTGCCTGTGATCAGATGGTTGGCAGTTAGCAGAGTGACATCATTATCATTGCGCCCTTGAAGAAGAAGCCCCATAACCCCCACTTACTCCAGAGATTGTCTGACACTCTCAAAAAATGTCGCTTTGGATTAAAGCATCTGCTAAATAAATGAAATGTAAATGTGTCAGGCTCACACGCCACTCGATGTCCAGAGAGCACTCTGTGTTTACTCTTACTCATGTGGGAAACAGGTGTTGAGGATCTGGGTGCTGTTAGGGAGGGGGGTCTGGTTGAGCTTGTCAGGGCTTGCCATTCCACTGGAAGAGGAGTTTGGGGAGGAACCAGATTAGCGAGAGCCGAAAGCTGAGATTTCTCATTCGCGTAACGACTGACTCTTTGGTACAGAGAGACTGAAATGGGCATACACAGTGTCTCGGTAACCTTAAAACCCTTCCCTCAGCATGTTTCAATTGTTTAGCCCTTATTTCTCATCGGGGGATGGGGCGACACTTTTATCAAGCAGTGATGGGGTCAGTCTGTTAGAGTACCATAGGATGTCATGGGGTCCTGCTCCACTGTCTGGCTCCGTCCTCCTTGGCAGGATAAGGACAGGGGTGTTTTGTGCACCTACCGGTATTTCCTGTTTTAGGACACAGCAGAAAGGTGACTGAGCGGACAGACAGTCTGTAGCTTGTGTGATTTCCCAGTAGGTGGGCCCATTTTAGGACACGGCGGAAAGGTGGCTGAGCGGACAGACAGCCTGTAGCTTCTGTGATTTTCCTCAGTACAAAAACCGTTGATCTGAATAACATCACCACACACTAGAAAGTGAAATCAAATACAGTGAAAAGGTGCTTGATTTTAATCCACTTGTCATCATCCTGTCACTAACGCGGCTTCATTTTCAAACAAAGCCCTTGGAGTGTTAGTCACGGATTTGAACGGGTGTGATGTAGTGTGTCTCGGTACCAACTTAAAATCTGGGTTTTTGGAAAATGAGTGTCGGCATATAAAATACGATAAATACCAGATGTGAAGGGCCCCCACTAGCTTTCCCAGTTCACGATGCTTCCTTAAATTCTGATCCCCAAAGCTGTCATCAGATCCATGTAAAGGGTCTTCTAAATCCTTGCTTGGCTGCAACATAACAGCATCATGTTGGGGGGAAGGGGTGGAAACCTGACAGTGACCCGGCCCCTTTTCAGTACAGGCCCCTCCCACACCTGGTTCCCTCCTTCCACTCCTAAATGCATGGGTAGCTTTATGGTTGTGATCAATTCCTTAAGCATCACGCTATCAGGGAGGTTTTTCATCATTTTCCAGGAAGCCGATATGCTAGCCAGTCTGAGCTCTTGCCTCTTGATGCCTCTCTGTCCCAAATGATTCTCTGTCCCAGATCAATGCAAAATAGATTTTGGCAAAGGCTCTGCGGATTTCAGCAGTGTACAATTTGAGGATACCGCCGAAACCTGGGGGTGTCCTGTTACCAGTGAGAGCGGAGTTATCCGCAGGTTGGGTGGTCTAATTATAAACACGTGCGGTTTGGACTCTTGTCAGCCTGCAAGTGGCACACTCATGCATTAAGTCAGTGAAAAGGTAATGTGATTTCTAAATGCTGAAATGCCAGAGAATCACCAGATCCTGCGCATTACAATTAGTAGTTTTTTGTTTTGTTTTTTTATTTAGATTTAAGACCATCTGATATTTCTGCATCTGATGATACAGAGATCTACACTTTGTTGTGGCTTCACTTTAAAAGTCTGTCAGTGGCTGTTTAGCCTGATTTATGTAACACTGATAAGCAGTAAAATTATATATGTCCGGAAAGGGATCATTTTCCCGAATCGCTCTCCAAGATCTAGGCTGCTTCTGCCCCTCCCTGTAGCCCACATTTTGGTTTAACCTCATAAAATCACCCACGACCGCGACTGGATCCATCACCCAAACGTTTACTGCTGTTCTGTGGCGATCGTGGCTACGCAGCGAACAGTTCTCGTGTTTTACCGCGCAATTAGCCCGTGCCTTTTTACCACGCTGATTACATCGTTAAGGATTCGCAGTTATGGTCACGCTGGAGTGGTTTGTATTTTTCATGGGGCAATTAAATCCGCCTGTTCGGAGGCCCAGTGAGCGAACAGCGGCGGATAAGACTGAGAGCATCTGGCTGATTAGATCGCTGTCCAATCGAGCGCCGTCCAGCAGGGAGAAGTCTCCCTCTCGCTCTCCCTCTGAGGGAAATGGGATTTGATGAGCATCTCCAGCTCTCCCAGCCTGCTTTTAATGGCTTTGGCTTCTACGAGAGGAACATGCGGCCTCTGAAGAGAGCTGACGAGCTAATTCTGCTGTTGGGGGGTGTTTCAGTCACGCAGCAGGTATGGGCGACACGGCCAGACATAATTACCGCAGAATTGCTGTGGATGAAAACAATACTTATCTCTATAAATCGGATGGTGCTCTCTGTGCAGTTTAAAGATGATATTCTGTTAGCGTCCAGCACAAGAGGGCTTCACTCTGGCTTGAATGTAAATGTGTAACCCACAAGCTGGAGGGGTTTCGGTGCCAGTCTCCTTAGCCTTGTAAATAGGTCTGGGCTTTGGGCTTGGGGATTTAACGGGGTTAGGAGTATGTGCTGGCTGATTGACGTGTGGGTTTGGCGTGTTCTCTGGGGTCTCGGGGCTTTAAGAGATGCAACAGCCCTCCGGCGTCGTCTGTCTCAGCAGGAGCTCCTCTTCAAGGGATCCTGCTACGGACGTCAAGCTGTTGTTGTGTCAGACTCAGCTGGAGCGTCTTCCTGCCGCAGATGTTTTCATAAACAGCGAAGACCTTTAGGACAGTTTGACCCCCTAAGCAGCCCTGTCCGCTCATTGCGTCTGCGGGGAATTCTTGGCGCAAACTCTACTTTAGCTTGTGATTCTTTGAGAATGTCAACAGTGGGGCTGTACTGTTTTTATTTTAATTTTAGGCCTTGAAAGGTTCATGCATTTCATCAAAACACGTCTACATTGCGGTGGCTCAGTGGCTCAGTGGGCGACACTCTTTCCTGCCATCCACAGGACTGGGGAGTTGAATCCCACCCCTTCCTTCTTTATGTGGATTTTGCGTGTTGTTCTTGTGTTGGGGGGCCAGAAGTGGGTGTCCCTTTGCATGTGTGTAAGAGCGTCAATTTGAGTTTGGGCAACAGGGATATGTCCCTACCATGCGCTCAGTATTGTGGGAGTATTGTGTGTTTAGGGGAGTGTGGGGTTTGGGGCTGATTAGGTCCGTACCAATGTTGAAACCAAAGCTATGACCGGCTTTAGGCTTTGTACAACCATGTATACGACGGGTGGTTGGAATTTGAATGTACCTTTACATCGTCTCCCACCAACTGCAATGTCTGGCATCATCTCAGCATCTTCCAGTTGCCGCAGACACGCACTGCGGTCTCTTGCAGAGAATCGAGATGTGTGAGCCTGCTGGTCTTCGGGCAGAACTGCCAGGAATGGAGTTCTGGCTCAGAACCGGCAGTTAAATTGTGCTGAATGACCCGATGTTGCTGGTGTACAACCTCAAACTTGGCCATGGGGTTGACCAACTTGCCAGAGTTCTGTTGGGCGGTTTTGCTTTAGGCCCATCGGAGGCACCAAAGCCAAAAATAATGAGGGGAAAAAAATCATGACACTATTATAGATGCATAGCTGTCTGTGCCTACAGAGCTTGCTTATAAAAACGTCTTTTTTAATGTTCCCTACCCTTCTGGCAAAGGCCTGTTTTAGGACTTGGGACCATGGCCCAGAAGAACCCAGTGCCTTGTTCTGTTGTCACGGCAACCGCCAAGTACACATCTGTCGAGTTTGCACGTTTATTACTTCCTGTTTGCTCCGTGTTGTACAATGTGAGAGGAAGACTGCAAATAGGCTAAGGGGATATACCTGAGAGTCGAACAGGAAACACTGCGCAGTGGTAGGTAAACGGATTTTGGCTTATTGACTCCACTGTCCTCCTCCATTTTTTTGTTTTGTGGGGGCGCTACAGTGTTGCGGAGCTTTAGGGGTAAAACGTTATTTATAAATCTGTGTTCTGTTAGTAAACCGAAATCTAGTAAAAATGTTAAATGCTGTGTGGCACAGTGGCTTGGTGGGTTGCAATCCCTCCCCCCTCCCATGCTGAGGGTTTGAGTCTTGGCTCCGTTCACTGTTTGTGGAGTTTCCATGTTCCCCTTGTGATGTGATTTTCAGCACCGATGGACGATTCTTCATTGTTTCGTGTGCTTGTGTTAGGAGCTGGGTCTGTTTCACAAGCAGTGCATGAATTGTTTCAACACTGACCCATGTGTGGGCTTTTAAGGAAGGGTAATTATCAGAGAAATGTGTAAATTACAGAACCGGAAATAGCTGGTAATATCTGGTGTGTTTGCAGCCTGGGGGAAATATGGCTGGATGCTGCTTACCTAGTTAGCAATGATTTGAAAGCAGAGTAACCGGAAAGACAGCCAGGTGATACATGGATTCTGATTCCCAGACTTGCATCACATCTCTGACCTCAGCGCTGAATGTGATTGGCGTCAGAGGATCAGAAGATCCGCTTGATATCGCCGTTTACGGCACTTGCAGTTTCCCCTGTTACACTGTAGATTTTCACTCTTATAGCACCATCAAACCCTTTGGATGTGGGCATGAGAATCAGATCTGCAATTCGAGCCAGAGACTTGTGTATCGCCCCAGAACTGGTCTATTCTAAAACATAAAACTGTTCAGCTTTTTCTTATTTAAGGTCTTGTTTCTTGATGTGTCAAGTTTCAAAGGGAATCATTCACCTCAGTGTAGATATGTGACTATTGTAGTTCGGGGCTTGCAGAATGACTGTTGTCACAATGAAAGTGTTGAAGGTTTGGTCGAGGCCTTTAGGCTTAAGAAGCAGCTTCTGTGCTGTAAAACTGACATAGAACTGGCAGAACTAGGAAGGTATACCTTTCAGAGAGATTATAGCCCACCTAGAGCAGAGGGATGTCAGAGGAAGTGTGAGCTCAGTGACTGTGGGATTATCGCCCCTGGCAAAGGCCCACATACTGAACGGGGGCCATGTCCACTGAGCTCCTCCACTTGCCATCAGACAGTACAGCATGTAAGCGCTACTGGGCTTTACAAGGAGTGTAGGTGGTCACTGGCATCCTGGAGGGGACCGGGATGGGGGGGGTGGTGCAGGTGAGAGTGGGTGGACATCAGGGGTCAGGTCCATCCACGTGTCCGGATTGTTTGGCTGGCACCACATGCAAGATGTCAGAAGCCAGAAGAAATAGCTGCTTTACTTGTGCGACTGAGATGCCCCTCTGAGAAGGGAGTTGTTTAGGTTTATAAGGCACTGGAAGATATTTTCAAGGAGATGTGGTCAGCTGATGGTGGATTGAACTCCATGGAAACTGGTGGAGTACCTGTGCCTTGGAAATGTGCAGGATTGAAGTGGGTGAGAGATATATAAAGTGGGACCCGGGGGGATTAAAGCAGGCCAGACTGTGAGGGTTACTGGGTAATTTATAAAAGTACTGGTCCAAGAAAAGGGGGTTAGGAATAAAATGGAAGACAGTGAGGCCACAGTGTAGATGCCAGCTGACCAGCAGAGCAGATGATGAATGCAACATGGATTCGTCGTACAGAGGTAGGGAGCTGGTGCATGAAGGAGCAGGATGTTCTCAGGCTGCGTGAGTGAAATGGGAGGGTAAAGCTAGCTAAGTAGGTGTTGCTGTAGGCGGCGCAATCCTGCATTTTATGATATCTGTTCATCTCCCATAACGGCTTATCCTGTACAGCAGTGTTTCCAAATGTGGTCCTCGGGGTAGGGAGCTGGGAGGAAGCAAAAACATGGACCGCCTGTGAGTCCCCGAGGACCGGATTGGGAAACACTGCTGTACAGGGTCATTCTGAACCTGAAGCCTGTTTCAAGAGGCGTCAGGGGGCACCAGTGCATCCAGCATATGCATGTACACACTATGGGCAATTTAGAGATGCCAGTTCACCTAACCATTCTTGGTCTGCAGAAGGAACCTGCACAGGCTTGGAAAGAACATGCATCCTCCAGTTCTGATACTACATGGTGAACTTCCATTGTCATCATACCCAGCGTCAACAGCGATGTCGTATCAGAGACGGTGTTATATGAAACAGACAGGATTAAATTGATTGCTAGTTACTGCAAGATGAGGATTCCGACTTGGGATCAAGCTGGTTTTCTCTGCTAATCGGGACAGCCAGAAGCACAGTGACTGCAGGTCCTGCAGTGGGTTGTGATCACCACAAGGAGGCACTCTGCTAAATCTTTGCTCATTTGCGGAGCGTAAATCGAAAGTGTGTACCGTATGATTTCAGAAATACAGACTCTGACATAATCTAGATGGTATAGTGAGGGTGCACACAGGTACAGAGCTAAACCTCTGTCCACCTCCCAGCTGCTTATTAGGGCCGCAGTCAGGGATGTATACATGGGTGGGGTTGCAGAGGTACCGCCCCCAGCTGAAAGCTGATTGGTTCTTGGAGTGCCTCCTCTCTTGTCACTCACTAATTCAAAACATATCATTGGCCAATGGTTGGCCCCTCTGTATGAAATATGGTACTTCTTATGCGCCCCCCCCCCCAACCTTAAAAATATCCTAGAATAAATCCTGGTCACATTGAGCCTGAGGTTGTTCTGGGAAGCACAAAACATGAGGCGGGAGACACTTTGGATGGCATACCAGTTTATTACTGGGCGATTTGGAGACGCCAATCAAAATAGACTGTGGGAGAATAATGGAGAACCTGAGCTGAAAATGTAGCTCAATCAAGATTTTTGGACACCAGTGATGAAGAGGGTGACCAGCAGATGGTAAAAGAAATCAGGGTCCATTTGATAAGACCACAGTACCCGAAATTACAGACGTGTGCCAGTAGGCATTCGACAGGCCTGCAAAGCACTTGAACAGCCCCCTTCAAATAGGATAAAAGGCAAGCATTTCGGGGTAGTGATTACAAACACCAGCACTGTGACAGAATGTCACCATGTCCCTTTTAAAGGCCTGTCTGTTCTGAGATTAGTTAAGCAACCTTTTATCTGGTACCATCTGCCAGCTGCCAGGTAACTCAAGAGGCCCCCCGGTGGAATTTATTGGAAGAGCACTGTGAGGACAAGTCAGTGTCTTTTTGTTCTTTGGATTTTTGCCCGATATTCATTCCGCTACAGTCTGGCAAGTCCAAAGAAGAGCAGCGGGGATGGTTCCTGGCCTCCAGAGGATGTCATGCAGAAATGGGTTAGAGGCCCCGAATGTTTGGTGTTGAGCACAGGGACCTAGATGTCATTCTCTGGATAGATGACTCATCTCCTAATTAGTCTGCATTCATGAGCCCGTTAGTGGAATCCAGGAAATGCTGCCCTCAGCTGGAAATGGAGGTTCAGCACAGACTCTGTTGTTGTTGTACCAACACATTACTAGTTACTGCCCCAAGGAGCAATATGGACCAACAGGATGGTCTTTGAGCATCCTACAGGGTGGCCTTGGCCAGTGGAAGCTGTGTTGTGTGTAATGTGTTGGTTTTCATGCTGACACCTGTTTTTCGACCAGCCGCCTGATCAGGCGTTCCCCGTCCTAATAGGACATTATAGCCTGTTGGGCCTTGTTCTCTGAACGTAAACCTGTCAGCTCGAAGTGAAGAGCAGATCTCTGACCAGCCAAGCCGGGTGGGGTTACGCCGTGCCGTCAATTATTTCTTGATTTGCTGGCCAAATAGTTCTGACACACGGTAAATGATGGGAGGCGTGTTTGAAACCCCGTTCCTGAGGAAGGAATGTAATCATGTGGCCCGTAAACTCATCTCCTGCTGGTTACGTTACCTGTGCACTGGATGCTTTTTAATCGGTAATGTCACACTCCAGATTTTTTTTGCACTACCTATAACAACATGCGAGTGATTTGCTGGAAGTAGTGCATGCTGGGTATCCCCGAGACCCTGTGGCTGAGATTGCCTCACAATGAGAGACCACATTTAAGGTTTGTGATTTTGTCCCCTGTGGACCCCCCCTGCCCAGCAGCAAGCATCAGGCTGTAAACTCTTCCTGAACCCATCACGTGAGCTGTACTCTCGCTGTCTGGGGGCTGCTGCCTTGCCAGCAGCTGGAATCAGTGACCCCCCCCCCCCAGCACCGTGTCAAGAAGATTCTCTTATCCGCTGCCCATCCAGGTCATTGTTCATCAGCTCGGGGGGCGGTGTGTGGCTCAGTGGGTTAGGACTCTGCCTGTGATCAGAAGGTTGACCGTTAACATCCCAGCATCAGAAGAATGATGTCACCGTTGAGCCTCTGGGCGAGGCCCTTAACCTCCAATTGCACCAGGGCTGGACTGACCCCGCTTTCTCAAATGTACATTACTTTGGATAAAAGCATCTGCTCAATAAATTAAATGGAAATGGTTATTTTCACCATGCTGGTCCAGGGCCATACAATAGGGGCTGTGTGCTTTGGAGCTTTCTTGAAATGGAGCTTTGTCTTTGAAGTGTGTGTGTGTGTGTGTGTGTGTGTGTGTGTGTGTGTGTGTGTGTGTTTGGTGGAATGGGCCACATTGCAACTTCTCCATGGGACCCCTGTCCCAGCCAGGATGCATGTGGCTCGGGGCAGCTGATTGGCTGAGGTGGAGCTCCCTCGGCCTTCATGTTACACGCCGCGCCATTTTCAGTTCCCAGCCAGTCGAGGTTATGCGCACCTCTGTACTGGACAGGATCCTTTTCCAGATTGTGCCTGGACTTCTAATGGGTGCTGCTGGTGTCCTCTGTCACGCTGCTGTGTTTTTATCTCTTTCCGGCTTGTATAACAGGACTGAAGGTACTAAAAACTTTGCGAGCAGTAGAAACACCTGCTTTCAAAGGCCTTCGGAGATTTGGGCCATTTTCGCTCCAGCTCGCTGTTTATTTTCTGCTCCCATTTTTTTCCCTCTGAATTCACTCAAATAAAATTGCAGAAAAGGCAGTTTGATGCCTCCCTTGTTGTTTGCCTCCCTCGTTGCTCAGCTGGTATTGTTCAGGGATATA